>OW964836.1:38935885-39535885 GCA_943142095.1 Ophonus ardosiacus
TATAATGGAGAGAACTCGAATTATATAGGGAGAGGAGTCATAGGTGAGTGGATACCTAAGATGAAACAAAGTAACTGTCTTATATTAACTCATATAATTTAGAATTTGGGATGGGACCTAGGTCCGCGTTCATCAGTTTATCTTTAAATATAAGTATTATTAAACTCTCGTGTGCGTCTAAATATCTATTATCAACATGTTTTAATAATTTTATATTAGAATTGACAATTTTATGATTATTGCTTCTGCCTGTCGTTTGGACTGATAAAATTCCGCATCAGTAAGACTTTTTTTCTAGCCAAATGCATTTCATCTTCAATTTGTGCCATACGGTGCAACGACTCTTTTTCCATAATCTTCTGCTTGAATTGAATCTTCGCTATTTGTGCTTCAATAATAGCTTTCTTCCTTTCAGTTTCAGCGTCTTTTTCGACAACTTTTTGGTGTTGGGTGCTGATCAACAGTTTCATTTTCTCTCCCTCATTTATCAGGATTACCGGTTTTTAAATGATAGAAATGTTCCTTAAACTGAATATCAATTTGTTTTTTATAGTTTGTCCAATGCAAATTTTATTACAATCTTTACACTCAAATACAACAGTTTCTTTGTTTAATATTAGTTACCCAATTAGCTGTCAACTCACCTATGACTCCTTTCCATATGTAATCCGAGCTCTCTCCCTTATTGACATGTTTTACGTGTTGAGTAATCTTAATTTCTCTGTCTTATTATTTTGTAGTTTCTACTGATAATGAGAATATAATACTCGAAATACGCACATAGTTTTTTTTTTAATATTGTTAAGGTTAAGGACCTTTCTTTTTTAGTTATATTAAATTCTTGCAACTATCCTATTGCCCCACTATTTTGAAAAAAAATAATTCTTTTTTCTTACCTCTGCGATTTCATTGTCAATTACCATAGGAAACACATACCACCCTAAAACTACGCCAACAACTGCAACAATTAACCCGACTATTGAAGCTACTAATGCTGCCCAATTCATTGTTGTTTATGTTGTTCGTTCCAGACCATTTAAACCGGACAACACTAATTAAACAACTAATTAAAACACTCAAAGTACCCTTCATATAATAATCAACATGTGACGATAACAATTTTCATTGATTGCAGATAAAAATAAAATCTATTATCATGCAGATAAAACTTGTTTGTATCCAATCGTAGGTCGGTTATTTTTGTTTCAAGATTTTTAATAGATATACTCGTTACCACAAGAAAGGGAACTAGGGATAGGAAGTTTTTTTTTTTTTTTTTTTTTAAGAAAGTGCTACTTCCAGTTTTCCAATGGAGTATTCCACCATAACAAAAAAAAATTTAAAAACTTCAATTTAACATAAAGTATGGCTCAATAAATAATAGTTAAAACAATGAAAAAATTTTTTAAATAATTAATTTACGAGATATTTCACATTTGCTAAAAGGGGAAATTGACGTCATACAATTGTTATCTTTCTCTCGCAGCGTACTCAGAGCAGTGTGTGTGAGAAAGACAAGTAAGTATAGGGAAAATGTGACGTTACACTGATTTCTCGAAAATAAAATACTGTTAAACTAGGAACAATTAAGATTTTTTAATACTATGAATTGCTTCAAAACTGAATGAGGTTTTATTTAAAATAATAAAAAAATTGAGTGGAATACCCCAATGGGGTTACCAAAATCTTTTTAGCTCTTCCCATTAATGTGAGATTAAGGAATACGTAGTTAAATTGGTCTTTAGTCTTATAGAATTTGAGACACTGTCCCTCCAACATCCACACACACACACATAATTGTAAAAATGTTAAAGTCGGATTCTAGTGACTTGTAAACGTCTGGATATGCGATTTTTAGCATGAATGCAATACCTCTCTTAGCGATAGGTAAAAAAAGTTATCTTTAAAACTTTTGAAATGACTATAATATCCAGTATCAAGTACCCATCAAAATGATAAAAGTAATTAAGTAAATTTATTATCATACATATAATGATATCAATCAATGATTATAGTTGTATTAAAGGTTGCGAACTTTTTATTTATTATTCATATACATAATACTTTTCCATCGATTATAAAATAGTTCAAAGTTAAATCAATATTTTTGAGTAGATCTCCTATATTTTCTTCTGCAATTTACTAACCATGTTTTTCTTTTCTTCGAATCTGCGGATAATCTATGGAAAAAAAATCAATTATTTGATGAATATAATTTTGTTTACTTAAATATTCCAAAAATAAAAAATATGTTGTGGCTAGCACAATACCTCTCGCCACTTCCTTAATGGGTTATATAAGTAGGTACAGATTGTGTAAAACTAAAATGGAGTCTTAAGGTAAAGTTATAACTAAAGAAAAACCCCTTAACAAAAAAACAGCTGTTTTGACCTCTGGTATGGTTTACATACTGAGTAATCTTAACTTCTCTGTTTTTACGTTGTAGTTTCTACTGATGATGAGAACTTAGTTCTCGAAATACGTATATAGTTTTTAAATTTATTTTTAAGGTTAAGGGGTTTTTCTTTAGTTAGGTACAGATTGTATTTAACATTTCTGGTACACATAAAAAATTCTAATTAAATCTATACTTCATATATTTTTTAATTCATTCTATAAATAAGTTTCCTCCTACTCTTCAAATGTTCGAGATTCTTCAAATTCATTGATGAGATTGGCGGTATTTTTGATGGGTATAAATATACAGGGTGTCCCATTTAAGGTACGAATGCATTGGTATCTCGAGAACCGTAAGAGCTACGAGGTTGGTTAAATTAGACAAAAGTTGCCCCATTAGGAGGCTATTTTAATGGTGTTTTGTCATTTGGGAAAAAATGCATAGGTCACTAGATACAGGTGAAAATGTAAATTTCGCGATTTTCGTTTTTTGCTTATAACTTTGTTATATGAAATAATACGAGATTCTGGTTTGCACTTTCTTAAGGCACTTTTGTATGGTGAATTTGCAGAAGTACTCAATTTTTTTTTATATCTAACCATTTACGAGTTACTGATAGCAACTTTTATTTTTCATATGGAGGTCATATTAAGCTATGGCATTTTTAAATAGAGATTTTTTTTAGCTTTACAATGATATAAAACAATAATAATTTATTTTTATAATTAACAGAAAAATTAATGAAAATTGTTATTTATACTAAAATTAAATTGAAAAAAGTAAATCGAAAGCTGCTATGGAAACAACAAACAACAAAAAAGTGCAACAATTGAATATCTGAATTTTACTTAACAATAGTAGATTAATAAAACGAGTAATAAAAATGAATTTTTCTCGTTGGGAAAAATATGATATGTTGAGTTGTTACATTCGTTGTCAAAGTTCGTTTATTACTCGTAATAATCTACTATTGTCAAGTAAAATTCAGAAATTCAATTGTTGCACTTTTTTGTTGTTCGTTGTTTCCATAGCAGCTTTCGATTTACTTTTTTCAATTTAATTTTAGTATAAATAACAATTTTTATTAATTTTTCTGTTAATTATAAAAATAAATTATTATTGTTTTATATCATTGTAAAGCTAAAAAAAATCTCTATTTAAAAATGCCATAGCTTAATATGACCTCCATATGAAAAATAAAAGTTGCTATCAGTAACTCGTAAATGGTTAGATATAAAAAAAAATTGAGTACTTCTGCAAATTCACCATACAAAAGTGCCTTAAGAAAGTGCAAACCAGAATCTCGTATTATTTCATATAACAAAGTTATAAGCAAAAAACGAAAATCGCGAAATTTACATTTTCACCTGTATCTAGTGACCTATGCATTTTTTCCCAAATAACAAAACACCATTAAAATAGCCTCCTAATGGGGCAACTTTTGTCTAATTTAACCAACCTCGTAGCTCTTACGGTTCTCGAGATACCAATGCATTCGTACCTTAAATGGGACACCCTGTATAATAACTGTAACTATAATTTTAAATATTTAAATAAAAACAAAATAAGATATATTAAATGTCTCCGTGTGTTTGACACTGACATTTTTTTCTCAATTCCTTGGTGTAGTTTGGACTGTGCGATTTATTACATCAGATTATTCTTCTTTATATCTAAATCTATAGAAGATATAATAAATAATATAATACTATAATATAATTGTTTTATATAATCCTATTATGTCTATTCAAAAACGCTGAAAAGGTCAATTTTGATTTTTTTTTTTTTTTCATTATTTTCTTTCTAAAAATTGTTTTATCTGTTTAATAACCCTGAAAATTGGTATATTTATGTAGTTATCTTCGTAAAATCGCTTGATAATTTTCCCAAGTTGATATCTCGACCTATTTTTAAGTTACAGTCCTAAAAAGACATAACCATTTTTGACTAAAAACTTCAAAATTTTCAAAAATCCAATTATTACACTATTAGATACTTCTCAATGTGCTGATTCCAAATTTTGAAACCGCAGTTCGATATCTTTATCAAAGTTAGACCCCAAAAAAACACCCTTTTTTGGGCTATATCCCTAAAATGAATGGAAATACTGATTTGCCGATATCACAATTGTTTGTACCGGCAAGATTACATAAGCATACCAATTTTCATAATTTTTGAACGATGAATTCAATTTCCAAAACAAAATAACTGAAAATGGCAAAAAAAAAACTGAAAATTCTATAGGTACGTTTTTCAAAAATTTTGAAAACTAGTATACCTATATAATTTTACCCGTAGAATCGAATGGTGATGTCGCCAAGTCTGTATTTCCACCCGTTTTGAGGTTATTATCTAAAAATGGGCAATTTTGGCCATTACTTACAAATATCTCGGAAATGAAAAAAGATGGCGACGTACGGTTGAAATTAGAATGATGAAAAGTATCTAAGTACATAAAAAAAAAACTTTTCCAAATCTAAGTTTCAAATTTCTAAATTCGTAAATAGTTCATAAATCATCATATAGGTTTGTATGTTTGTACAGGGTGTTATGTAAGTAAGTGATCAACGCTTAACCAATGGTAGAACTGACCCCAAAGATAGTAAATCTGGCAATAATTTTTGTTTAACATACTTTCTACAAGAACTAGAGGCCTTTAAAACTGACCAATCACGTCATAGTTCAAAACTTTATAAAAAAGTAAAAATCAATGTGTTCTCTGGAAAAAATATTGATTGTCAATCTGACATTAAATGTTTTTTTGCATAGACGTACAATTTATATTCTGTTTTTTTGATATTCTCAAAATGCCATTTACCTTCACCAACCAAGAGTACACAGACAAGCATATGGTTTATGGCGAGACATTACAAAATAGTCGTGCTGCTACAAGACGGTACAGAGAGTTATTTCCAAATAGACGTATACCGCATTACTCTGTTTTTATCCGAAACAGAATATAAATTGTACGTCTATGTAAAAAAAACATAACATCAGATTAACAATCAATATTTTTTCCAGAGAACACATTGATTTTTACTTTTTTATAAAGTTTTGAACTATGACATGATTGGTCAGTTTTAAAGGCCTCTAGTTCTTGTAGAAAGTATGTTAAACAAAAATTATTGCCAGATTTACTATCTTTGGAGTCAGTTCTACCATTGGTTAAGCGTTGATCACTTACTTACATAACAGCCTGTATTATGTGCATCTCTGTGATGCACTCTCCACGCCAGCAATTAGTGTCCGTGAGGTGACGCCTGGCAAACGCCCGCACGGTACAAATATATCATCATTACCGATATCTGTGACAAAGATTGGCACACCTAGAAATACGTAATATGCGTTGATGATATATTTATTTATTTTATATTTTAAAATCTAAATTATAAATTTGTAATCAAGTTTTATCATAAACAAACCCTTAAGGAATCATTTTTGTGTTAAATGAAAATTGGTAACACTTTTAAAAAACAATTTATTTGGTATATAAATACGTGAAATATACAGTTTAACTGTGATATAGTGAAATATGTATGTATAGTCCATAAAACGTGAAATCCCTGAGAGATAAAAACAAACTTTATTCACTATTCTTCTGGTATTTCCACATTTCTCATTTCCGCTACGTCTTTAGCTTCACATCCTGTATTGACAAACATATTCGGTATACTAGGACCGTAAAAAACTTTATTATTATGTGCTAGAGATTCATATTTCTTCAACTCCAAATACTGGGGCGTTAATAAGAGATTATTTGCTTCAGCCTGTCGTTTGGACTGATAAAATTCCGCATCAGTATGACTCTTTTTTCTAGCCAAATGCATTTCATCTTCAATTTGTGCCATGCGTTGCAACGACTCTTTTTCCATAATCTTTTGCTCGAATTGAATCTTCGCTACTTGTGCTTCTTTCTCTGCTTCGATAATCGCTTTCTTCCTTTCAGTTTCAGCGTCTTTTTCTACAACTTTTTGGTGTTGGGTGCTGATCAACAGTTTCGTCTTTTCTCCCTCCATAAGTTCGTAGTTTTTCCGGATAACTTCGGGTATCTTCGGTTTTGTGACGCGGACTGCTTGTATGGTTAATCCAGGAGCCATTTCGTTTAAGTCTCTTTGAAGAGCTTGTTTTAGGTTTTCGTCTATCTGGTCGAAAAGATCTATGTATACTTCGTGTAAAGAATGGACAGAGCAAAATTGGTTTAATTCGTGGTGGACTTTGTTGAAGATTAAGGCTTTGTCGTAGTCGGCGGTGTAGTTACGGACGATGTCAGACACTGGGAACAAAATACAGACAAATTCAATTGGTATGGGTATTAATTTTCGATAAAGAACAGAAGTACAATAGCGAACTCTAGATAAAGCAATGTCTAATAAAGAATTAGAAAACACTCGCTATGTTTCACAAGATTTCACCATCTGAATCAACCTTTCTGTCAAGCCCCACGAAACTCGTCTGTGGTTACTAGCTGGGCACGGCCGGCATCTGATGATCGAAAAGTTAATCCAGTTGCTGAAATCTTGTGAAACATGGCGAGTGTTTCCTAATTCTGTATTCAATAAAGGAAATTCTACATAAATAATAATTAGAAATAATGTAATAAAAAATCTGATGTGGCCACCGCATAACCTTTCGCTGGGTATTTAACCATGCAGTATAAATAAATACTTAAGTAGTTCCATGGTGTGGTTCACGTAGAACATTTGTTCTTAGTTTTTTATAAAAGTTTTATATAACTTATTTTATTTATTTTTTTATTTTTTGGCGAAATCCATGTGCTTTATGTTGCACGTTTTCATTTTTTTGCCATGTATCTAAAATTTTCTTAATTCTCATCTCCTGAGGAAGGCTCATGTGGAGCTCGAAACCGGTCGACCCGAGAATTTAAATAAAATTTTGTGACTGCAATCCAGAAATTTTTATTACCTCATCACTATATCCAGTCAAAGAACTTTTTCTATCAGTATAAATAAAGCAAACATTATGTATACATATTTTTACATTCACTCATAACAATATTTATTTTACATTTAATAAATATATAAAAAAGAAAATAAATTGCACAAATATTGACAAATCTAATAGAAAAACTTTACAAAAATTTAAAATAGTACTCGTATCTTTACACAAAGTCTTTTCAGAGCCGTACCCTGGAAGATAATGAAGCAAATCAATAGTACTTATAATATTTATGTATGATGAATAATATATTATGTTTACAAACCTTAATTTTATTAGAATCAAATATATTACTACTACATTTTCTTTGGCACGGTTTCATTATTAATTTTAATGTAATTGCTTCCTGACAGTGACATATGTTTCAATATGTCAAAATTTTATTAAAGCATTATGTTTTTGTTTGACGCATAGGCAAGAAGCTGTATAAAAACAAATTATTTTATAAATTTATATTTAAAGTTATTAACTAAATGGTATTATAGCAGAATTGAAGATTGTACCATTATATTAAATTTTTATTAGTTAAAGTTGCTGAAAAATTATATTCAATGTATTTTTTTCAAGAAAAACTGTTAGAATATTGTATGTGATACTTCCGGTTATCCGATATACACTAAAAATTAATGAGCTCTTCTCACATTATATTCTGATTGACAGTATTTGAGTATTCGTGTCCACAGGAACAGGACCCACACATTCTCACACAATTATTGTTAGTAAAGAAGAATATGAAAATAATAATTACCACTATTTGAATTTAAAATATTGACGACTTCTATTCGATCGAAATAAATCATAACGCCGCCACTGGTACCACAAGGAACATTTTTAACTTCGTCTGTTTGAAGCGTTACCTAAACATATAAAAAAAAACATCGTTTTTAAGAGAATGCATACAAATTTATAAATGCAACACATATCACACTGTACATATCTTGCCATATACATTTTCCTATTGTACAAACATGTGCCTCGAATTTATATTTGTCAAGGTGTACAAATCTGTACCATGAAGTTGTTGCGCTTCAAAGAATTCAAAATTGGCGCGTATTCTGCATCTCGAATTATACTCCAAAAACAAAACGTATTTTAATTTAAACATGTGTAATATTTGCATTACGTTTTAGGTTAGGGTCATGTTTGTATTTTTTTATTAAAAGGAATAAAATACATTTTATTTTCGAAGTGTATTTCGCGATGTAGATAACGCGCCAAGTTCGAATTTACTGATGTGCAACAACTTCATGGTATAGATTTTTACACAAACATAAAAATTAATTATGAAGTTACAGTTTTTTGAGCTTTTACTGTAGGCAGCCATGGATTTATTACAAAAATAAACAAATGCGTTATTTTTAATAGTGGTAGGATCCGGATCCGGATAGTTTCGGTTTCGAATCCAAAAATATCCGGATATCCGGATAATTAATTGTTGAACTATCTGAGTATCGGATTTTGGATCCGGATCTGAGTATCGGATTTTGGATCCGGATCCGAATATGAGTATGAGTATCGGATTTTAGATATGGAATTTCAGAATCCACATCGGTTCTCGGATTTGAATATTTGAATGTATAAGTATTATCATGGAGTTTCAAAACCAAATAAATCTGATTATGAAATAATCCACAATAAATTTTTGTTTGATATAGTTAATAGAATTGTATCCAGAATTAAAATTCGGATCCGGATCCGTAAACAAAACATCGAATCCGGATCCAAATCCGAAGTAAATTTACGGATATGCGCTTCAATATCCGAACATCGGATATCTGAGGAACCAGATATTTTGAGATCCGGGTACTCTGATCCAAGTTTTGCCGGATCCTCACAGCACTAATTTTTAACTGTTATAACTAAATTTGGATTAGAGCAATAAATTAACACAAAACACATAAAGCTAAAATGTTTTTCTTGTAATTTGTATTTATATCGAAGGATTGAATATCCTAGGATAGGATATTCAGTGAGAATTTTTTGCATTTTTAATATTAAATTTGCATAGAATTTGTATTTGACAGAATGGGGTCCCATGGCCGCGTGCCTAAGTGTCTGGTCGCGAACCTGGGGAAACCGGGTTCGATCCCGACAGACGCCAAATATTTCCAATTTTAAATGGCACAAAAGTGACCCCTGTGGAGCACTCTCCACACCAGCTATGAGTGCCCGTGAGGTGACGCCTGGTAAGCGCCCACACGGTAAAATATATCGTCATCAGTACCGATGTCTACATGTGTTGTAGATACTGGCACACCCAGAAATGGGTAATATGCCGTGATGATATATTTATATTTATTTATAGAATTTTTGTGGCTATGAATGTCCAGTGTGAATCAAGAAATTTTATCGTTATGAACTGAGTTTGAATTTGGTGCTTATGTTTGAGCGTAATACTTTTCTAGTATATTATAATATATTCTATTGATTATTAAAGTAGGGAGCGCGAATTAATATAATGAATCCATTAAAATGATTAAATATTGATTATTTTTGTTATCAAACAAAATTATGTTAATTTATTATACGAGCGGCATGGTGGAATGATTGGGACTAATAAATCAGCTAGGCCGTGGAAAACAATTCATAATTAGTTATTTCATAATAAACTTTATTTTCACTTTAACACTTTAAATTAAAATTAAAGTTGTATTCGTTTTCATAATACAACTTTTGCATTTTAACAAGCACTCGCATTACATTAAAGTAAAGATAAAGTCTAAAGTAATTTTAATTAAAGTCTTAAAGTGAGCCTGATTATGAAAATGGCCCAAGTAAGTTAGAATTATAAGTTAGTTAAACAATTTTTTACAGTGTAACTTCAAAATGCTCAAATTGTAACTTTGACATTATAACCCAAAATTTAATCAGGTAAACAATTTAGCCTAAATTGACCTCCAAATTCTCATTTAAATAAATAAATAAATATATCATCACGGCATATTACCCATTTCTAGGTGTGCCAGTATCTACAACACATGTAGACATCGGTAATGATGACGCTATATTTTACCGTGTGGGCGCTTACCAGGCGTCACCTCACGAGCACTCTTAGCTGGCGTGGAGAGTGCACCACAGGGGTCACTTTTGTGCCATTTAAAATTGGAAATATTTGGCGTCAGTCGGGATCGAACCCGGTTCCCCCAGGTTCGCGACCAGACGCTCAGGCACGCGGCCACGGGACCCCATAAAAAATTCTCATTTTAAACACGTTATTCTGGTCACCCTGTATTTACATATTTTTGTTACGAAATAACCTCCCAACAAACTATTAAAATAATTAGACTTATTATAATCACACTGTATAATCGTTCTGTATAGATGTATTTTTGGATCTAGCACGATACTAAATGATATATTGTAGTCTTGGATAAATACCAGAATTTATTTTAAGATCTTTTTAATTTAAAACAGAATAAATCACCAGGAAAATAAATAAACAATTACAGTACTATTCTTAAAAGAGTTTAAGCTAATCCCCATTTTTTGACTAGCGAATTCAACTCTAATTTTGACAGTTTATATCTTAAAATATTGTTTAATTTATTGCATTTTTGATATTTTGAAGATAAAATTTTAAATACCAAAATAGAATTCACTAATCCACAAATGAGGATTAGCTCAAAAAAATTTGAGAATTCGTCTGTAGTGTATTGCAAAGCGATAATTGTAATTCGTGTTAACAAACATCAGAATATCATGCATGGTTTATTAATTTCAAAGCACACTATTACAATATATTTTATATATTTTTTAACTTACTTGTACGGCCCGATACGTTGTTAAAAATGGTATCATCATATGAAACCCAGGTTGACTTGTTAGAGGCAATAATGCACCTCCCTTACAGAAAAGAAACATTAATAAACACTACAATATCAATAATTTAATCTACTTACTCTGTAGTAAATGCCTACATGGCCCTCTTCGATTCTATGTAGGGAATAATTGAATATTGTTATTAAAGTTAGTAGAACGCCAACTATTAAGCCATGTTCCCCGAGAGGTGACAGCTATAAAATAGGTTAGAATTACCCACAAAAATCAATATTCATATTTGCATCTTTTTTTGTACAAAATAAAGCAGGATTTTACAAATAAATACTATTGTAATTGATGAAAATATTATATGTTATTTTCATTTCAACTTACCGGCATTGTATTGCAATCGAATATAAAATTTATTCTGAGACATGCGCTCTGTACAAATATGTGCCTTTCTCTGTTGAATGTTTGTCTGGGCAATTATGAAAATAGTACTTATTACTTAACTTATGTGAATATGAAAAGATAATGATAATGATGTATTGCTAATAAATTATTCAGTCTTATGTAATAGGTAATTCTATGTATTTTGTACAAATTCCATATAGAAAGTTTCTTGAAATTTCCAATAATTTTACAAACACTGCAAATTGTACTTGACACTGACATCTGTCTATTAATATTGTTAGGGTTTCCATGGTGAGCAAGTGTTGCATTTAAATTTTCAAACTGCATTATCGTATCTTCAACAAGATCAGAGTGGTGGATGGAAAAATAAAAAATTGCAGGAAAACATTGACAATTATTATAAAAAATCTGATGTGGCCAATACAAAACCTCCCGCTATTTAATCTTTACATACATACATACGTACATAAAATCACGTGATTCCCACTTAGTGGGTTAGCAAATACCCGGAAACAATAGTAACAATAAGAAAAGGGATAAAAGTAAGAGCTCAGCTGACTCACTTCACTCTTTAACAACATTCTTCTTTCGCCTTGTCCACAATCATCATAGCATTCATACATAAGAACATATTAAAGTGACCGATTTTCGGTAGCGAATAACCCCATCCGGACCACAATAATAGTTACGCAACAATCATCCTTCGCCACACATTCCTAGCCTATTTTTATTAATTTAAATACATATTTACGTATTTACTAACGCTGCAAACTGTTCCATTGCATAAAACTATTGTTTTATTTACTATTTTCTTTTTAAAATGTCACTATTATTAATTTGAAGTGATTAGTTTTTTGACAGTGACATTTACTGTAAGATTCATTTGAAATATGAACTGTATAACAAAGGATTTGTGTTTATCTTAGGCTTCGCGACTAATAAAAAAAAATATTTTAAAATTTATCTGTAAAATATATAGAAAAAGTATTAATGTATTCTTGTAGAAAATTCAATAATCTTTAATTTTTATAAGACATAAAATGCGAAAAAATGGCATTTAATGGTATTTTTTGAAGAAAAACCATTATGAGCTTCAAGTAAAGTGCCATTTCCGTTTATCCCATTTACACCAAAATCGAATGGCTTCTTTTCGTATTAGAATAGGGTAGAAATACAAGGTTTCAGAATTTTCTGAATGATAGTATTTGAGTTAGAGCGAAGACAAAATTCATACACATACACACACACATACACAGATACATCGTAAACATGTTAATATTAAAATCAAAACATCATTTTATAAAATATTTTGTGCATTTTATTATATAAATTATCACATTTTAGAACTTTTTGTACAATAAATATGATACAATTTTTTGAATAATTATCACAATCCCCGTAAGATCATGACATTATAGGAAGCTTTATACACCAATACCTTACAAACAATATAATATACGTAAGCTCGATATTTTTTATAGGAAATTAATGTTTTTCAACATTATTCAACTTGCAAGTCTGTTTCCTTGTTCAGTCCATAGATAGCGCTGCAATCACTTGTAACTGTCATCGGGAAAATATACGTCACTATTTAATAATATAATTTTGAAATATATAGCACCTAGCAGTCTTTTCTTTACATTTTATTAATAAAAACAATTAAATTGTTTTCAATATTTACTAATTTTGTTCTTAAAAAATTAAAATAATATTAAATTAATGATAAATCAATTTTTTACAAAAAATTCTATTCGAACGAGTACTGTCAAAACCTAAAACTTAAATTACGCGCGAAACTTCTTTTATTTATATTTTACGAGCTGATTTCTGAATCAGCTGTATCTGGAATTGGTTTAACGTCAGATTTGCTAAAATATTCAACTAGGCAAAAAGTAACAGTACCCGCTGTTGCTAAAACGACTAAAATTCCTAAATGTATATATAGACCTATATACGTTGCGTAGAAGAAGCATACTGCTGCTGCCACAGACTGAAACAAACAAAAAAAAAATGTTATAACTATAAATTTGGAACATGGATTGAAAAGTTCGCAATGGGGTATTCCGGTGATATGGAATTAATGCAAAATAATAACTTTTTTCTATAGTTTCTATCTTCATATAGTAGAAAAATATAATAAAACATGTTTAATAAAAAGTTTTAATTCATAATTTAATGTTACAAAATTGAAATTTTTACAGCTCTAGAAACGTCCTTGAAATTTGTGACGTCAAGTTGATAAATCTGTTGCTCATTTCAAAGTTAATATTTTCGTTTAAAAACACAGATGATGCCAGTAGTTAACACGCGCGGGTATATTTCTTGTTTGACATTTCGTCCACTTTATAATTATTACTCCTATTTTTACCATAAACAAACACAGGACAAACACCGAAATACACGCTGCTACTAAAATCATATGTAAACAAGCAAATGGCTGTCATGAACATGTGGATTTAGGCGCTGAAGTTCGTTGCAGATGTCACCATCGAGTTGACATCATAAGCGCGCCATGATAAGAAAATTTGAATTGCGATAAAATTTTTAAATATTCATATCTCATGTGATGCATACATTTTCTTACTCAAAGTTAGATATTCAGAGTCCTACTGGTCTGTACTAATTTTAAAAATTTTTTTTAAAAATGTCGGAATACCCCATTATGACAAGGCAACACAACTATCACTGCTTGCTTTTATATTGAATACGAGAGGTACCTTAAACTAGTTTCAACTTCACCCGCTAGGTGTCTTCTTGGAAGTTTCCCAAGCGTCATCCTAGGGGATACATCTGAGCGCTCATGTGATTTTTTAAGCGCTATTTGACGTTTTCGGCAATTTCGCAATGGCGGACATTCGACCTGTTGCGGAAATCAGCAGCAATATTTAGAAGAGCTTACAAAAAATCAGGGTCAGTTTCTGATGTCTTTCCTAACACACATTCAAATGGCTGGCTCATCAGTGACATGTTTCATATTGATATTTTCAATCAAAATTCGTTAGCCTAAACTCCATATTCCAGAGAGTTCTTTCCAGGCCACTGAACCAAACCCGGTATGAAACCGTAACATTTTAGCGAACCCAAATCCAGAACCAAATCTAAGATACATATTTCAATTCAACCCGAATCGGGACAGAACAGGGTATTAAAATTCGGGTTCATGATTCAGCTCCGGTTCAAATTCATTACGATTGTAATCCGTATATCCGATCAAGGTCGTGTTCTTTTCATATTTTACATTATAAATTTGGGCTTGCATTTTAAATGATTTCTTTATAAAGATTGTTACTCAAAAAACAATAATGCCCGATTGCACTGCTGGCGCCTAAATTTTAAGTGTTCCTTAAATTAACAATATCGTGTCGAAACGAAACGCCAAATGTGTAATTGAATATTGCTGTCAAAAGTTCGATTTGCATGTTTTTCTTTAAACTTAGCTTAAAATTTAAGTGTGTTTGGGGTCATTTTCATAATAAACTTTATCTTCACTTTAACACTTTAAATTAAAATTAAAGTTGTATTCGTTTTCATGATACAACTTTTGGACTTTAGCGTGCATTTTTGCATTACTTCAAATGAAAGATAAAGTCTTAAAGTAATTTTAATTAAAGTCTTAAAGTGAGTTGGATTATGAAAACGGCCCTAAGCTGTGTAACTGGGCATAAGTACTTCATTCACTTTTCATTAAATCGAACCGTACATGAAACCGCAACATTATCGCAAATTTTGTAATGCTTGAACCAGAAACTCATACGAACCCATTTAACCTGAACCGAACCCAATATTAGGCGGGTTCGATGCCTTGGTTCCTTCAATTCATTGGTTGTTCTACGACGGTTAAATATAATCGTGTCGCTTATGTATCAATGCTTTCATCCGTTTTGGAAGTCGAGAGGTTCATCTCTAATTGACATTCGACCACTTTTAAGACGAGAAAACCACTCGTAAACTCTTGCTTGTCTCAAACTTTCTTCCCCATAAGCCCTCTGAAGCATTGCGGTAGTCTCCGCTGATTTTTCCTCAATAGGAAACAAAACTTTAAAATCTGCTATTGCAAAAATCGCTTTTCACGTCAAAAAGCGCTTACAAACAAAATCACACTGATCGCTTAATTGTCTCCCAAGGATGACGCTACGGTAATAACCTAGAGGAAAAGATTTCCAGGTACCCCTTTTATTTATAATTTTATTTCTAAACCCGACAGACTCATTTTTTCTGATTATATTTACCTGTATGAATTTAAATATCGCAAAAGCTGACGCGCTATCATCTTTGAACATTCCTCCAAGAATAGAATAAATCTGCGTATTAAAACAACTATCTGCGAAGCCCAGTAAGAAGGAACAAGTGATAGCTAACTCTCCACTCGTTGTAATAAAGGCCTCATCTGGCGTTGAGCCCTTACTCGCTTGGTCTGGTAGATTTAAGAAGATTAAGAAGAACGCTATGATGTGGACGACGAAACCTCCGACTACAATAGGGCTCCGCCCCCAACGAATGGTTTTCGAACCAAGGATACCGAATAGGGCTCCACCTATAGAGAAAGACAAATATAAACATTTTTTTTTGCCGTTGATAGTAGATGTTATAGTATTCTTCACGTAAGAAAAGGTGTATGATTCTTGATGACAGTTCATAGTATATGTTCATTTATGAACAGATTCTATAACTGTGTAGAAAAAGGAGAATACATTTCTTACGCGAAGAATACTATATATGCAAAATTTGGAAAAGTAACGTACCTATAACTTCTCCAACACCGATAAAAATTCCGTTGAGTCCAATAAGTTGTTTCGCAGTATTTCCTAACTGTTCTGTGAATCCGATTGCTGAGCCATAGACTCCACTAAAGAAAGACAATTCTATTCCTGTAACATACAAATGTATTAAGTTTTTGCCGTAACTATATTTCTACACTTGTTTCACTCATACGTACAGTTTAATTTTTAAAAGATGTCTGACCAAAGTCATCTGTATCTTGAAGGAATTAGCAAGTTGGCATACATTTATTGCATAAGTTACGGAGAGGAAAACAACACAATAGCAAAGTAGTGACAAACAAGAAAAGCTTACTACGAATGAAATGAATATTCCACGGTACAAATAAAGATGCTACTCGTACGCATTAATGGAGAAAACATATATTATGAATAATTGGAATATTACTACCTATTTTAGTTTAAGGTCTGTATTTATTATTATAACCCAACGTTTCGGCACCAACTGGTGCCTTCTCCAGAAAAAAAAAAAATGATATAAATATGTGAGAAAACAAAAACAACAAGAAGCCTTGGTTACTTGTTGTTTGGGTTATAATAATAGTAAATAAATAAATACAGAACTTAAACTAAAAAATCTATTGTGGCCAGCACAAGACCTCTCGCCATTTCCATATTACGCTATATAAGTATTGAATTGCACTTCCCTGTCAAACCGTCATTTTATAACAAAAAAATACAGAACTTTACCCAAATACTGTTTTTTTATTGTATTTAACATGTCTTCTGCACACATATAATTCTAATTATATCTATTTTTCATTGTATGAGGAAGTTTCTAAATTCATTAACCAGATTGGCGGTATTTCTGATGGATATATGCATTTTACCTGTAATTTCAAATATTTAATTAATAAATCAATAAAGATTAAATATACTTCCCAGAAAAAGCTATCAGAATGTCACTAAAACTGTTGATATTTGAAAATGACATTTGTCATGTTATAAACATTGGAATTTGTCAACTGGTTTCCTTAGTGCCTTGGCCTCTGTGATCAAATTACTCTATATATTATAGTGTCTTTATATCTAAATCTATACAAGATATAATAAATATTTTAAGTATATTAGATAGACAATTTTATGTTCTTTAATATTTAATAACAAAAATTTCCAAAAAATTATATTTAGAAGATTTTTTCTCAGAAACTACTACTTCCGGTTGTTCAATAGTTACCAAAACCTTTTCAGCTCTTCCCAGGAATGTCAGATTGAGGAATCCATAGTTAAACAATTCTTAAGTCTTATGGTTTTTGAGGAATCGTGTCTACAACATCCAGACATACACACATACACACACACACACAGACATCATTTTAAAAATGTTATAATCGGATTCTAGGGACCTTAAATCGTGCTTTTCAATGAAATCTGGATATGCGAATTTTAGCATGAATCCAATACCTCTCAGCGAGAGATAAAAAGGTAGTATTATTCCAATTATTAATATGAGTTCTGAAAGATATTTTAATAATATATTATGAACTACATCAGAGAGATAGGGACACATAACCATATAAACATCAATGTAAAATCAACAATTCGAATTAGCACTACAGGCATTCGAGGCCCTGGACTTCTATTTTCTTCAAAACTTCTTTCCATTCCTGTCTTTAGCTGCCTTTGTCCAGTTCGTCACGTTTTATTCCCTTAGATCTTTTTTAAAGCATTTATCCATTTTTTCTTCGGTCTCTCTCTTCTTTTCTTTCCTCCTTCAGCCCCTAATACTGCTCGCCTACTATTCCTACTTTCCGGCATCTGTGCTACATGCCCTAGCCATCTGGCTCTTTTACTCTAGTTCCGTCTACTTCGTTAACCCCTCCAAAAATGCCTCTCAATATTTTTTTCCCACGCCTCTAGTTTGATTTCATTGTTTTTATTAAGCACCCACAATTCACATCCATACAGGACAGTCGGTCATATAACTGCCCTATATATTCTTATTTTAGTAGGCCTTAATACTTTTTTGGAGTATATTGTTCTCAAAAGCATTCCATAAGCTTTACTTCCTCGAGCTAATCTCTAGTTTATTTCTTCATCTTCATTAAAGTTATTGATTGTGACTCCCAAATATTCAAACGAGTTTAACTTTTCATAGCAGTATACTTTATTTATTTATTTATTTGACAATCTATCCAACAGGAAAATATCCCAATTATAGGACGATTACATGAAAATTAACAAAGAATAAGAAATCAATAGTGTGTAATACATTTTGAAAGTAGACGTAATTAAAATAACAAAAACTTTATACATATAGAAATAAAGGCTGATTTTATCTTACAAAATAGTTTTGTATAATGCTTGTTTGTATTTCATTAATGAATCACAAAAAATATCACTGTAAGAAGATGTACAATTGTAAATATTCGTCATTTGTCTAATAGGTAATTTCGTTTCATAATTCGTACGTACAGGAGGACAGTAAAAAGTTATATGGTTTCTAGTATTCTGACGGGGTATATGAATGGATAAACTTTCAAGAGAAAAACAATCATCGATTATTCCGTGACAAATTTTGTATAAATAAATACATGACTGTATTTTCCGACGAGTTTCTAAGGTATACATATTGAATTCAGTTTATCTTCTATTTTAAATATTATACTATGTTCTTTTGTTGTCTGATTTTTCTCTATTGCCATATATTTGGTCTTAAGGTTCGTTTATGGATAGGCCGTATTTCCTTGCTCTCTCCGCTAATCTTCTAGTAACTTTATACAGCTCATGTCTTTATCTTGTCAGGGAAGTTTAGAGAAAAGGAGGAAAAAAACAGGTTTTGTTAGATGTAGACTGGATGAAAGAAGTCAGCACGAAATGGGGGATTAATTTAAGCTAATATGATGATGAAGATGACCGTGGTCAAACATTTTTAAAAAATTAAACTATAGCTTTTGTCATCCTTATCCTTACCTGTATAGAAGAACGTAACACTGAGCAAAATCATATCCCTAGTAATAAATAACTTCCCTGCGTTAACTAAAGCTTCAGTTGGGGTCGGTACAGGGGGTAAAGGCCTATCACCATCTTGGGGTGCAGGGCGGAGTACTAATAGGAACACTATACCAAGTATACTAACACCAGTAAGGACCCAAAATACCAGATTTCTAGTGTCGACGTCTATGTGGCTCATGCCTTGAAATTGGAAGTATACGAATAGATTTCCGAAGAACATACTGTAACAGAATTTTTTTCATTAATGCGTTCTAATAATTGAAAATTAAAATAGAGTCTTAATCTAGCTTAAACTACAAAATAATGAGACAGAGAAGAGAAGATTATTCAGCAAATAACACTATTAAATGATTATTAGGTAACCCTAAAGATAAAATAGATAATAATAAAAAATCTGGCGTTTATAAAATTCAGGGTAAAGATTGTAGTAACTAAAGAAAAAACCCCTTAACCTTAACAATAAATTTAAAAACTATATACGTATTTCGAGAACTAAGTTCTCATCATCAGTAGAAACTACAAAGTAAAAACAGAGAAGTTAAGATTACTTAGCATGTAAACCATGCCAGAGGTCAAAACAGCTCTGAGGAATAAGGGAGAGAACACGGGTTATATAGGGACAGGAGTCATAGGTGAGTGGATACCTAATTGGGTAACTAAGATTAAACAAAGTAACTGCCTTATATATCTACATTATCATATATATTTACATCGGACAAACTAAAAAAGAAATTGATATTCGGTTTAAAGAACATTTGTCATTTATAAACCGGTAATCCTAATAAAGATGGCGTAGCTCAACATATGTTTATTAACAATCATAAAATTGACAATTTTAATATACAATTATTAAAACATGTTGATAATAATAGATATTTAGACGCACAGGAGAGTTTGATAATGCATAAATTTAAAGATAAACTGATGAACGCTGATCTAGGTCCTATCCGAAATTCTAAATTATATGAGTTAAAATAAGATAGTTACTTTGTTTAATCTTAGTTACCCAATTAGGTATCCAGTCACCTATGAGTCCTCTCCCTATTCCGAATTCTCTCCCTTGTTCCTCAGAGCTATTTTGACCTCTGGCATGGTTTACATGCTGAGTAATATTAACTTCTATGTCTTATTATTTTGTAATTTCTAGTGATGATGGAAACGTAGTTCTCGAAATACTCTGAGAAACGGGTGAGGATTTTCGGGTAGCTAGTCGGAATCAAGTTTTATGTTTATTTACACAGTACGGCTGGTAGTGCGAGCTCGGTTTTAACTATTATTATTATTATTGTCGGGAGGTGGTTCATTCTTGCCCCTGTACTGCGACCTTTCTGGTCTATTGTACCCTCCGTGTTTTCCTTCTATCCTAGGAGCCCAGTATGTTTTGTGAACTCCAAGATTTTCTTTAGACTGATGTCCTTTAGTGTCTCAGTGTACAATTTCTTTGCTCCTAATAGACTATGCCTGCTTGCCATAAATGCTTCGCAGTGACATATTAAGTGTTCAGGAGTTTCATCCTCTTCTCCACATTTTCTGCATGTAGGTTCTTGTTTGAGGCCCCAACTATGCAAATGTTTATTTAATTGACAGTGTCCTGTTACCAGTCCTGTTATTAGTCTAACATCTTGCTTGCTCATTACAAGTAAGTTGTCTGTTCTTTTCTTGGATGGCTCACTCAGGAAGAGCTTGGAATGTCTTTGGCCTGATATGGCTGTCCAATGACGTTTTTGCCATTGCCAAAGCAAAGTATTAAGTTCTTGCTTAACTGTTTGCGCAGTTATTCCGCAGGCAGGTTCTGGTCCTATAAAAGGTATATTTGCCCCATCTTTTGCAAGATGGTCGGCTGCCCGGTTTCCTTCAATTTCTGAATTTCATAACAAACATAGTTTGTATTCAAACAAATATTTTTTAAAAAATCGTTCTTTAAACATAAGGGTGAAATTAAATAATGAAATTTGAATTTGACATTTCTTAAAACAGTGTTTTAGTTAAAACCGAGCTCGCACTACCAGCCATTATGTTTTCAGAAAAAAATAATGTTCCATTCAATTTTTTTTCAAAATGTATGTGACATATTATATAGAAATTAATAAATTGAGGAAATTATTTTTCTTTTATTAAGTCATTTATTTACTTTAAAAGTGTTTTCACCTTGTTTATAGCTAAACTTTCATTATTCATTAACTGTCGTGATAGCTTTATCGACAAGAAAGTAGAAAACAGAAATATGTTAGCATATTTATGTACATATATTAAATTACTCGTTAGGTTCACTTGAAATTTCTACGAAATTTGTCATTTTTCAACTAGGTTCATATTTTCAAATACCCTTCTGATACGGTTAAACGGTTAAAATGGTTGATCTCTAACGATCTCAGTCTTTTCGACTATCCCTTAGCAAAAATTATTGTCGCGTCACTGATTAATTATTCCAGTTCATTTTGAAAATTAGTGTACAATGCATTAAAACAAAGAAAGAAAAATCCCTTAACCTTAACAATAATTTAAAAAACCATGTACGTATAAACATAAAACTTGATTCCGACTATCTACCCGCAAATCCTCACCCGTCTCTCAGAGTTACAGGTATGGCGCCCGAGTAAAAGAAAGGCAACGACGGTTGGTTTCATCACATTATGTTTCACATGTTAAGACATTATTAAATATACCTGGCTTGCAACATAGCCCAAAAGATCCCAGAATCCTTCCCCATCCTCTGCTCATTCGAATTCTGTGTGAGGTAACACCCCTGTCCCGTCCAAAGGAACGCAGCCCCCGCACCTAGAATAGCAGACGCTGTATACAGCAACCAGGTCTTCGCCCCCAAAAACGAGGTGATGAAAACACAGTATGCTATCGCTCCTAGTATCATTGCTATTCGGGGGCCCACCATAGCGAGGACGGACGGCGCCGCCCAGTTTAAAACAGCGAAGACGGCGTATACTATGCAGAGGGAATAGTAACCGTCACCGGTAAAGCTGGGGTCGTCCGTGTGCATACTTTCCAGTACGACTTTCTGAAAAAGAAAAATGGGTTAATTTTCTAAATGGCTCATTTTGCATATTATATGCCATGTGGACACGGTTAAAGATATAAACCAGCAAGGGCGTACAGTCCATGGAAGCAAGGGAAGCATTGCTTCCTTTAAAATACTAATTACTAAACACTGCAAATGCATAATGCACGTAATTTGCAGTTAAATAATAGATAATTAAATAGTGCTGTCTATTTCATCTCATTTAATAATTCTAACGCCGTGTCCGATGTCGCATTTTGACATTTATTATTTAGGATTTAGGTCTTCTTCACATACATACAACTCCGAATGGCACACTAGTGTTATCCATTGGTTTGTATGGCAACACTTTAGAACAACAAAAATTAATTATATAATTCGATTCAATTTGATATTTGAGAGTAAATAGCTCTGTTCGATGAAAAGTGCTTGAAGTGCAGAGCAGAATAGTGCAGTGCAGTGTAGTGTACACTAGTTCAGTCTAATTCTTGTGGTTTCATAAAACACACTAGTGTATATTTGGGCAAGTTTGCTCAGTTGTGAGTAATCAAACCAAGCGTAGCCCACGGTGTAAAAGGTTAGGTTGTTTATAAACACAGTCATATCATAAAGCTGCAAAGAAGTGACTGCAGAAATGTCTGTTTTAAAGAGCATAATGTTTGAACTAATAAACGATTCTGACGAAGATCAATCATCACTTGATTCTTCATCAGATTCAGAGACAGATATATTAATTAATTCTTTATATAACAAAACAAAGAGAATATACTATATCTGAATCCATTATTTTATTTTCTCAGTGTGTAAAATTTTAGGTTAATAAACAGATATGTAGATAGGATAGAATTAAAATGTCTACCGAACAACATTAATTACCCCCACTCCTACTCTGCACTTTCTACACCACCTCGCGAGACAGGTCAGAAACGTGAGCACTAGTTCTTAAAATTTTTGTCATCCAACAGCCTGCCAGAAGCTGCCCGTTTCTCATAAAACATGTTAGTGTAAGAAAGTTAACACTAGAGCGGCCTAGTACATGTCATCGAACAAAGCTAGTGTTAATATTATATGGCACAAAATAGAAGCTAAAGCTGTGTCCGATGTTGCACTTTTATCAGAAGTAATATCACAAGACCTCCTGATTTTATCGATAAATTTTTATTTTGTATGAATTTTTTTTGCTTAGCAACAAACACGAAGGCAAACTGGATGGTAAATCCCGACTCCGAAGAAGGAGGGGTTTTACCTAATGTCAGTTTGCTTGAGTGATTTTGCTTAAAAGCAAAAAAATGAGTGCTTAAAATAAAAGTTTATCTGAGAAAATCTGAGAGGTCGTGTGGTATTTGGTGAGATAAATTCCAAAGACAACGCAAAATGAAACTTGACACATTAATTGTCACACTAACAGTTATAAACAATAGCAACTGTTTATTTACTTGGTAGCGGAAAATTATCGGGGTGACGGGGTTTTATCAGTATAATACTGTTCCCATTGGTTGAATTTTCAAGTGTTTTGCATCATGATTGGTTAAAAACTAGTCGTTGGAATTTATCACCCTAATATCTAAATCCTAAATTTATATGCCCTAAATCTAGTGGTTATTTCGGATTTTAGGAATTAGATTTTAGGGTTTTACAGGACTAATTAAACAAATTAAACAAATCATGTTCGTTGCTATAATTTGTGCAAAACGTCAAATTTACTATCAAAGAATAGCTTCTATTTTATGAAATATAATATTAACATTAAATCTGAAGCATCAAATTAAATCGAAATGTATAATTTATTTTTGTTGTTCTAAAGTGTTGCCATACAAACCAATGGATTTATCTAGTGAGCCATTTGGAGTTGTATTTATGTGAAGAAGACCTAAATCCTAAAATCTAACAGCCCGATTCACAAAAAAAGTTTAGGCTAATCCTCATTTTTGGATAAGTGAATTCTATTCTGTTCCGTTATTTAAAATTTAATTTTCATGATATTATTAATAAAGGTAGATACTAGGAATAGATTAGACTATATTTTAAGATATAAACTGTCAAAATTAGAGTAGAATTCGCTAATCCAAAAATGGGAATTAGCTTAAATTTTTTTGTGAATCGGACATGGGACACAGCCTAAGAAACTATTCTTTGGCAGTACATTTGACGTTTTGCAGAAATTATAGCAACGAACATGATTTGTTTAATTAGTGCGTGTCAACTTCAAGGCATAGTGTGCTCCTGCAAAACCCTAAAATCTAATTCCTAAAATCCTAAATAATCACTAGATTTAGGGCATATAAATTTAGGATTTAAGTATTAGGGTGATAAAAGTGCAACACTGGGCACAGCGTATATGGTGTTAGTCGCCTACGACGCCAGTTCCCGTAAACTGATCGCACAATAATTAATCGTCAAATCTGACATTGATTTGTATTGTTTATTGATCTATATTATTTTATTGAAAGCATCATGATTTTATCATGTGTATTTTTATCAATAAAAGATACTGTTGTATTTAAAAATTTCTCCACATTGACCTAATTGCAATTTCAAAGTTTAATTTCTTGATATACAAATGTTGTCATTGCAAGATATGTCTCCGTATCATATGTACCATGTAGGTCACTACCATCATTTAAAAAAATAAATTTCAAAAACTTGTACTTCAACTTTTTAACGTAAAGGTCAAACATTATTTATAACAAGTATATATAAAAAGTATTTCATTCAGTACTCGTTACATAAATTATAAATAAAAAGTAAACGTTTTTAATTAATTGATTAACGATAAAACTTGTCACTTTCTCCAAAAGTAGATATGTAACTTTTTATTTTATGCGGGGGCAGTTTACAGCAAATGCAATTGCTACACTCAAAAATATGCAGATGACTCTACTAAAACCAAAAGACACAGTATTAATACGTCCCCTATTGTATAGCTGAGGTAGAGATGCGTAGCGAAGTGATGGCAGCGCGTAGCTAAGACTGTACTACTGAACTATGAGGGCGAATTAATAAGAAATCTAGAAAATAGTGTTTATCGCGCGATACTCCTTAGCCTCTATTTCTAGGAATTTGACTTTAAATTTTTAGTATATTACTAAAATAAAACAAATGAACAATATGTTCCAAACGAAATTTTGATATTTTGCAAAAAAACTGATATCAGCTATCAAAAATCTGATGTGGCCAACACAAAACCTTCCACTATTTAATGTTTACTAATTTAAATATATACCTACAGGGAATTTATTTTAACATGCAACATATGGCGAATCACTTCCATGGTTACTCACTATATTGTCAAAAAATCTGTTGTGGCCAGCACAAGACCTTCCGTCAATTCCATGTATTTTGTACAAATCCCATACCAAAAGATCCTTGGAACAGATTCTATATAATATCATGTAAAAACACATACTATTTTTTACAAATTCCATACCAAAAGTTCATTTGAAAAGGTTCTATAAATCCAATAAAATTATAACATAAACTACACTAAGTAATGTCCTTCCATCTTCTCTTTGGCCTTTCTCTGCGTGTCACTTGCGAGCAACACTATGACATACCAATTTTAGATCCTATACTTTTTTTCCATATTTGGTTTTGCACTTGCAACTGACATCTGTCAATTAATTTTTTTTGAATAATTATGTCAGCTGTTTCCATGATAAACAGCAAAGCTGACTTATTTTTTGAAAATTAATTTCTTTATAATGCTTTAAATTTACATATATTGAATATGAACGAAACTGTATAATCAAACCGTATAGAGAATAAGATATTCTTTCATATTGATAATCACAAAATGTCGAAAAATAATATTTAACTCCGTTTTTTTAAGAAAAACTGTTAAAAACTTCAAATAAGGGTACTTCCGGTGGATCAATTATAACCAAAATCTAATCAACTCTTCATATGGATGTACAGAAGAGGAATACGAAAGAATTATAATTTTTAGAATTGTAGTATTGGAGTTATCGTCGGAGAAAAATTTGTCACACACGGACACACACACACACGGACACACACACGGACACACACACGCACACACGGACACACACACACACACACGGACACACACACACACATACAGACATCATCTTAAAAATGGTATATTCGTATTGTAGGGACCTTAAAACGTGTTTATTCATTAAAAACTCACCACCGATTTTTTTGACCAAAGACAATACCTTCCTTACCTAAAGGTGACGGAAGGTAAAAATGACAGGAATGTAATATTTGTCCATTTTAAAATGCAACATACAAAATTTGTAGTTTTGTATTATCAATACTAATCTCCTATAAATTAGCCTACATACGATTAACAAATAATCAAAACATGAATGTTGTACATCTTAAAAAACTTTAGCTTACAAAAATTCATAACTTTCATGTAATAAAAGTTAAATAATACCCCCAATCACTCTGAGGCGATATTCTAGTTGGTCGTAATAAGAATTGACACCATTTGTGATGTGTTCTGGAGGTATCTCCTGTGCTGCAATACTATTTATAATGTTGCATTTTAAAATGGACAAATATTACATTGCTGTCATTTTTTGACAATAGTGAGTAACCATGGAAGTGATGAACTATAAAGCCTCATTTCCACCGATTGTCCTAATGCGTAAGAGCAATAATTAATAACTAAGCGCAATGCGTAAAAATGTTTATCATATGACAACGTTTACTACCATTTCCAGCTTTGCATAAGGCTTAATGCTTAAGAACTAAGAGCAATGCGTAAAAACAAATAATTGAAAAATTCTAACCTGAACTGTCAACTCTCAGTCTATTTTATAATTATTAACTTTTAATTAA
Organism: Ophonus ardosiacus; assembly: GCA_943142095.1. NCBI lineage: Eukaryota > Metazoa > Arthropoda > Insecta > Coleoptera > Carabidae > Ophonus > Ophonus ardosiacus. The sequence continues at coordinate 38,962,968 of OW964836.1, forward strand.
TTTTTCGGTATCGATATAAATACAGAAAATTGTATATAGGTATAACATATTAAAAAAAGAAAAATTGCTGCTGCAATGGCAGTCTACTAAACAACAAGTAATTCGGAAAAAAGATATGACATTTCTGTTGAATTGTCACTAAACAAAATAGCTGGAAATGGTATCCTAGTAAATTGTTATAATTCATTAAGCCTTATGTATTAAGCATTAAGACATTCGGTGGAAATGAGGCTTAATGTTGCATTTTAAAATAAATTCTCTGTATATATTTGCTAATGCTGGAAACTTATATTGTTCCATTGCATATAACTATTGCTTTATTTACTATTTTCTTTCTAAAATGTCCCTATTATTAATTTGAAGTGATTGGGTTTTTTGACAGTGACATTTACCTGTCAGTTACATTCATTTGAAACAGGGATTTGAAATATGAACTGTTTAATGTCATAAGATATCATGAAAACGCAGATCGATATCTCTTTTAGTTTTGGAGATATTCAACCTCAAATAGATTCTCAAAATTACCCATTTCTGGGTTAGGTCTCTACCTAGTTTTGAATTATTGCCCCAAAAGTCAATATACCCCATATTCAGTTAAAATCTTCAAAATTTTCAAAAATCTAATTTTCATGTATCTAGATACTTCTCAGTGCACTGATTCCAAATTTTGAAACCGCAGGTCGATATCTCTTTCCGTTCTCGAGATATTTAGATTCAAAGTTTTGCTCAAAACTGCCCATTTTTGGGTTATTACCCAAAAATGGGCCGAGATATGAATTTGGCGACACCACCATTCGATTCTACAGGCAAAATTACATAGGTATACCAATTTTCATAATTTTTGAACACCGCATACAGTCTCTAAAGTAAAATAACTGAAAATGGCCAAAAATTGCAAAAATCCTAAGGGGTACCCCTTACGATTTTTTCAGATTTTGAGGGTTTTCAAGCTTTTATTCATAAAAAATGAACCGGTTGGACAAAAATTATGAAAATTGGTACACTTATGTAATTTTGCCCGTAGAATCGAATGGTCATGTCGCCAAATTCATATCTCGACCCATTTTTGGGTTAATACCCAAAAATGGGCAGGTTTATGCAAAACTTTGAATCTAAATATCTCGAGAACTAAAAGAGATATCGACCTGCGGTATCAAAATTTGGAATCAGCGCATTGAGAAGTATCTAGATGCATGACAATTAGATTTTTGAAAATTTTAAAGTTTTTATCTGAATATGGCGTATATTGGCTTTTGTGGCAATGATTGAAAAGTAGGTAGAGATCTAGCCCAGAAATGGGTAATTTTGAGAATCTACTTGAGGTTGAATATCTCCAAAACTAAAAGAAATATCGACCTGCGTTTTCATGATTTGGAATCCGTACAAAACAATCTTGGATTCGGGACTATCCATTTTTAATTCTGGTGATCTAGTGTACTCCTCAACAGAAAGAGTCATTCAGAATATTTCAGAATGAAAGACTATGTTTTATTATATGACGCTCGGTCTAAAATTAAGAGAACAGTCCTCGTGTTTTTTACCTCTCGCTAAAAGAGGTGTTGGATTATAGTACAATTACAATATTTATATAACATAAAATAGAAATGGCGAGAGGTATTTTGCTGGCTACAACAGATTTTTATTTAAGCACATCATTTTGAGGATTGCTAAAACACATCTGAGAAAAATAAGGAGTAAATGGTTGGAATGTCTAAGGAAAATGTGTTTTGATTTAAAAGGAGTCCATGTAGAAAAATAGAACTGAATTTTGATCGTGTTCGTAATAAACAAGTTTCATCAATTGCATAACATAATCTCATAAGATTTATTTTTTTACATTTTGACATTTCCTTAATGCAACCCACATCAATCAAAAGTATCCCGAAATTCAACTTTCACGGTTTCATTTTATCAAAATAAATTTATAATCCGCAAATTTCTCTTTCAACTTTTACAGGTCCTTTCGATGTCCTACTACTGTCAAATAATCCTTCTTTTTCGATTTTGTTTTTGTTCAAAAGCGGTCAATGACTTCTCTGATCTCACAATTGAATATGACAGATAATACTTTACAAACAAGATAGTAACTTCATTCGCCTACTCTGATGATTTTCATGTTATATTGTGCTATATGAGTTATTTTATTGTTGATATGAATCAGTATCAGTAATCTTTGAATTTAATTTGAAAATATAATTCAAGAATATTATATTAGAGTTTCTGCTATTCATTTTTGAATACACTCATTTGATAATCTTATTACAATTGCATAATTTGAAATTTACATAATTAAAGGCCCTAAAGATACGACGTCGACAATAAGGAGTAGGATTTTTCAAAATGTACGAAAAATAAGTATTGTATTGCACTTCGCTTCCGAACCGTCGTTTTACAACAAAATATTACAGAACTTTACCCAAATATTGTTTTTTATTGTATTTAACATATCTTCTGCACACATATAATTCTAATTATATCTATTTTTCATTGTATGAGGAAGTTTCTAAAAGTCAGAGATTCTTCCAATTCATTAACCAGATAGGCGGTATTTCACATGGATGTATGCATTTTACCACAATTTTACCTATAATTTCAAATATTTAATTAATAAAACAATAAGAAAGATTAAATATACTTCCCAGAAAAAGCTACCAGAATGTCACTAAAACTGTTGATTTTTGACACTGACATGTGTCATTTACAAACTATGTTATAAATATTGGAATTTGTCAACTGGTTTCCTTAGTGCCTTAGCCTCTGCGATTAGTTTACTCTATAAATTATAGATTCTTTATCTCTAAATCTATACAAAATGTAATAAAAATTCTAAGTGTATTAGATGGAGAATTTTATGTTCTTCAATATTTAATAAAAAAAAAACTCCCAAAAAATTATATTTAGAAGAATTTTTCTAAGAAATTACTACTTCCGGTTGTTCAATTGTTACCAAAACCTTTTCAGCTCTTCCCAGGAATGTCAGATTGAGGAAACTACAGTTAAATATTTTTTAAGTCTTATAGTTTTTGAGGAATCGTTCCTCCAACATCTATACATATACACACACACACACACACACACACACACACACACACACACACATACACACATCCACACACACACACACACACACATACACACATCCACACACACACACACACACACACACACACACACACACACATACACACATCCACACACACACACACACATACACACATCCACACACACACACACACACACACACACACACACACACATACACACATCCACACACACACAGAGACATCATTTTAAAAATGTTATAATCGGATTTTAGGGCCCTTAAATCGTGCTTATTCAATAAAATCTGGACATGCGTATTTTAGCATGAATCCAATACCTCTCTTAGCGAGAGGTAAAAATAGAAAAAACGCTCGCTGTCCAAATTTCTAACTATAAAATATTGAAAAATGTAACTTGTCTATATTCTTAATGGGAACGTTTAGTCAGGAACTAATGGCGCTGTAGTTACTTACACATTCACCACCTCTACAAGTCAATCTTACATATGACTGCTCTGTCGGTATATTACATAACCAAACAAAATGCCGTACTGCTGTGTAAAGGAATACAACAATAAAATAGGGCATTCATGTACAAAAACTGAAGCAAAAAATGCTTGGATTAGATTGAAGCAATAGCTCAAGAGGTATGGAAAATAACGATAAACTAAAATTAAAAAATTTAATCGACTATATACCATTATGCGCACTTAATACAGGATTAGCTATACAAAAGCAAAAAATGCTTAGATTAGATTGAAGCAATAGCTTAAGAAGAATGGTAAATAACGATAAATTAAAATTAAAAAATTTAATCAATAATATACCATTGTGCGCACTTAATACAGGAATAGCTATTTATCTGTAAAATATACGAGTCCTGAATATTAAAAATTACATCAAAACATGATTAAATATCACTTAATTCTATCGATTTTAGTTGATAATTTACAACTGACAATTGATATTTTTTCATTTTTGTTAACTAGGTTAGCATTCTGACCAATCAAAGGGCAGAATTTATATTCTTCTCTAAACCAACGCTTTTTTTTTTACGTGAAATGAAGTATAGCAATGAATATGAACGAAACGAATGAAATAATTATAATTTATAACATAATATTTATCACTTTCATTATACAATAATATTCCATATTATATTGGAAGTATTTGCCGACATTTATTAAGATAAGAAGATGAGTATGGATTACATGATACATATTTTGTTGATTGTTAACTGTTAATAACATAAAAATTCACATTTATTTTTAATATTCTGTATTCATAATAAAATAATTTATTTTGCACTTTTGTCACCCTAATATCTAAATCCTAAATTTATATGCCCTAAATCTACTGATTATTTAGGATTTTAGGGATTAGATTTTAGAGTTTTGCAGTAGCACATTATGCCTTGAAGTTGACGCGCACTAATTAAACAAATCATGTTCTTTGCTATAATTTGTACAAAACGTCAAATTTACTATCAAAGAATAGCTTCTTAGCTTGTATTTTATGAAATATAATATTAACATTTACTCTCAAGCATCAAATTGAATCGAATTGTATAATTAATTTTTGTTGTTCTAAAGTGTTGCCATATAAACCAATGGATATCACTAGTGTGCCATTCGGAGTTGTATTTATGTGAAGAAGACCTAAATCCTAAAATCTAACAGCCCGATTCACAAAAAAGTTTAAGCTAATCCTCATTTTTGGATTAGTGAATTCTATTCTGTTCCGCTATTTAAAATTTAATTTTCATAATATTATTAATAAAGGTAGATACTAAATCCTTAATAATAAATACCAAAATGCGATATCGGACACACGTTTAGTGCCCATAACAACAATATTTTAAAGTTTACAAAAGATAAAAACATGATTATGATCTAAATAAACAAGTAAATAATATTGTTCGTTGCCATTTATTTACTTTAAAAATTCCTATGCATTGGTACAGGCTTCATATATAATAGAATTGTTGTCATATTTATCTTGCACTCGACCGAAATTCTAATAAGACAATTAAGAAAAATCCTTAATCCAATAATTAAATTGTATTGTTTATAGAAATTTTTCTGTTAAGTACTCATCGTTATCAAATTTTAAAAGATATGAAAGGTGTGAATAGAAATAAAAGCCTATGTCAACATTTTGGGAATAAGTACTGAACTGAAAAGGTTTTTGATAACAACTGGACAACCGGAAGTAGTATTTTCTTAGAAAAATTCTTCTAAATATTATTTTTTGAAAATTTTTGTTATTACAAAGAACATGAAATTCAACATCTAAGATTAAAAAAATATTATATATTATAGTCACGTGATAAGGCTTCAAAACTCATATTCCGCATTTTCTCCAAAATCTTCAAAATTTTCAAAAATCCAATTTTTATACATGTAGGTACATCTCAACGCGCTGATTTCAAATTTTGAAACCGCAGGTCGATATCTCTTTCCATTCTCGAGATATTTACATTTAAAATTTTACCCATTTTTGGGTCATAACCCAAAAATGGGTGGAGATACAACCCTGGCGAATTTACCATTCGATTCTACGGGCAAAATTACATAAGTGCACCAATTTTCATAATTTTTGAACACCGCATACAATCTCTAAAGCAAAATATCTGAAAATGGCCAAAAATCGCAAAAATCTAAGGTGTACCCCTTGCCATTTTTTCAGATTTTGGTAATTTTCAGTTATTTTACTCTAGAAATTGTACACATTATTCAAAACAATTGAAAATTTGTATACTTATGTAATTTTGCCCGTAGAATCGAATGGTGAAGTCGCCAGGCTTGTATCTCCACCGATTTTAGGGTTATGGCCCAAAAATGGGTAAAATTTGAAATGTAAATATCTCGAGAATGAAAAGAGATATCGACCTGCGGTTTCAAAATTTGGAATCAGCGCGTTGAGATGTACCTACATGTATAAAAATTGGATTTTTGAAAATTTTGAAGATTTTGGAGAAATGGGGCATTTGGGTTTTGATGCCTTGTAACCTGACTGGAACAAAGACTTAAATCTTTGACAAAATGAATTCTGTTAATGGTGACATTATTTCGATAACTTTCTGTTAAGAAATTCGTTTTTACCTTGCGTCACCTTTAAGTAAGGAAGGTATTGTCTTTGGTCAAAAAATTTGGTGCAGTTTTTAATTAATATGCACGTTTTGTTATACTGAGTGTAAAAGTGATCAATTAATTTTAGACAAAAATTCTTTAAATAAATGTTGTAGAGAATTAAATTCTGGATCTATATAGATAGTCACATTTTTTGCATGTTTGGTAACCTAAAAAAATGAAGTGTTACACCCGATATATCATTTATTTCTTTATTAATATACTTTCACTTTTTATTCATATCTCATAATTATACGCGTAAAATTTGTATAATTTTCTATATTTTGAATGGTATTTCCTTGTTAATATATGCTAAAAACTGATTGCAAATTTTATAGGTTTGGTTATTTTGCAACTAATTTACGTATCTAGGTATAATCTACTAATTTGCAACTTTAAAGAATTGCGAAATATGTCACACGTTCTAAGAGCAAATTAATGATCAACAAAACACTTCATTCATATAATAAAAATTTATAATTTTAAAAACTGTGTTAGTAGAATGATAATGCACAGTAATTCATTTGTAAACATCTAATACAACTTGATTAAATTGAAACATTGTTTATGACAGTATTGTTAGATATGTCTACGTAGGTACTATACTACGTATAACATCACAAAAAAATCTGCGTCACAATCATATCAACATACGTAAAAAATTTAAAATAAATCAATAAAATTGGGAGAATTATTGGTAATATAGATATTGTATCTCACTAATAAATTCATAAATTAATTAAACGTGTACGCAAATACTTATAAAAAAAATCTGTCGTGGCCAGCACAAGACCTCGCGCCATTTCCATGTTAGGCTATATAAGTACATATTGTATTTAACATTTCTGGTACACACAAAAATTCTAATTACATCTATCATTAATATTTTTTCATATTTTCTAATTCATTCTATAAATAAATTTTCTCCTACTCTTAAATGTTCCAGATTCGTCAAATTCATTGTCGAGATTAGCGGTATTTCTGATGCGTATATGTAATATATGTATCTATAATTTTAAATATTTATTTAATAATAAAATAAGAAATATTAAATGTACCTATTTCCCAGAAAGTGCCTTTAGTAATATAGGTATCTGATATTTTTCTGCTAATTACAAACATTTTAATTTTTCAACTGATTTCCATGGAGTTATTTGGGCTATCAAATTCATTGGAATGGATTATTTTACATATTTATAATTCCCTATCTCTAAATCTATAGAAGATATAATAAAACTGTTCAATGTATCGGACAGAAAATTGTATATTCTTTAATATTTGTAATAACATAAATTTCCAAAAAATAATATTTAGAAGATTATTTTTAAGAAACTACTATTTATACTCTTATGTAAAATGTTTTTGCTTTTCTTAATTTATTCTTGTAACTTACAACACAATATGTTTTTATTGCATGTTTTTTATTTGTATATAAAAACAATTTGTTCCTTCAAAATAAAATACGTATATAAGTAGTTAATTTTTCTATTCCCAAAGTTAATAACTGCATCGTTAGAAAGTTAAATGTTTACCTTGACATTCAACTGTTTAAATACACGAACACAAATATTGTACAATATTGCAATAGTAAATCATTCGAATTCGCTTATTTTGCCTTTTAAAAAAATATAGGTTTGTCATTTTCATTGTTGTAACCAAATTTTCTTTGTTGTAATGGGGTCCTCCACTCTTATTTTTTTATTATTTTAAATGAAAGGTCGTTTAATTTTGAAGCAATTCGTAGCATTAAAGAGTCATAATTGTTTTTAGTTTAACTGCATTTGATTTTTAGCGAAACCATCGCTATCTTTCTTGCACCAATTTCTAGCAATACTGTGACGTCACTTTGACAATAGCCATTTACGAAAATTCTACCGGTGAACTGTTATCGGTATATATCGGTGAACAGGGTAGATTTTGGGGAAGTTTAGCATGGTAAAAATTCTATATAACATACTATTTTCTCACAAATATAACACAAATGACTGCTGAAATTGAAATTAAAAACTAAAATTATTGCTCCATTTATTTATAATTAATATTTTTTGGGTAAACTTTAAGTACGTCACAAGTCAGTTATGCGCAAACTCAGACAGAACGGTGAAATCGAACCACTTGAACGTAGGTCGAACATTCCTCAGTCTCAAGTGACTGGTAACCGAAACCGCGTGCGTCAGTGTATAAGCGACATACGTTGTACCAAGCCTCTACCGACGTCATCACAGCTGAAAATCGGCTTTTCCGGAAAATCTGGGCATTTTTGAAAAAAAATAAACATGTTACATCATTTTTCAAGTCATTTCCCATGGAATAAAAGAATAAAAAAAAATCGCTAAACTTCCCCAATCTATAGCGTTCAAATGCTATGCCGTTCAAATCTTATGCCGTTCAATTCCCACGCCGTTCAAAGTTTCCCCCACCAGCTATCCCATAGCTTACAAAGGGAACGCACGCATCGTCCTAATGTTCATTCATCAACTTGTTCAATTCTCACTTCGTTCAGTTTCATAACGTTCAAATCTACAAAACGTACGTGCATCGTTAGACAAGATGGCTGACAAGTACACTCCGGAGTACAATTAAAAAAAAAAAAAATACTACCAAAACGTAACCTAATCGTAACTCATTTTATACTGCACATAGCTGGTGGGGGAAACTTTGAACGGCGTGGGAATTGAACGGCATAAGATTTGAACGGAATAGCATTTGAACGCTATAGGATTGTACGGCGTGAAATGTTTCGGTATCTATCGGTAAACAGGCTAGAATTATAACCTATGAAAAGCAGTTGAAAAATAAAACAAATTTGAAATTTGATAGTTAAACATTATCTGGTCTCATCTTCTGTATTATCATAATTAACTTCTGAAACCTACTTCCGATTCCAACTTCGCTTGGCATCTCAACCTTTTTTTGAGGTTAGATTCTTCATTTACCGACTGACTTGATCCACAAATCATGGATCCGGTAGATGGATGTGGTGTGATATGGTACAATTTTCAAACACGGTAACTATTAACCACTTGTGTTTTCGAACGCAGTCGGTACGTGCGGTATCTACCGGTACAATTTTTGGAAATGCCTATTGAAACAAAATCAAATATCTCCCATAGTATTATTTTTTTCTTAATCATTATTTATTGAGTAGCACTTTAATCATAAATTGTATATTTCATTATTTTTTGTTATGGTGGAGGACCCGATTAATTATACAGAGATGCGTTTTTGGTTGCATTTAAAATTCATCAAAGGAGAACAAAAATTCAATATTTAACCTTCAATACCGTTAAGTAGGTACTTCCTTAAAATAACGGCTTAATTCTAATTGAAATTCAAATGGCTCTTCTAATAGAAAAGTTTCTAATAATTAACTACCATGTTCTAATTATTTCTAAAGTAAAACATAGTTAATTATTTAACAAGAGTTGTTAACATGCACTCATATAGGGAAATAACGTTAAAAGAATGTAAATTTCGACATGAAAACTTAATTTTATACCCATATTTTACCATATTATTGAAAGTCTTATATTGTCAATGTTATAACATTCAGTGGTATAAAAAGTTAAAACCCACTTTCACTAATAGTGTAAGAACTTTATTTACAACTCGCAGCTAAATATTTAGAAAGGGAATTGAAATTTAATCTAAAGATTACTTAAATATTATTTAATTCTTATTTTATAACTTAAAACTCTTTAGATAAACCAGCAAATCTCTCGCTTATTATTTATTACTTTTATTAATGTCAACTATATAACATAAATTATTTTTTTATAGTTGTAATCGCTATATATATATATATATATATATATATATATATATATATATATATATATATATATATATATATATATACAGGGTGTGCAACGAAACGCGGAACATAGGAGTTTAACCTAGGATTTTAAAAATTTGCGAATATTGGCTCTCCTGTACATTTTAGAGCAAAAATACAAGAATAAATAAATAGATGTATATATATATATATATATATATATATATATATATATATATATATATATATATATATATATATATATATATACCGGGTATCTACTTGTAATCCGTTAATAGGGAATACAATGTTTTTTTTTGCAAATTACAGGATATTTCAGAGTGCCATTCAATTACTGAGTTTTATTTGTTTTTATTTGATATTAAACTTTGTACACATTATTATTATAATTAATTTCAAATGTTATAATAATATACTATTCTTGAATTATTTTATATTTTGTTTTTGTTTTTAATTACACTTTTAATAATTATATAAAATTATTTATTGACAAATGTAGAGATGTCAAAATAAAAAATCAGTAAATCAATGGCAAATTTGCTATAAATTGCTAATTTTAATTTGCGTTTTTTCGTAGAATAAAAAGAAATTGTTGTTAATTGTGTAGTTTTTAATTCTGCACAACTTTTTTATTTTCAATTTTTGTCTAAAATTAATACGTTAGAAACTACAGCAAAATGAAAAAAATAATATTGTATTCATACCGAATTACAGGTAGATACCCGGTATATATATATAACAATTTTAATTATTTGACGTGTTAATAATTTTCTAATTTGTCATTCTTTAATTTCCTATTATAAATTTTTTGAATTGCACACAAACATTTTGAATTACATATAAAAAATATATTTCAAAAAAAATTGCGTTGTTAACTATTCAAAATATGTAACCAAATATGTTTCAGTTAGTTGCACTATTATATATTTAATTTCAAGGTCATAATATATAAACATATTTACCATTATGCGATATGAACGACATTAAAATCCTAATCATCAAAACAAAACACTATTAGATATATAAACATTAATTTTTTCTCACCTGTATATTACCCATAGTTTGAAAGGCGGTAAACACAAACATAAACCCAAAACCCAGTAGAATAATATTCAAAAACCCTTTATTTACAATCATTTTGCCCGGGATACGCATTAACTGTTAGCAAAAATAATAAATAGTCACTACACTGTTTGAAGTTGCCAAAATTCGCGCCTTTTTTTACAAATAGCAACTCGCGATGCTCTTTTTTCAAGATTTTAACATTATACGGGAATGTGTGTACGTGTAGTGGTTAGGATACAAGAACTGTCACTTGTTTTTGTTGGAAATCAGCGCATGCGTATAAGAAACTTTCCATTTTCTGTGATGAATAAGTTTGTTCTTTATCGTAAATGATTATTAATGTTACATTTTTATACATATTTATGTGATATGTGCTTGTTTTGTTTACAGTATTTGATGATTGTTTTGTATACAGTTCAGACATAAGTCGCGCGATTCTGGAGAAATCAATAACCATACATTTTAAATATTCAATATATTTTCAAAAATAGAATAAAAGATTTATGGAAGAAATTTAAATAACACAAAAAATGGTACATATTAAATACTTTATTTTTATTTACAACAACTTCATTTATCGTGTTATCGTTATCTAATTTAGAAAATTACCGATGAATCTGTGGATAAGTCTTTGCAATATTTTGGCTAGTCTTATTCACGGCTACGAAGTTAAGAAATATAAATAAAATTATAAATAGGATATTATCGTTGATGTTTACAGCTTTGAAAATAAAACTTGAAAAATCTGTTACGGCTAGCACAATACCTCTCACCATTTCCGGTTTATGTTATACAGGACACCTATTTGATAAGTTCCCGCCTTAAAGTTTAACAATAGGTAAACAGAATACATTTCATAAGGCACTTGGTAAACATTAGTACTTTAAATCGAATAATCGCAGTAGGTATAAGAGCAAAACAAAAATTTAAAAACCAAGTCATGAAATGTAACGGGTTACCTATTTTTACCTCTCGCTAAGAGAGGTATTGGATTCATGCTAAAATTCGCATATCATATGCCAAAAATCAACAGTTTTAGTGACATTCTGATAGTATATTAGTATATTTAATATTTCTTATTGTTTTATTAATTAAATATTTGAAATTATAGGGAAAATTGTGTTGGAAGAATCTCTGACATTTAGAAACTTCCTCATACAATGAAAAATAGATATAATTAGAATTATATGTGTGCAGAAGACATGTTAAATGCAATAAAAAACAATATTTGGGTAAAGTTCTGTAACATTTTGTTATAAAACTACGGTTCGAAAGCGAAGTGCAATACAATACTTATATAGCCTAATATGGAAATGGCGAGAGGTATTGTGCTGGCCACAACAGATTTTTAATATTTAAGATGGGAATTTATAAAATGGGTACCATGTATAGGTATTTATTGTACCTATTGCACTTCGCTATCGAACCGTCATTTTATAACAAAAAAATTACAGAACTTTCCCCAAATATTGTTTTTTATTGTATTTAATATATCTTTTGCACACATATAATTCTAACTATATTTTTCATTGTATGAGGAAGTTCCTAAATGTTAGAGATTCTTCCAATTCAATAACAAGATTGACGGTATTTCTTATGTATATATGCATTTTACCTATAATTTTAAATATTTAATTAATAAAACAATAAGAAACATTAATTGTACTTCCCAAAAGAGCTATCAGAATGTCACTGAAACTGTTGAACTTTGACACTGACATCTGTCATTTACAAACTATGTTATGAACATTTGAATTTGTAACTGGTTTCCATAGTATAGTTTAGTCTCTGCGATGTATTACATCCGGTTATTCTATATGTTATAGTGTATTTATCTCTAAATCTATACAATGTATAATAAAAATTTTAAGTGTATTAGATGGAGAATTTTATCTTCTTCAATATTTGTAATATAAAAATTTCCAAAAAAAAAATAATGAAATGTCAAAATCAAAATTTGAGATCCTTTTTTCCAGCAATACTAAAAAATAGCTTATGATACACATTTATAAGTGCCATTAAAACACCCGTGCATTTAATGGCCGTCTTGTACACTTGTATCATAATATACTATTTTAGTTTCAATTATAAATTCTTACGTAAACTGTCGTTAGGTAGTTTTTTAAAAGAAAATCTGTCATTTATTGAGTGAATGTATAAAATAAATAAATAAATAAATATATCATCACGGCATATTACCCATTTCTGGGTGTGCCATTATCTACACATATGTAGACATCGGTAATGATGACGATATATTTTACCGTGTGGGCGCTTACCAGGCGTCACCTCACGGGCACTCATAGCTGGTGTGGAGAGTGCACCACAGGGGTCACTTTTGTGCCATTTAAAATTGGAAATATTTGGCGCCGGTCGGGATCGAACCTGGTTCCCCCAGGTTCGCGACCAGACACTCAGGCACGCGCCCACGGGACCCCAAAAAAATAAAATATAAAAAAAAATGGTAATGGCGATGACACATTTGTACCGTATGGGCGCTTACAAGGCGTCATCTCACGGGCACTCATTGCTGGCGTGGAGAGTGCACCACAGGGGTCACTATTGTTCCATTTAAAATTCGAAATATTTGGCATCGGTCGGGATGGAACCCGGTTCCCCAGATTCGCGATCAGACACTCAGGCACGCGGTCATCGTTATGTATGTATGCACAATATATCCAAAATAAACATCGTCAAATTTAGTACCTAATTATATAATTAAATAAGTCTGATGCATCGACCGGTATAACTAGGATGGCAAGATGTACCTTCTCTTGAAATTCTATCCTTCACTCCAGAGGAAAAACCGCCCGCAAAAACTGGCAGAGAAGTGGCCTAGCTAAATTGTTTTCATCCAGAAAATTTCATAGTTCATAACTTCATTGTCAAAGTTTAATCCTGAAGTTATGTTACCTATAGCATTGGAACACATTGATGTACAACTGGTAATCAAATATAAGTATGTTTGATTTATAAACGTGGAAAATAACACACTTATATAGCATATCATTCAAATGCATTGATTAAACATAAAATAAATAATAATTATTTACACTGTCAAATTGAATATACATATGCAATGCTACATTTATTGACAAATCTCGTTGTACAGCGCTCTAAAGATAGGTAGGCTATTTACTAAAACTAAAATTCAGTTTACGTTTACGTGCAGTTTTCGTAGTTACCGACATATGTCATGAGTTAGTGGCAAAAGAATAATCAAAAGACTCCTATTTTTATCAATAATAAATTAATACTTCGTTACAATAATGTAGTACTATTAGCAAAGTACTCGAAGTACTATCCACCATCTTAATTAAAATTGAGTGCAAAGTTAGGTTATAGTATTGGTGATGTAATTAATAAAGAATTAATTATGGTTGAAGAAATCAGCTTATAGAAAGTGAAGTGTAGACTCTTTTTACGTGTGTGCTTTACTGATAAGAAGATATGGAAAGGATTCTTCACAAAGATTATAGTTTTATACAGCGACAGTCTATACTGGTTAGCTAAAAATATCCCATTTAGTCAGCGTGACATTTTCGACTATTGTTAGTGATCTCATCATTGCCACTGGTCATAATATTTATTTTCTTATCCAAACAATATGATATGGTTTGGCAAAATGGTGGTGACATTTAGTTGCTGATTATTTTATTTCAAGTAGTGCTTACAGTGATTCGGTTACGCCCTAAAAGTGATAGGTTAGGTATAAAATGAAGAAACAATTTTTTCGAGTCAAGCAGCTCGCCGATCAAACTTTTCAGCGGTGAGTACAATTTTTATAAAAATAACAGTCGAAAATATACGAAACATTAGAAATATAAATATACAGGGTGTTCATTTTTAATACGCCGCGTTTGATATCTCCAGTAGTCGTGTACTGTAAGAGCTATAAGGCGGTTAAATTGGAAAACAATTTCTGTTTTATAAAACTAATATAATAAACAGGATTCTTTTAATGGTTTTCAAAATACTTTTTTTATTTTAAATGTGAAAACTGCTCACGCAGCATGCACATCTAAATTGCCCACCAAAATTGCCCACGCAACATGCCCACCCAAACTGCCTACTGCCTACCTAAACAACTAGCTCTGCGCACGATACGTCGATGTTTGTGAAATATCGATATTTGGCTTTCGATAGTCAATATTTACATCGAAATTAATTTTTTTGATAATGTCGATCAACGTCGGTTTTTGTTTCCGGTGTTTTTAAAAATGCATTCCTAATATGTCACGAATTATTAATGATGGACACGCTAATCTCTGTCCTTTCTTTATTTACATACGACTAATTAGTTACAGTTTATTTGATGTCTACCCTAGTTTGGCCAAAATATGTCCACAATAACTGTGCCCTCGGAAAGGCTCTTTTATTTTCGAACGCAGAATTACTTTTAATTCAGCAAAGAAACTAAAAAGGAGATTGTTATCAAAATATTTATTTCTGCATAGTTGCAATTCGGATGTGTACCATTGTTTTTTTTTTCTATTCGTAAAATATGAAAACAATTTATATTATTTTCAAGAGTAAAAAGTGGAAAATCAATTCCTATTATCTGTAAATATTGATATTTTTTATCTGATATAAAACATCGATTTGTGTTATTCGATGTAACATCGATGTTTTATAGTAATTAAGGTACCAAGGGTTGTTATAAGGACAATAATGCCTGAGGTCAAGAGTGTACTGTAGAGGGCCTCTGACCCGAGGCGAGTACCTTGGCCGAAGGCATTATTGTCGTTTAACACCCGTGGTGCCTTCAACGTTTTATGTCTTACTAGAAATTCTTAACAAACATTTTGTCTGACTAGAATTTATCAAACAAAAGTAATAAATCACAAATTTTTAATACAACTTACAAAGTAGCCTTTGAATGCGGTATCTAGGTAATATTTTGTTTCTCTAAACAAAGCATTTTTTCAAACAAAAAATATATTTCTTGTGGTATTTTTCTGTCAATATGGACGAGCAATGTTATTTCTAAGAATAGGAAGTATGCTGGTTTGTATTTGTGATAAAACAAATATGATTATAAACGACTACAATTCACAATGCTTCTTGACCTTAACTGCACTTTATGTTAGTATCAGTATTATTAACCATAGTTTGTTGTCAACATTACCATAGCAACTTAATACGCCCTAGGGCATTATTTACTCAATAACGGACCTAATGTTGAGGTTGTTATAAAACAATAACATATTAGTAAGACATAAAAAAATTTTGCACATCCCTATAAACTACCCACCCAACATGCCCACTCCAACTGCCCACGCAACATGCCCACTCCAACTGCCCACGCAACATGCCCACTGAAACCCCACTACCCACACAAACTGCCTACTATATATCTAAACTACCCACAGAACCTACCCGTGCAATCTGCCTACCCAAACTGTCCACTATTTACCTAAACTTCCCACCCAGCATACCTACCCAAACTGCCAACGCAACATGTCCACCCAAACTACCCGCAAAATCTGCCCACCCAAAGTGCCCGTACAATCTGCCCACCCAAACTACCCACGAGATCTGCTCACCCAAACTGCCTACGCAACATGACCCCCCTGACTACCTACGAGATCTGCCCACACAGCATGCCCACTCAAATTGCCAACACAACATGCCCATCCAAACTGTCCACAAAACCTCCCCACACTTCTTGCCCATCCAAACTACTTACACAACAATTTTTGCTTCCAACTTTTATAAACCTAAGGGTAACGATACCTAACGCATATAACTCAAACTGTTACACAGTGGATTTTGACAGACAGGTAGACTGTTATAGTTGAGTAAATTATACTTCTATAATAATATATAATTGCAACTATAGTTCTTACGACATTCACCAGCTTCAGCTGACTGAAACGTTTTGTTACATACATATTTTCGCTATTGTAAACTTGGTTCGCCTTGACCAATCAAAAAGCTGGAATCGTAAGGTCCGTTTTACTCCTAAGTCCATTCTTAACATGGCAATTTATAAAAAAAAATAACATGTATTTATTTATTTATTTATTTCATTCTGCGCGCTCTTATAACAGTTATATTTATGCTGAAACACTTTTTATATTATTTTGTTTATATATCCTCATATGTCTTTTATAATTATGGAACACTTTGTTTATAATTTATGGTTATTATGAATTAATTAATAAATACTCATATTCAACAAATTTTACACTTTCTAAAGAAATGTATCGAACTTTCTAAGCAAATTCTAAATCATTCTGACAGTATTGTTCGAACTATAGTGAAAAAATGACTCAGTTATTTAATATTATACCATTTGTGTGTTTAGTAAAACGATATAATTCTCTGCCAGATTTTTACAAGTTGGTATTTTGTTTTTACTAATTAATAGTTAGGAATAATAGTATATTACAATACGAGTGAAGAAACTAAGACTTTCGTTCTCGCATGTGCAAAGGCACATAAGTGAGCGAATTCGTTTTTTCACGAGTGTTGTATAGCGTATTGTACAATACTGCTATTCGTATTAAAGATTGCAGTTTTTATTTCCATAAGAAATTGTTTCAAACAAAAATAGCATTTATGTTAAAAGAACAGTAAGATTATTTTACTATTAGTAACAAAAATTACCGAAGGTGGTACCTAGCACTAAATTTACAAATTGGCCTGCGTAAGAAGTAAAGCCTCATTTCCACCGATTGTCCTAATGCGTAAGAGCAATAATTAATAACTAAGCGCAATGCGTAAAAATGTTTATCATATGACAACGTTTACTACCATTTCCAGCTTTGCATAAGGCTTAATGCTTAAGAACTAAGAGCAATGCATAAAAACAAATGATTGAAAAATTCTAACCTGAACTGTCAACTCAGTCTATTTTATAATTATAAACTTTTAATTAATTTTTCGGTATCTATATAAATACAGAAAATTGTGTATAGGTATAACATATTAAAAAAAAGAAGAATTGCTACTGCAATGACAGTCTACTAAACAACAAGTAATTCGGAAAAAAGATATGACATTTCTGTTGAATTGTCACTAAACAAAATAGCTGGAAATGGTATCCTAGTAAATTGTTATAATTCATTAAGCCTTATGTATTAAGCATTAAGACATTCGGTGGAAATGAGGCTTAAGAGTTACAACTTGTGTTTTATTGTTGTAGAGCTGAGAAAAGCCAACATCTTAGTAATGAACTACAAAAGGCCGACCAGAAGGTCGAGTACCTTCGGGTGGCACTCGCAGCTGTGGCGAAGAGGTTACCACAAAACAATAGTAACGCACCAGATAAAGGAGAAGCCTATGACAAGCGAATGGTAAGAGATTTCACACTTTTTTAATTATCTAATGTTATAATTATGGGCTTTTCATTTTCATATATCTGACAACCGAATTCACCATCCCTGAATTTAATTTGATTCTCTGATCAACAAAATTTGACACTGTTGCTTTGTTAAAACTGTTGATCTCCAAGGTAAACCAGACCTTGATTTACAAATCAGTGTTGATCAGAGAATCAAGACTTGATTAACGGATGGTGAATTTGGTGGTAATTTAATATAGCGATTAAAGTGATTTTGACGTTGATTATAAAATAAATATATAAATATATCATGACGGCATATTACCCATTTCTGAGTGTGCCACAATCTGCTTTATCGCAGATATCGGTAATGATGATGACATATTTGTACCGTGTGGGCGCGTACCAGGCGTCACCTCACGGGCACTCATTGCTGGAGAGTGCACCACAGGGGTCACTTTCCTACCATTTAAAATTCGAAATATTTGGCGTCGGTCGGGATCGAACCCGGTTCCCCATGTTCTCGACCAGACACTCTGGCACGCGGCCACTTTTATTATATATTTCGTTTTGTTAGTTCTTTATTGTTTACATAAAAACAAAAAATGTAGCTTGAAATAATGTTTATATATAAATAAATATTGGGTGCGATGATTTCATATTTAATTATTGCACCATGTCCAGATACCGTCCTGTTATTATGTGATGTTTTACTGTTTTTTATTCAAACATTTGAAAATCATGTATGATAACGAATGATTCATCAATTGAGGAAAGTTTTTACTACGAAATAAAACCTTCATTTCAATGCTAACGCATCAATAAATATTCACTTCAACCGACCCTGACTTAGAAAAAAGGTTAACTGTTTAAATAAATAAAACATATTTATGGTAACAAATATTTACAAATTACTAGAAAATTTTCAGTGGCATATTTTTGTTGTTTGTTATTAAAACGATCTATAGCATTTCTCAAAATGATATAAAACATGAGATTCGCGCCAAATGCTACAGCCCGCACTATTGAACTATACATTACAAACTATACATATACAGCCCGATTCACAAAACAGTTTAAGCTAATCCTCATTTTTGGATTAGCGAATTCTATTCTAATTTTGGCAGTTTATATCTTAAAATATAGTCTAATCTATTCCTAGTATCTACCTTTATTGATAATATGAAAATTAAATTTTAAATACCGGAATAGAATAGAATTCACTAATCCAAAAATGAGAATTAGCTTAAACTTTTTTGTAAATCGGGCTGATAATGAAAGAAGAAAGTGTGATCTACAAATTAACGTTACACTTTTTGAAAATTATTTTTGGGGGCCAAGTTATGACTATTTGAAAAACAACTCTTTTTGATAGCTAATATCATCAATCTTTTGCAAAATTTCAAAATTTCTGTTGGAACATATTGTTCATTGGTTTTATTTTAGTAACATACTAAAAATTTAAACCCAAATACCTAGAAATATAGGCTGGGGAGTTTCACGCAATAAACACTTTTCTAGAATTTTTATTAATTTTCCCTCATAGTTCAGTAGTGCAGTCTTAGCTACGCGCTGCCTTCACTTCGCTACGCATCTCTGCCTCAGCTATACAGTAGGGGACGTACGAAAATTTTACCGGTAGATACCGCACCTACCAACTGGGTTCGAAAACACAAGTGGTTAATAGTTACCGTGTTTGAAAATTGTACCATATCTGAGGAGTGTTCATTCAGAACTTAACATGTCCATCATAAACAGTTTTGAGAGAAACGCGAAAAACTTACTATGTCGCTGCTATATATTTTTTTAATTCGATTACTTCATATATAATTAAGTTAGTAAATGTTATTAAATATCCGATAATATAATATTTGTATATTTTTTCAATTAGCTTAAATTTGCAAAAAATATTTGGACATGTTGACTTTTGCATGGAAAAATTGGGACATGTTAACTTTTCCATGGAAAAATTGGTAAATGTTGAGTTTTGTTGTTAAATTATTAAGAAATTAACATTAATTTAACTTTCATGGATACATGTATTCCAGTAGGTACATAATACTTTTCGTTTAAAGGTGAACTGTATCAAATTCTTCATAATCACACTCCTCATTATCTTCATTTTCATGTTTACATTCTAGAGTGTTTATTAAAACTTTTTTGTACCATTCAAGCTCTTCTATCTCTTGCCACGTATCTCCAAATTGCAGTCTTAGAAGATGGTCTACATCCTTTTTTTTATCTGTACTTAATTTATTAATATTTTTTAGTACATCCATTTCCAAATTTCTGTCATTCTTTCCTCTTTTCAAGAGAAGTACGAATTGTTCCAAATCACTATCGAATCTATAATATCCTTGTCCTGTATTATCTATTTTCTCCCATACATTTCTTTATATGAATCCTTTTAGTAATTTTTTTTTATATAAATTTTGTAGTTCTTTGATATTACATATTTTCAATTCTTTCCCTAACCTCATTACTCTTCCTATACCTACTTCTGTATGAACATTATATAGTGGACATGTATAGTTTCATTTGAAATTAATAAAACTGTACTACTTATTCAAAGAACATGTTAAGTTTTGCTCAAAACATAAAAATTTTCAACCAATAGTTAACATGTCCAGTGGACATATTAACTTTTGATTGAAACTCAATTTTTATTATTAAGTTTGCATGGGACATGTTACAGTTTTCTTGACACCGAGCATGCCAATCGATTCGGATGACTAAATTTAATGCGAACACATGTATAACTCATTTTTTACAAAAAAATGGACGTATCAACTTTTGAATGAACACTCCTCATCTACCAGATCCATCTACCGGATCCATAATTTATAGATCGAGTATCGAGTAATTCAGACGGTAAATGCAGAACCTAACCTCAAAAAAAGATAGAGATGCTAAGCGAAATTGGAATGGGAAGTAGGTTTCAAAAATTAATTATGATAATACAGAAGATGAGACGACGTAACGTTGAACTACATCAAATTTCAAATCTGTTTCACCTTTCAATTGCTTTTCATCGTAATCTACCCTGTTTATCACTTCGATGGCTTAACTGCAATACCACGTATCTGACATTTTTTGAATTTTTGAGTTATTTACACCACTATGCGTAGAATCATTGTGCGATTCGAATGAACAATACCTAGTATGTAAAGAAAATTTGAGCGGGCTTAAATCATATCTATGTATTAACATATTATATATTAAATCAAATTAAAAATAAAACAGTTTTTTTGCTTTCCTGCAAAATCAGGTATTATTCACTTACGCGGTATTACAGTTAAGCCATCGACTTGCGTTCTTAAAATATCTATCCCGGTAGCTGTAACCTGATGAACAGCTGTTTACCGATATATTCCGGTAACAGTTCACCGGTAGAATTTTCGTAAATGCCTAATACTATGTCTTCTGATTTCAATTGAATCATCTCGTCGCTATATGATCACTTAATCTGTATCTTTCTTATCTAGGGTACTGGGGCGGAGCCCAAAATATAATAAAACATTTTTTTTTCAGCGAAAATTACTGGAATACCAACTGGGCATCGTGATGAAGGAATATGGCAGCAAAAAAGAAGAAGGATTTGATCACGACGAATCTCTTCTTCGACCAGTTTTAGTAAAGTGTGGGAAGACCCAAATAGATTTAGCTAAAGAAATGACTGATCACGAAATAAAAGTCGAACAGATGGTATCTTCTCCTATTCAGCAAATTTTAGATAATGATATACCCACCATCTTGAAATCGAAAAGGAACCTGAGTAAACTTGTCTTGGATAAAGACTCTGCCAACAACCGATACCACGTAAGAAAACAATTATTTTTTGTCTCATTTACAATTTTTTTAATGAAATTACAGAAGTTTTAAACTAGTGCTGTGAGGATCCGACAAAACATGGATCCGAGGTACCGGATTTCAAAATATCCGGTTCCTCGGATATCCGCTATTCGGATATTGAAGCGGATATCCGTAAATTTAACCCGGATCCGGATTCGGATTCGATGTGTTGTTTACGGATCCGGATCCGAATTTTAATTCTAAATACGATTCATCATTTTGAATGTAAAGGCAAACATCTGGAAGTGAGTTCAAATTCAAACCGTTACAGTGGGCCTGTTTATCTCTACAGCGGTCTGTAAACAGCAATAAATTTTATAATACCCCTCTAAAATAGACAGGTAGCTGATGCAAATACGAGAAGGATATTTCTTAGAATATTGAATTCTGTAGTTCTAAAATTTTAACATACATTACAACAAATACTTCAAAGAAAACGAGATTAAGATTAAATTTGAGAAATAATGGTTACAGGTTCATTGCAAGTGTCGAAATACCTATTTATTTATATCGTGCACGTGTTTCACATAACAGGGATTGTTTTTCCATGTCTAAAATCCGATACTCATACTCATATTCGGATCTGGATCCTAAATCCAATACTTAGACTCGGATCCAAAATCCGATACTCAGATCCGGATCCAAAATCCAATACTCAGATCCGGATCCAAAATCCGATACTGAGATTTGGATCCGAGATCCGGATAGTTCAATATTCAATTATCCGGATATTTTTGGATCCGGATCCCACCACTATTTTAAACCCGTTAAACCGTACTAATTTTATTAACATTCTAATGTAGAGATGATTTTGTTTTCAAATCTCAAAAGAACTTTGCTAATAATTGCAGTTACATAACTAGATTTCGATTGTAATTTGTAAATGTAGTTTCTGTGATTGTAAATTTCATTTCAGTCTTCAAATATGATTACAACGATAAATATTTATCTTATCTCGGTTAAATATATCTTGTTATCAAACTATTAGTGTGGACTTGATGAATTGTTTATCGTAAACAAGACGTTTAGTCATAATTTCCATCTGGTTTTGTATTACTATCAGCCTGTATACAGGCTGTTTCCTTTCTTTTGTTGGCGTACTAACGACTATTTCTTATGTATACAAAATGTGAACATTAATAAGGGGTCAATTTATCAGTAAAACTGAAAATTCAGTCATACTTTGAAGTTTTTTTGATAAGAATTTGATAACTATTTTGTCAAGTATCAAATAAATACATCACCTAATTACATGAATTTGTACAATTTATAGATACAGATTTTCGAAGGTTGAATTTATATCATGATAAGCTATAAATCAAAATCAACAAATCATAGCTAAAACTCTCTAAAACCACGTATTTCGTCAAGAAAACGCATTCTGGAGCTATTTGGACACACTATGAAAACAGTTTTTACATCAGATTAACGTTTCACGGTCTAAAGCAACAGTTTTGCTTGTATTTCTTGGGACACGTTTTCTATCTAAAATTTCAAAGGAACTTGATTGTTTAGGGCATAATATGATAGTCTATAATACTGTTTTTCTTAGTGTATACAAGCTTTTGAAGGACCTCCGAGGTGCTCTCACATACACAGCTGAAGTTCCGCATGAAAGTTATTACAAAACACTCTTAACAACATGAATTTTATGAAAAACAGTTTTTACATCAAATTTGAACGAAAGTTTTATTTTATATTTCTTGGGACACGTTTTCTACCTAAAATTTTAAAAGAACTTGATTGCTTGGGGCATATATCTGTCAATGTCATCAAATTGTCATATTTCAAAATGTATACAGTTGCAGAAAAAGTACAAATTGTATGGTATAATTCTATACTCTGACATAAGCCTAAGGCAAGAAATAATTAATATAAATTATGTTTTATCCCTATCAATATTTATTTTGTCACCATTGTAAATACAATTTTTTAAATGGCCCCAAAGAAAAAAAATCGTTTGGCGCAAGATCTGGTGGCATTGCAGACCACTCCACTTCTCCACCACGTCCTATCCAGCGTTGGGGGAATACCTGGTGCAGATATAAGTGAAAATTTTGACGACCTGCAATTTTGTGAATTTACTTCCCGATTAATATAAAATGTCCCTTCATCCGTAAATAAAATTCGATTCAGTACTATTTCCCCACTATTAATTTTGTTCATCATATCTTCGCAAAAGATATTTCTTCGTTCTATATCGTTGTGTAATAACTCTTGGTGATTTTGATATTTAAAACTCTTAAAATGTTCTTGTCACTTTCAATTAATTGCATAATTTCTTGTTTCTTTCTATTAACTACAGTACTTGGTCTGATTTTCTTCTTGTGCTGTTTATTTACGCATCCTTTAGTTCTGTAGTCATTGTAAATTTTTCTTATAGTTGTTGGACTGGGTCGCTTATTAAAAGTTAATGCACATAAGTCAGAAACTTGTAGACTCGTTATAATTACTTCTTCTTCTTGGGTTGGCTCTACAGACGTCCTTGGTCCTTGGCCTGATTCAGCTGTCGCTTCCAATCCATCCTGTCCCCCGTATACGTAATATTTGCGGCTTTCATGTCCGCCCGAACGTTGTCCCTCCATCTGTTTTTTGGGCGACCTCTGGGTCTGCTGACTAAAGGATTGTGTTTGTACATACGGTAAACCTGTTATAATTACTCCAATTTACAATTTGAACTTTTCTTTAACTGTATACATTTTGAAGTATGACAATTTGATGACATTGACAGATATACTAAATGTCACGTCCTATGTCCAGTTTAAAAAAAAAACGCGATAATGCATTGCTGTCAATCATTTTAAATGTAACTATGGTAATGACATATGCCCATGTTCACTGATAAAAAAAACTCTCGGTATATATTTTATAATAAATTGTGGTACTACATCATAAATTCACCCCCCGTTTCTCGATGACTTCCTTCATCCAATCTAGTCCCGACCCTATATCGTCTAACAGAACCGTTTCTTTTCTTCCTTCTCTCGTAACTTCCCTGCACGAAATCCTTAAATGCCTGATAGTTTCCTCTTCTCTCCCGCATAGTCTGCAACTCCTCTCATCACTTGATAGCCAGTATTTATTGTTCCTTTCTTCATTACCACATCTGAACCTAGGAATCATCTTGATGAGCAGTATATTTATTAAATGTCATTATTCTCAGATTAAAACAATTAATATATTATTTTTAACAACTTAGTTGTAAGAACCAATTTACCTTAGGTTAAGTTTTAAGTGGATGAATAAGTTCTAACCACGTCTAGTTTTATTATTTTTTAACAATTGTCTTTCTCCCTAGACGGCAAACAAGCACGGTACGAAAACTGAATCCTTGAAAGATGAAATGGAAGAAGCCGAACAAAAAGTAGAACATTGCAGAGACAGCTTAGCAGCTGAGATGTTCTCTCTATTAAGGAGAGAGTCAGACTTAGCTCAGTACATGTTACAATTGGTAAAATTACAAAGAGCTTATCACGAAAGTGCGTTACATACATTAGAAGATCTCATCCCAGAGTTGGAAAAAGAAATAGGGGATAGTCCTGTCAAAGCAGTAAGTGAAAATATACCCAAAAATAACCGAATTTATTTTATGACGTTTGGTAAGACGTTAGTTTCAACTTCTCCCGCAAGGTGCCTATTAGAACCCTTCTGGATTCTTGGGGAAACATTTGAGCGGTCAGTGTGATTTTTTCGTAAGCGTTGTTTGACGTGTTCGGCGATATTGTAATGGCGGAAATCAGCAGCAATGAAAAAATTCGGATCAATTTCTGTTCTTTCAATTCTTGGCACACATTCAAACGGTTGGTATTTCGCTGCAATACGTATCATCTTCAAATTTGCAATCAAAATTCGTTGGCCTGAACTCCAAAACATTTCAGTGAGTTCCTGTAGTGAACTGATTCTTCTATGATGATCAAATAGCGTATCACTTATTTTTCAATGCTTTTGTCCATTTTGAAAGTCAGTAGACCATTCAGGATACAATAAAATAAAAAAAAATAAATAGTTAATTAAATCATCAAGGGTTTCTCTGCAAAAACCTAAAGTGTACCATTTAGCCAGAATTCTGCTTCAAAGTTCTTTGAAAAAAAATTAATTTTGCTTATAATAATCGGACGCTTTATACGATTTGGATGAAATTTGGTATGGCATTTTATATGGTTATAAGTCATCTTTTTAGATGATACTTGTTATTATTAGTGAATCACTAGTGTATGAAACGTAGGTGTCCCAACATTGATTAGACCATAACTTTTTAATGGCCACGCCGATAACGTGAATTTAATTTTTTTCAGAAAGATACATTCAATAGTAAACTTTTCTCTCTGTGTGTAATTCGTGATATTTGTTACGGTTCAAACAGAAAAAAATAAAACCTAAGTGACTGCACCGTGAATTTTTTAAAAATAAATTTAATCTAGCAATCTATCCAAATATCAAGCAACGAATTTCTAATGACAGTAACAATTGTTTGTGGGCTGTCAAAAAATTCCTTCGCAATATTCGAAAACTAGTAACATCTGTTTGTTCGGCCTAATAGTATTTTACTACCATTAATATAAATAACACGAATAAATATATTAGCTTACTCCTAAACAAGTTGAGAAGATTGACAACTCGTTAATGTCATTAAAAATTAGGTGTTTGACATTTGGATAGACGACTGCTAGATTAAATTTATTTTAAAAAAATTCACGTTGCAATCACTCAGGTTTTATTTTTTCTGTCTGAACCGTAACAGATATCAAAAATTAAAAAGAGAGAGAAAAGTTTACTATTGAATGTATCTTTCTGAGAAAAAATAAATTTATGTTATCGGCGTGGCCATTAAAAAGTTACGGTCTAATCAATGTTGGGACACCTAAGTTTCATACACTAATGATTCACTAATAATAACAAGTATCATCTTAAAAGATGACATAACCATATGAACTGTCATACCAAATTTCATCCAAATCGAATTAAGCGGCCGATTATTATAAGCAAAATTAATTTTTTTTCGTAGAATTTTGAAGCAGGATTCTGGCTAAATGGTGCACTTTTCGGTAGAAGCAAGTTTAGTTAAATCGTCTTATTTTAGCCTCAGGAATCTGTAATTAAGCCATGTCCCCCTATTTAAGAGACCCCTGTATATAGCCGACTGTACGATAGGGTAGGAAAAGAAGTCTACCATAGATTCCGTAGTAAAGACGTCCTAGATCGTCTCGTAAGTCGTCGTGCCGTTTAAGTATTGTATTTTGTATGATTTACTCATCTTGATATTTTATTTAACTTAATAATAAAGTCATTTTATATTTTCGTATTCAAATCTTTTGTACTTCAACCCTGATCAACAATCGGAAGAAGTTGGAACTAGAGCCTTACTATCAACCAGAAAATAAATCCGGTTATTTTTTTATAATTTAATTCTTTTCAGGTTTACGGTTGTCCTTTAGAAGAACACCTTCGTTTGAGCAAACGCCAAATAGCTCTACCTTTAGAGCTATGTGTTTGCGCTTTATGGGAACTGGGCATGACTGAAGAAGGTCTATTTCGCGTAGCTGGCGGCACTTCTCGCGTACGTCGAATGAAACTTTCTTTAGATTCTGGTTGCTTTCAACCAAATCAACAACTAATTGTTGAATACAGGGACGTACACGTTATTGCCTCGGCTTTAAAATCGTATTTACGCGAACTGCCAGAACCGTTACTAACGTATCATTTGTATGATGATTGGATTCGGGCCGCAAAAATGCCTACGGAAGAGCAAAGAATAGATGCGATCACTAAAGTTTTACAAAAGTTACCGCAAGTAAATTACGAAAATTTGAGGTATCTGATGAAATTTTTGGGAGAGTTGAGTAAAAATCCTAAAAATAAAATGACTTCCACTAATATTGCTATAGTTATGGCACCGAATCTATTATGGAGCGTACAGGAAATGAATTCTGGTATCAACATGTCTTCGGCACAAATTGTCAACAGTATAGTCGACAGTTTAGTCAGTAATGTCGACACTTTTTTTCCCGGCGAAATCCAAATCTATCAAACATTCAACCGGGACATTTTATTCTCAGACTTAATAGAATTTGAACGACCAGTAATCCACCACATGCGTTCAAATAGCAACGACACAAATCTTATTCATATTGAAACAGAAATAAATAATTTGTCTGAAAGATCATCACCACCTCACGGCAGTCCAAGACCCGTTAGCCGAAAAAAAAATAAACCAGCTCCTGTACCACCTTTGGCAATTAAAACCGAAGATAAACCGCCAAAACCGGCCTATCCGTCCGGTAGTTCTACCATAAACCGTACAACTTATAGAAATGCGAAAAGTGTCCATGAAAATGAAGTAAACGGCAAAAATAATAAAGTTTCTGTTTGTGTAGGGACGACCGAACGGCGAAAAAGTTTAGATTTTGACAAAAACATGACTAATCATGTGAAAAACATAAACAAATCTGATATTTCGTCACCTATTAGCACTGAGACCACAAACATCGACATGAAAGTCGAACCATTACAACAACTATCCCCTAAAATACAACAAATAACAACACCAAACGCCTTTGTTGACAAAATAAACTTACAAAAAAAAGTTGTAACCCCTATAGCCGCCCCAAGAACATCCCTCCTAGAAAAAAATTCTTCAAATATGAGCAAATCCCTCAACGAAATCGATTTGGGCGATGGAGAACCAGTCCAACTCAGAAAAATATCAAAAGACGATTTTTTAAACAGAAAACCAGCAATCCCCGAACGCCCTGCCACTCTCCGCCCATCCAGTTTTCGAATTTCCCGCCAAGGCATTTCCTCCGGAAGTGAATCCGACGCAAGCGCTAGCGGATCCGGAACAACCCTAGAACGAACCCATCTATACAGTGTTGACAAACAACAAGTTTCTTTTGTACAATATCGACCCGGACACGATACGCAAATTGCCGAAAAAGAAAGATTTTTACTGTCGAATTATTCTGATAAAAAAGACTTGAATTCGAATGAGAGGGTGGAAGAAACAGGGAATGGAAATTCGGAAGGGGAAGTTGAGTCGCCGAAGAGTCCCACGGGGCCTAATAGGCCTCCGAGGCCACAACCCCCGCCGCCGCCACCGCCTGTAGTTAGGCCTAAGTCAGACGGGGAAAGTACGGATTTGTAAAATTGAAGAATGAAGTTCTTAGTGCAATGTAAGTACCACATTTTGTTAACCTAAACATTACTAAATAAATAAATTGGCTGCTGTAACTGCGCGCTACCGAATAGCGCGCTATTGAATAGCGCGCTCTTAAAATAAAACACAGACTGTACAAAAGAGTGTAACACAGACTAATTAAAAATTAAATAACTGAAAGGTTATCATCTTGAGGAGATGATATCTGAGGGGTGCGAGTTATCGTATGGCATCCATAATTTTGAAGACTAACAGGCCTATTCTACTAAAAAAATATGTATCGTTAGACTCGTTACTAGGCGATTAGTCGTTATGATAACAATTTTTGCCAAAACTCTATTCTGTTAATTTATTTATCGTTAGGAATCGTTACATATCGTTATTTTACATCGTTTAATAACGACAAGTTCACATGCATCGTTGAAGTCGTAAAGTTAGAAATATTTTGAGAACAAAAGTAAAAATGGCTGAAAAAGATATTTTGTTAATTGTAGCTGAGAAAAAGATTCTGCAAAGATGAGTATTTATTCACTTCTGTACACTAATTATATATATTATACTTTTATTATTAGACATTTTATTTATATTTCAGAAATATATTTAAAAATTTAGATTTAGATAATATTTAGTGGACGAAGGACTCCAGACTGTTTTGCATGTTGATAAGGGTAGAAAAAAGAAAAATCCAAGGTTTTTTCGATGCAGAATATAAATAATAAATAAATAATTTTCAAATACATTCTGCAACGAAAAACTTTTTCTCTTTTCTACCCTTAGATAATATTATTTAATATATTGATATATAATATAATATAGAATATAGATGCACTATCTATGTATTTAAAAATTATATATTTGTATAGGGATGTCAGAGTATATAATCGTACACTGCGTGATACATCAGATCCTTTTACCCGGTCCCACAGAATTTAAATGACTTGTAAGTCTTCTCCATATTTCTTCCAATTCTTCAGTGGACAATTTATTAATTCTTAATGAACTGTTATTTTCCAGTTCTTCAACATATATTTCATACTGTCTTTGAGTTGTCCTCGAAGTCCTTTTCTTTATATCCATTGTCAAATTCAATTAAATAAACAAACAATGAATCGATATGTCAAATTTAAATTGAAAAACATAAAATTTTATTGTGTCAAAATATACATGAAGTTAGATATTATCGTTATAAGCCTGATAACGATAATTTATAACGATATGATTAGTAGAATAGGTTCTTGGCATTTGTCGTTATTAAAGTCGTTTAACCAAATGCTTAGCGACAGTCGTTCAGTAACGACATCGTTATACATTTTTTTAGTAGAATAGGCCTGTAAATTATCAACAAATAGATGTAGCAAAATCATCGGTTTTTAAATGAAATGGTATATCAACCGGGTGTCACAGGCAAACCTTGAAATAAGGGTTTAACATGGGAAAACAGTTTTTTGTAAACAAAAATTGTCCGGCAGAAAATTAAGCCGTGATATTGAACATGATAATAGTACATTACATCTTGTACATTATTTAATATTAATTACTTTCATATTATTGCATAAATTGCAATTTTAGCACATCTGCCTTTCAAATTTTAGATTGGAGTTCGATTCCTTTTTAATCCAATACAATTACACTTAACACTTCCTCCTTCTTCAACTTTTCCCTATTTTATTAGAAGTCGCTGTTTCTTACTCTTCTCTTCTACTCATTCCTGTCCAACGCATCTTCATGACACAGTTCTTCCTCCCTCAAATCTTCTGTTATACAGTCCTTCCATCTTCTCTTTTGCCTTTCTCATACTCCTGGCATTATAAGTTCCTATCTTGAGGCGAGATCGCAAATGCAAGTCACTGGCGAGGGACACTGTCACTTATATCACTTTCAGATCATATACTTTCCACTTTGGTTTTGCACTTGACACTGACATCTGTCAATTAGACTTTTTTGAATATATCTGATGTTTTCATAATTTTTGCAAAGCTGACTGGTTTTTGAAAGTTAATCTCTCTATAACTCTATATCTATTGAATATGAAGGAAAATGTATAATCGAACCATATAGAGAATAAGATAATCTCTCTATTGATAATCACATAAAACATCGAAAATGATATTTAACTGCGTTTTTTCAAGAAAAACTGTTAAGAACTTCAAATATGGGTACTTCCGGTTGACCAATTATAACCAAAATCTAATCAGCTCTTCATAGGGTTGTAAGGAAGAATAATACGAAAGAATCATAATTTTTAGAATTGTAGTTTTGGAGTTATCGTCGGAGAAAAATTTGTCACATAACACACACACACACACACACACACACACACACACACACACACACACACACACACACACACACACATACAGACATCATCATAAAACCAGTAAAATCGTATTGTAGGGACATTAAAACGTGCTTATTTTTTGACCAAAGACAATACCTTCCTTACCTAAAGGTGACGGAAGGTAAAATCTGTTTTCCCATGTTATTGTAACAAATTTTAGAATTTTATCACTCTATTGTAAATAAAGAGACACAATTAATAATTTATCTTAATATTAAAAATTGATGTTAGTGTAAGTCTTTTAGTTATTTATAGATAATTATTATAAAATATCTTTTTGTGATTTAGTGACTGTGGTGTCTACTTCTGGTGCTCAACAGCTATTCTGGATTCATTTGTTAAAACAGTGCAACAATCTACAAACAAGTGAATTACAATAAAACTCTGACTGTGATGAGTACTATTTCGTGTAGTTTTTTCTGGTCAGACTAGTATTTATATTCTAGTGAAAATACTGACATATTCTTAACCGCTGAGTGCCCTAAAATACAGAGAGAGAGAGAGCTTTGCGCATGACTAGGACATATTCGTATACGAATACAAGCGTTCGTGTACGAATTGGCCTGTTAATAGTGTTCCTTCTTCCGCAATAATCAGCTAGAAATATTTTTAACTAATTAATATAAATGGTCGACGCTACAAAAAAGTCACTTGAAAAAATAAAGGAGGGGGGGGATATCATGGCAAAAGCAGATATGTCATTTAAAAGAACAATCAATGATTCTTTAAAATCATTTTTGAAAAAATCCTGTATGTAAATAAATAATTGTTATGAAGTTTAGAAAACTAAAGACGTTAATAAATTATTGAGAAAAAGTATTGATATTTCTAAAATAATACGTAAAATCTAAAAAAAAGATATAAGTAAATCTTGAAGAGTTCATATTTTTGTTATTTTATTTATATAACTTTTAATTTTCTGCATATTACGTACAAAAGTTATTGAAAATATACTTTTTATACCTACTACATGTTTGATTGTTGTATTTTTATTTTTTATACATTTTTCAAAGTTTTATACATAAAATGATAAAATAAAATAAGTCAATTACATTAAAACATTTCAAATATAACTACCTACATTAAAAATACAAATATTAATATTGTTTTATATACATATAAATACAAATTTTGCCTAAATCTATTCCAAATAGTCAAATTATGAAAAATAGTGTTCTTTACGTAAGAATGATATTGCGTTATAAAAAGTATGAATTTTTGACGATATACGTAATTTAAGTAGTAAGCGATATGCCGCTTTGTCATAATTATGAAATTTATAGTTTTATTGCTGGACGCGACAGTAAATTTTTCTGGCTATATTACAGTGTGCTCAAAAAAAAAAAGATAAACTTAAGTCGTAGTAGGCTATGAACAGAGAAACGTATGTCTGATCTTGACATGTAATGTTAAGGAGAAAACAATAAAGGATACAGTAAATTGCCATTCGCTAATTTACTTTCATTTCTAAAGTACGATTGAAAAAAAAAAAATGCTTTGATTTCTTCAAATAAAAATTTTGTCAATATCTCGTGTCAAATTGACAATAATTTTTAAATTGACATACGTTTCTTTGTCCATAGCCTACACTGAGTTAGGATTTTTTTAACATACGTAAGAAAATAATAGATGGCGCTTGAGAGCCGACCGTTTTTACATGCATTAAATAAATAATTCAAATTAGTGATACAAAACTTTGTCAATACTAAATATTTTTATCTGTAAAAAGGTACAATACCTGAATATTAACAATTACAAAGTGGAAATGATAAAATACAATTAAATTTTGTCAATTTTATTTAGCACACAGCTGACGTGTGATATTTTTTTCGCTTTTGTGATTTAAGTGTTTATCCTGACCAATCAGATGATAGAATTTATATCCCTATATAAACCAACGCAATGCCATTCTTACGTGAAGAATAGTATATAAGTACGGCCCTGTATTTCAATCTCCTAAGAATGTGGCTGATAAAAATAACTTCCTAACAAATAAAAATATGGTATCGAAAAATGACGTAAGCGAAGTTATTCCAATTTCAGTGCTTTGTTTTTAGTTTATTACACAGAAAAAATTTTGGTTGAAAAAATACAAATTGTTCATAATCTTAATTAAAATTGCAAAAAAAGTTCTCACCGAAAACTCCTCGCTCATTGATAAATACTTATAATTTTATCACAGCTTCCTCAAGCACGTTGCTTTTAGGTAACTGTCATAAAATTATTTCGTAATTATCAATGTCCTCGGGATATTATAGCTGATAAGTTTATAAGAAACTTCATTAGGAGATTTGAAATACCGGGCAATACAAAGATGCTAATAAAATCTTGTTCAAATTCATTTCAAGTGGCTTGAAAGTAGCAATATTGTAAATAGCTAACTTAGCAACAATTCGAAATCTATTTCTATCGCACAACTTGCGAAGCACAATAGCTGTTCTACGCTGTAGAAATTTTTACATTTTATAATATCGTATATGAACAAATATTAGCGTTCGTTCAATCACCTTCAACTCAACTTAAATAAAGAAAAAAAATGGCTGTATCTATAGACACACTAATGTGTATTGTCTCCAGACATTTCCAAAAAAAATCCGCCGAACAGTGTAAAGAAAGGTTACATAATATTACATAATAAGTCCAACGCACAATATGAACTGTACACCAATTAAGTTGGACTGAAACTGAAATGCATTTATTTAAAAGTGTGTATATTTTATTTTTATTCGACAAATTGTTGCCGTTAAGAAATTGTGATTTTACTGTAATTTTATTAAATATTTATGTTATAATAAATTTAAATAAATATAACAATATATATTTGTGTTCCTTTATTTTATTATTAGCAGGTTAGTTATATTATTTCCATGGACGTCCGATGTGTAAGTAATGTGTTTTATTTCAACATGTACCAAATGTTTATTTTTTATGAATCATAACAAATGCAATAATAAAATGTTCATATGGCTATAATTTCTGCCATATTATTTTTAGAACAAAATTGTAAAAGCGAAATGTACAGAATTAAAACTGCGTGAAATTTATTGATATAAAAATCTGTTGTGGCCAGCACAATGTCTCTCGCCATTTTCATTTTATGTTATATAAGTATTGTATTGCACTTCGCTATCGAATCATTTTATAACAAAAAAAAGACAGAACTTTACCCAAATATTGTTTTTTATTGTATTTAACATGTCTTCTGCACACATAATTCTAATTATATCTATTTTTCATTGTATGAGGAAGTTCTTAAATGTCGGAGATTCTTCCAATTCATTAATAAGATTGGCGGTATTTCTGATGGATATATGCATTTTACCTACAATTTTAAATATTTAATTAATAAAACAATAAGAAAGATTAAATGTACTTCCCAGAAAAAGCTTTAAGAATATCACTAAAACTGTTGATTTTTGACACTGACATGTGTCATTTACAAACTATGTTAATGCATTTGAATTTGTCAACTGGTTTCCTCAGTGCCTTAGCCTCTACGATGTATTAAATTATTTTTTATATTATAGTGTCTTTATATATAAATCTATACAAGATATAATAAAAAATTTAAGTGTATTAGATGGAGAATTTTATTTTCTTCAATATTTGTAATAACAAAAATTTCCAAAAAATTACATTTAGAAGATTTTTTTTAAGAAACTATTACTTCTGGTTGTCCAATTGCTAGCAAAATCTAATCAGCTCTTCCCGGGAATGTCAGATTGAGGAAACTGTAGTTATATTTTTTAAGTCTTACACACACGGACATCATCATAAAAATGTTATAATCGGATTCTAGGGACCTTAAAACGTACTTATCCACTAAAATATGATATGTGATATTTAGTATATTTCCAATACCTCTCTTAGCAAGAGGTAATAGGTTTTTGTCGTTAGATAAACGTAAAATAAAATATCCGTTTTTAATACATATTTACCTTTTTTATATATTATCAAGATAAATTACAGTAATAGAAAACTTTTCTTCAAAATATATATTTTTTATTACAAAATGTACATTTCTACTGCCAACATTTCCACGTAACACAATCAAATACTTTAGTATTATCAAGATAATTTATTAATAGAAATACTTTTCTATTCTTTTTGACAAAAAAATGTACAAATGAAAATTTTCTTTTAATTACAGTCTATAAATTGATAATGGAGTTATTAATGATCTTAAAAATAAATTCTGAAAAAACTTATTTCATTGAGTGATATTTTCAATGTCATTTTTATATTATATATTTATATATAAATATCATTGATACATTGTTCTCTTCACAAAACAGATTTTATCGATATGTAATAAACATCATAAAGCGGAAGTGAAAATGTAATTTATTATAAAATTCAATGTTAGAGTCAATGACAAATTTGCTACATTTTTACAAAAACAACTTGTGTTCTGTTTTACAAAAATTTTGTATTGTATATATATATATATATATATATATATATATATATATATATATATATATATATAATTAAATTTACTTCCCAGAAAAAGTCTTCAGGCTTCAGGTCTCTGGCTTTTTGACACACATTTATCTGTCAATTACAAACATTTTAATTTTTCACTTGTTTTCCATGGACTGCGAGATACATTTACAACTTATTATTTTATATATGTCTCTATCTTTAACTCCATAGAAGATATAAAACAAATTTTAAATGTATGGGATAGAGGTTTTTATATTCTTTAATATTAGTAATAACAGAAATTTTCAAAAAATGATATTCAGAAAATAAATATAACATCACAGCATATTACCCATTTCTGGGTGTGCAAGTATCTACAACACATGTAGACATCAGTAATGATGACGATATATTTTACCGTGTGGGCGCTTATCAGGCGCCACCTCACGGGCACTCGTAGCTGGTGTGGAGAGTGCACCACAGGTCATTTATGTGCCATTTAAAATTGGAAATATTTGGCGTCTGTCGGGATCGAATCCGGTTCTCCCGGGTTCGCGACCAGACACTCAGGTACGCGGCCACGGGACCCCATAACATAGTCTAATCTATTTCTAGTATCTACCTTTATTAATAATATCATGAAACTTAAATTTTAAATACCGGAATAGAATAGAATTCACTAATCCAAAAATGAGGATTAGCTTAAACTTTTTTGTGAATCGGGCTGTAAATGACAAAAAAATGATATACTTGCCAATTATTTGACACGTTTAGATGAAATGTATTATACTTTAAATTCGTAAAAATGTATTTTTAAAAGTGTAATTAGTAAGAAAATAAAGTTCTATGTACACGTTATTAAAATGAAAGTAATAAATAATGCTAACTACTTGACGTCACATTATACAAATGAATCATAAAAATATATCAAGTTATGCATGAAACATCAATGTCTGCTAAACAATTCATAATTCCCATTGCCATAATGGACGAATTGTAGGTCTCGGCCAATCAATAATATAGAATATAGATCACTGCACGTGCAAGTTTCTGATAAATCACAACACAATATTTGCTATTATCCTTCTCTGTAATTTGGTGTCTTACATATTTTATGGGAAAATTGTCTTAGTATTCAATATTTCTCTTATTATCTGCCACAAAACTTTCTATAACACATTAGTATCAATGTCACAGAAATACATATTAAAAATTAAAAATAATTCATAATTATAGAAAATAACGGAAGGATAACAACAATTGTCTAAAAATTCCAGTGTTTTTCGTAGTTATTGAAAAAGTGACATGTCTGCTTCTGGCAAGAAACGACAGATTTATAAAAGATATCGTCATTAGTATCAACGTCATAGAAATACGTATTAAAAATAAAAAATCTGTTGTGGCCAGCACAAAACCTTCTGTCAATTCGATGTATTTTGTAAATATCCCATACCAAAAGTTCCTTGAAAAAGATTCTATATATCCTGCAAAATTGTAACAAGAACACACTATTTTTTACAAATCCATACTGAAAGTTCCTTTGAAAAGATTCTAAAATCCAATACAATTACAATACGAATACGAACGTATGTACATTATATATTGCACTTAACACTTCCTCCATTTTATTAGAAGTCGCTGTTTCTTACTCTTCTCTTCTACTCATTCCTGTCCAACGCATCTTCATAACACAGTTCTTCCTCCCTCAAATCTTCTGTTATACAGTCCTTCCATCTTCTCTTTTGTCTTTCTCGTACTCCTGGTATTATAAATTCCTATCTTGAGGCGAGGCCGCAAATGCAAGTCACTGGCGAGGGACACTGTCACTTATATCACTTTCAGATAATATACTTTCCACTTTGGTTTTGCACTTGACACTGACATATGTCAATTAGAATTTTTTGAATATATCATCTGATGTTTTCATAATTTTTGCAAAGCTGACTGATTTTTGAAAATTATTCTCTCTTAATCTCTCTATAACTCTATATCTATTGAATATGAAGAAAAATGTATAATCGAACCATATAGAGAATAAGATAATCTTTCTATTAATAATCACATAAAATATCGAAAATGATATTTAACTGCGTTTTTTCAAGAAAAACTGTTAAGAACTTCAAATAAGGGTACTTCCGGTTGACCAATTATAACCAAAATCTAATCAGCTCTTCATAGGGTTGTAAGGAAGAATAATACGAAAGAATCATAATTTTTAGAATTGTAGTTTTGGAGTTATCGTCGGAGAAAAATTTGTCACATACACAGGGACACACACACACACACATACAGACATCATCTTAAAACCAGTAAAATCGTATTGTAGGGACATTAAAACGTGCTTATTCATTTAAAACTCCCCATCGAATTTTTTGACCAAAGACAATACCTTCCTTACCTAAAGGTGACGGAAGGTAAAAATAATTCATAATTATACAAAATAACGGAAGAATAACAATTGCCTAAAAAAAGTCCGATTTCCGTGCGTATTGAAAAAGCGACATGTCTGCTTTTGGCGTGAAACAACAGATTTGTAAAAGATATCGTCATACGTGTTTGTAGCATAAAATTTTTATTTTTCAGTAAATATTAAATTTCTAATGACCTCAACCTTTATTATTATTATATTATCGTCATGTTTGATCATTTCAACAATGACTTTTAAAATTATTATAATTATTTTCCCGATACTATCGCTTTGTACTTGACAAAGAATATTTTGATGGATGAACTGAAAAAAAAACTTACGTTATGTTTTATTTTAAGTTTTTTTATTAATACGTTATGGTAAGGTGTACAAATCTTTTATTCATTACATTCACTACATATAACTTTATTATTTAAAATAATTCATATCATAAATAATAGATAATGTTTCTGTCCATATCTGTCATTTCAATAAATTTATGATCTTTTACAATAATAGTAATTGCAATTGGTTAATATATATTTTTTATATTCATACATAATACATTATTATTAGGGCGTGTTCGAGAAATATAAAGAAATTAGTATTATGATAAGACTTCTTTCATATTTTATTTTAAAAAATATGATGTGGCCAGCACATGACCTTCCGTCAGTTCTATGTATTTTGTATAAATGCCATACTGAAAGTTCCTTAGAAAATAGTCTATATATCCAATAAAATTGTAAGGCGAACATAATTATTTTCTACAAATTCCATACCGAAAATTCCTTGGAAAAGTTTCTATATATCCAATAACATTATTATTATGTGAATTGCAATTGACACTGACATCTGTCATTTAGAATTACAGTAGAACTCCCTTTATCCGTGCGCGTATAATCCGGGCGGCGGATTTTCCGTACGGCATTTTACGATTGGTCTTCCGTGCGGCACGGATTATCTGTGGATGCGGATTATGGATGATAGTTATCTAAATAACCAGACTTCTACAGAAAGTTCTGGCAAAAGTAGTGATCATGAAAATAATTTCGTCATCAAAACAAGTCATCTAGGCGCCAGAGATGCAGTAAATTTACTCATCGAAATGAAGGAATTTATAAGAAGTAAACAGAAAAAAATAACTGATTTTTTCAAATGATTTTATTCACATATGTACATACATACGTACATAATTATATACATATTGCACTATGTACATTCATATATATATATATATATATATATATATATATATATATATATATATATATATATATATATATATGGGCCATCCAGCGAATCAAGCGGTTTACGTCATAAATACAATATCACTAGAAACAATGACGTCATATGTTAAAAAGTTTACATGAGCATGTAAAACGGATTAAAATATAATCTGTGAAACGGGGGTTTCCTTCATAAATCCAAATCTTTCTTAAAAAGGTAACACGTCTGGTATAATTTTTTTTCCAGCGAAATCCAATTTTATTTAAATTATTCTGAACGATATTGCTTACGCCGTTATAAATACTTCATTCTTGTAGTATATGCAACAAACTATCTAGTATTCTGTGAGATCCTTAAAAAAAAATACAGAATACTGCATACCATACAATTTCTCACTATTTCTGTACATTGCTTATAGGCGTTTGTCACCCGCTGTACATATAGATTTAATTTTCAAATTATTACTGGCAAATAGAACGAAATATTACCTCAATATTACAATTCAGTGAAAGTAAGAGCCCACCAATCTATTTTTCATTTTCAAAATAAGTCAATAAATTAACTACAAGCTCTTGAATTTGACATGACAAGAGCATTTGACATTTTGTCAATGAACAACAATACAAAAAACAAAATGAAATCACAATACACTTTGAAAAGTATAATATAGACATATAATATTTAGTAATACACATGTTCAGAATTACCAATTTTAAAAAATATAATCAAACGTCATTTTGCAAAAATTTACAAAATTTTACTTAATAATAATATTTCTAAACATAATTATTTCTATTAAACGTGTCAAATTCATAATAATAATAAAAAAAATTAATAAAATACCGTTAATAAAATATATTTAAAAAAATAAAGAAAATTTCAAAAATCCCTAAACGATGACGTAAACCGCTTGATTCGCTGGATGGCCTATATATATATATATACCTATTAAAACTTTGATTTTTTGTTACATGTTCCTCTGACTTATGTATTAGTCCAAATAAATTATTAAAAAAATAGAAATTAAGGAGTTTGGATTATCCATGTTTTCAATTATCCGACAAAGACTCGGTCCCGGCTAGCCCGGATAATCGAGGTTCTACTGAATTTAAATATTCCAGCAGTTTCCATGATTGTAGCAAAGCTGGTTGATTTATGAAAGTTAATCTCTAAATATAATTCTTTAACTCTATATTTGTGAATATGAAGGAAAATGTGTAATCTAACCTTATAAACAACAAACTGTTCTTTCATATTTATGATAACAAAAATGTCAATAATTGATAATTAACTACGGTTTTCAAGAAAAGCTGTTATTAATTTCAAATAAGGGAACTTCCGGTTGACTAATTATTTAATTTAAGATTAATGCGAAATAATTATAATTTTTAGAATTTTAGTATTTAGGAAAAAAAATTGTCACACACATGGACACTCACATACAGCCATTAAATATAGTAAATTCGTATTGTAGGGACCCTAAAACTTGTTTATTCATAAAAATTCACCATCAAATTTTTTGACCAAAGCCAATACCTTCCTTACCTAAAGGTGACGAAATGTAAAAAATCGTATAGAATGAAAGAAAAAAAATCTGTTGTGGCCAGCACAAGACCTCTCGCCATTTCCATATTAGGCTATATAAGTATTGTATTGCACTTCACTTTCGAACCGTCGTTTTATAACAAAATCTTACAGAACATTACCCAAATATTGTTTCTTACTATATTTAGCATGTCTTCTGCACACATAATTCAAATTATATCTATTTTTCATTGTATGAGGAAGTTTCTAAATGTCAAATATTGTTCCAATTCATTAACCAGATTGGCGGTATTTCTGATAGATATATGCATTTCACCACAATTTTACCTATAATTTCAAATATTTAATTAATAAAACAATAAGAAAAGTTAAATATACTTCCCAGAAAAAGCTATCAGAATGTCACTAAAACTGTTGATATTTGACAATGACATGTTATAAACATTGGAATTTGTCAACTGGTTTCCTTAGTGCCTTGGCCTTTGCGATTAGTATACTCTATAAATTATAGAGTCTTTATCTCTAAATCTATACAAGATATAATAAAATTTTTAAGTGTAATAGATGGAGAATTTTATGTTCTTCAATATTTAATAAAAAAAACTCCCAAAAAATTATATTTAGAAGATTTTTTCTAAGAAACTACTACTTCCGGTTGTTCAATTGTTACCAAAACCTTTTCAGCTCTTCCCAGGAATGCCAGGTTGAGGAAACTGCAGTTATATATTTTTTAAGTCTTATAGTTTTTGAGGAATCGTGACTACAACATCCAGACATACATACATACATACACACACACATACACACATCCACACACACACACACACACACACACACACACACACACACACACACATCATTTTAAAAATGTTATAATCGGATTGTAGGGACCTTAAATCGTGCTTATTCAATAAAATCTGGATATGCGAATTTTAGCATGAATCCAATACCTCTCTTAGCGAGAGGTAAAAACTTTACTGTTCCATGAATAAAAATATTGTCATTCATAATTTTCCTTCATTGGGGGATATGATTTCTACGCGTGACGTGTGCCAATCTGCTTTAATTAGCGACATACTAATGACAAATTCCAAATCTGGTTAAATGCAGTTTGAAAATTTTAAGAAAGTTAAAAATAATATAAGACAGTATAAGGTATATTCATTCAAAAAAAATATTATAATGTACGTATCAGCGTTTCTCAAACTGCTGATCGCAAACCCTTAAGCCGATATTACATAAGCTAACTTTGGTTGATGGAAATTTTCAAACTTTGCACTAGTAAAAGTATGAAGCATTTATACTTTTTGGCGTCAATTAGAGACACAACACGCCAGTGCAATGGCAAAAGCTTCAAAAAAATGGTCATCGGAACTAATAATTCAGATTCTGGAGGCATACGAGCTATATCCATGCCTTCGGAATAAAAAAAATCATCCCAGAAAGATCGAAATAAAAGAGATGATGCATTGAGGAAAATTGTCCTGACTCAGTCAAAGATGTTGATATAAACTTTGCTAAAGCTAAAATATTAATTATTTTTTGGAGCTCGACAGACGAAATTTACAGTACCATATTAATGCTTGCTTAAAGTATATCAATTGACGCCATTTCTAATCTGTTGCTAGTTGAAAACAGATAGAAATTGTGGAAACATATACTTTTATTTCGGCCTTTATAGAATGATTTTTTTTATTCCAAAGGAATGGATATTGCTCGTATGCCACTACAAACTGAATTATTAGTTCCGATGACAATTTTTTTGAAGCTTTTGCCATTGCATTGGCGTGTTGTGTTTTTAAATGACGCAAAAAAGTATAAATGCTTCATACTTTTACTAGTGCATTTATTAGTGGTGCCAGTCCATTAATATGTTTCCATATGCAACTAAATTGACACTAGTCTAGTGGCGCAAATAATCTCTGCATGTGAAAATCTAGCTTAATGTAATATCGGTTTTACATTTCCGGAAGCTATGAGAAATATATAAACGTGATAACGGAAATACGCCAAGGTCGAATTTTTGTAGAATTACCTTATTATTATAGGACGACTTATCCCAAGTATTCCCGTGGGAATTAGCCGTTTAACAATTAGTTCCGTCTTCAGACGAATTTTGCCACAAATTGACTACTAAAGGAGTCTAAATTAAAAAAATGAAGCTAAAGATCTATATTAGACTAAAACTTATCAATACCCGCACGTGTTTCAAATCAAGATTAGTAACTAAACTTAGTTCAAAAAGAATGAAAACCTTATAATCATTGTCGAAAAGTTTGGCAAACTTCTACAAATAGCTGTTTCAACTACGCAAGTCCAATCGATTTTCCTTTCCATCCAAACTGACCTCTACGGTCTCGTGAAAGAAGTCCTTTCAAGTTCTAGTTCACAATTCACAATTGTGAAAGCGAAAGAAAATGAGAAAGCACCAATGTCTTCAGTCAGCTGAGAACATTCTAAGATACAACACAGTCAACAGTCTGTTCAATGTGTCAAAGGATCTATGCATTTCTGTGATATATTTAGTGACAAAATGAACTGGATTTAAAAAAGTAGGTAACGTTGATCTATTTTTAAATTGTGGGTTAAGGGTAGCGCGTGCGAGGTCTCGGGTTCAAATCCTATTCAAGGAAAGTGTTACACATTTATATAAGGAAAATATTGTGGATATTTTGTGCAAATCTGCCCCTCCCTTGTGGGAAAATAACAATTT
This sequence comes from Ophonus ardosiacus, assembly GCA_943142095.1. Lineage (NCBI taxonomy): Eukaryota > Metazoa > Arthropoda > Insecta > Coleoptera > Carabidae > Ophonus > Ophonus ardosiacus. The sequence continues at coordinate 39,006,952 of OW964836.1, forward strand.
TTTTTTAAATCAAAATTTAACTATAACTTATAAATCAACACTATTATCATTAGGTAACCCTAAAAATAAAATAGATAATAATAAAAATCCGAGGTTTATAAAATTGAGTGTAAAGTTTGTAATAACGTTTACATCTGAGAAATAAAAGACAAATTGATACTCGCTTTAAAGAATATTTCTATCTTTTAAAAAACCGGTAATCCTGATGAATCTAGCGTAGCACAACATATGTTTATTAACAATCATAAAATTGACAATTCTAATATACAATTATTGAAACATGTTGATAATAATAGATATTTAGACGCACACCAACATAAATTTATAGATAAAGTGATGAACGCACGGATCTAGGTCCCATCCCAAATTCTAAATTATATGAGGTAAAATAAGACAGTTGCAGTAAAATTTTTGAAAGAAGTCCGATCAAGACCATCTACGAATTGCATCTATAAATTAAGATTTCATGCTGTCAAATTTAGTAGTGTCGTTTACATAGTTTTTATGAGGTACACAAGATACTATGTATCCTCATAAAAACTAAATAAAAGACACTATTAAATTTGACAGCACAAAATCTTAATTCATAGATACTATTCGTAGATGGCCTTGATCGGACTTCTTTCAAAAATTTTACTGTACTTTGTTTAATCTTAGTTATCCACTCACCTATGACTCCTCTCCCTATATAATCCGAGTCCTCTCCCTTATTCCTCAGAGCTGTTTTGTCCTCTGTCACGATTTTCTAGCTTAGTAATCTTAACTTCTATGTCTTATTGTTTTATAGTTTCTACTGAGGATGAGAAGGTATTTCTCGAAATATGTACATAGTTTTCTAAAAATTATTGTTGAGGTTAAAGGATTTTTTTTAGTTATTATTTAACCTTAAGACTCCATTTTAGTTTTTATTTATAATTAAGGGAGGTATTGTCATTTCTTATGGGGTCTCGTGTGCCTGAGTGTCTGGTCGTGAATCTGGCGATCCGAGTTCGATCCCGACTGACGCCAAAAATTATTTTGAATTTTAAATGGCAAGAAAGTGTCCCCTGTGGTGCACTTTCCACACAAGCAAAGAGTCTCCATCAATACCGATATATGCTTACAAAGCAGATTGTCACACCCAGTAGTAGGTAATATGCTGCAATGGTGTATTTATTATTTCAATATTGTGGTCATATTGTGCAAATTTTCACCTCCTCCGAATAGTTAGGAGAGGTAATGTCATTTCTTAAGAAAGTATTATTGTGATGAAAACTATATTTTATAATTTCTGACAGGTAAAATGTCATAAAATTTGTTTGAAATTTTAATTCAATACCATGGCTAACACTATAAACAAGTAAGTTTTATAAAAATTTTATTTCATTTTTGTAGTTTACCAAACATGCAAAACATGAGATTGTCTATTTAGATGCAGAATTTAATTCTCTACAACATTTATTTAAAGAATTTTTGTCTAAAAATTAATTGACCACTTTTACACTCGGTCTAACAAAACGTACATATTTATTAAAAACAGTGCACCGAATTTTTTGACCAAAGACAATACCTTCCTTACCTAAAGGTGACGCAAGGTAAAAAAGAATTTCTTAACAGAAAGTTATCGAAATAATGTCACCATTAACAGAATTTATTTTGTCAAAGATTTAAGTCTTTGTTCCAGTCAAGGCATCGAAATCCAAATGCCCCATTTCCCCAAAATCTTCAAAATTTTCAAAAATCCAATTTTATACATCTCCACGCGCTGATTCCAAATTTTCAAACCGCAGGTCCATATCTCTTTTTATTCTCGAGATATTTACATTTCAAATTTTACCCATTTTTGGGCCATAACCCTAAAATGGGTGGAGATACAAGCTTGGCGACTTCACCATTCGATTCTACGGGCAAAATTACATAAGTATACAAATTTTTAATTTTTTTGAACAATGTGTACAATTTCTAGAGTAAAATAACTGAAAGTTACCAAAATCTGAAAAAATGGCAAGGGGTACACCTTAGATTTTTGCGATTTTTGGCCATTTTTAGTTATTTTGCTTTAGAGATTGTATGCGGTGTTCAAAAATTATGAAAATTGGTATACTTATGTAATTTTGCCCGTAGAATCGAATGGTAAAGTCGCCAGGGTTGTATCTCCACCCATTTTAGAGTTATGACCCAAAAATGGGTATAATTTGAAATGTAAATATCTCGAGAATGAAAAGAGATATCGACCTGCGGTTTTAATATTCGAAGTCAGCGCGTTGAGATGTACCTACATGTATAAAAATTAGATTTTTGAAAATTTTGAAGATTTTGGAGAAAATGCGGAATATGGGTTTTGAAGCCTTATCACTTAAGCCCTAAAATCTAATTCTTAAAATCCTAAATAATCACTAGATTTGGGGCACAGCCCTTAGAACCAGGGCATCGAACTCTCCAAAAACTGGGTTCGGTTTAGGTTCAGGTTAATTTGTATTTTGAAAGATGGATTCGGGTGCGGTTCTCGTTCAAACATTAATAAAATTTGCGGTATTGTTCGCGGTTCAGTTTCGAAATAATGTAAAATGAGAGCCGGAATTTACGCAAAACGCAACAAGAAACGGACACAATTTTCACAAAGAGTCAGCCCAGACAGCAACGCAGACGAATAAGACGTCGATTATAGGCTGTATTTACTTTTCGAACTAAAAATTAACTTGAACCGGAGTTGAACCCCGAATCTGAATTTCAATACTCGGTTCGGTTTCGACTCAGGTTCAATTAAAAATATATCTGAGGTTCGGTTCTCGGTTCCCTAAAATGTTACGGTTTGGATCCGCTTTTGGTTCGGTTCAGGTTCGTGTTCGATGCCCTACGTAGAATATACGTTGATCTGATCAGCTTGAGACCTTAAGTAACAGATTAATGGTGAATTCGACTATTGTAGTCAATTTTTCTGACTATGTTTAATGGAACTCAAATCAGGGAAATTGAGAACTCAAGGAAATGAAGTATACCATACAATAGCGATCGTTTTCTAGACGTTACTGCAATTAATAGGAAAGGAAGTTTGTAGTACAAGATTACCTATAAGTTATCTAATTTTCTAATTCACTTTCTAGTACTTACGTCCGGCTATCATACGTAATATGTTATTGAACTACGATTTTATACCTTTACGAGTACATCTTCAATTTCCAATAAATAAAGCATACATAAATTATTTTCTTTGTTCGTGGTAAATTTTTATCTTACATCCTGTGGTATTTACGAGCATGCGTTATTATTATTGTTTCATTTTATGAGACAATGGAGATATACATCTTTATTTTTACTATAAATTGTTTGCAAGTAGCATATCTAATTGTTTAATTTACTCATTCTTTTTTATTTATTTCAAGTAGTTTTGCGAAATATTTATTTGTTAGCAAATATTTTTTTTGTGAAATTTTACAGTTAATGTGTTATGTTATAATATGAGAGTCATGGTAGTATATTTAAGAATTACACACATGGTTCGATTCATATTATTTAAAATTATATATAGAGGTGTCTCTAAAATAAGGGGACATGGCTTAACCATAGATTCCTGAGGCTAAAATAAGACGATTTAGCTAAAATTACCTTTACCGGAAAGTGTACCATTTAGCCAGTGCTTCGAAGTTCTTCCAAATGGTAATTAACGTCATTGGGCCGATATAAGGCAAATAACGCAGGCAGCTGAGGTTTATAATCAGTAGAGATCGTTATTTGCAAATCGGCCGTTTGGCGTTCAAGATTTTTCGTAATAACATAAAATTTAAACATTTAGGAATAATAAAATAATAATATTCTTCTCTTTCTTTCATACTCAACAACTTTTTTGTTGATTTATAAATTCTCCTCGACAACTGTCCATCGAGATGCTGTTATTTTTCTAGGAATACTTGATCCGTAATTGTAAGCGACTGTTATAAAAAATAACGGCCCGCGGCCGGTATTTTTCTTTTTTCACTTTTCTTTTTAGTCCTGTTATATGATAGTAACAGTATAGTACTACAAAAAAATCTGTTGTGGCCAGCACAAGACCTCTCGCCATTTCCATTTTATGTTATACAAGTAATGTATTGCACTTCGCTATAGAACCGTCGTTATTTTGTAACAAATATACAGAACTTTACCCAAATATTGTCAAATTGAGGAATTCATAGGTAAACATGTCTTATGTCTTATAGTTTTTGAGTAATCGTCCCTCCAACATCCACACATACACACATACATACACACATCCGCACGCGCACACACACACACACATCCGCACGCGCGCGCACACACACACACACACACACACAGACATCATCGTAAAAATGTTAAAATCGGTTTATATGGACCTCAAATCGTGCTTATTCACTTAAATCTGGAGATGTGATTTTTAGCATGAATCCAATACCTCTCTTAGCGAGAGGTAAAAATAATAATAATAATTTTGCTTATAAGAACACTATTCGATTTGGATGAAATTTGGTCTGACAGTTCATATGGTTTATGTCATCTTTTAAGATGATACTTGTTATTATTGTGAACCACTAATGAATGAAACTTGGGTATCCCAACATTGATTAGACCGTAACTTTTTAATGGCTACGCCGGTAACGTAATTTTTTTCAGAAAGATACATTCAATAGTACATTTTTTTCTTTCTGTGTAATTTGTGGTATCTGTTACGATTCACACAGTAAAAAAATAAAACCTGAGTGACTGTACCATAAAATTTTTAAAATAAATTTTATCTAGCAGTTTATCCAAATGCCAAACAACTAATTTTTAATGACAGTAGCGAGTGGTTAATCTTCTCAACTTGTTTACGAGTAAGCTAACATATTTAACCGTCTTATTTATAACACTGGTAGTAAAATACTATTACTAGTTTTAGAATATTGCAAAGAAAATTTTTCAGAACCCATAAATAATTGTTACTTACTTCCATTAAAAAATTTATTTTAATAATTTCATGGTGCAGTGATCCTTGTATTATCCACAAGTGCTGAAAGTAGGATTTTATTACATGATTTGTGAATTCAGTAAATTGTCTTTTGAATTGATTGCAGATAATATATTTCTTAACAAGAATTTTATCTGTATAAAAATTTATAAATATTGGATCTAATTGAACGATTTTTTGTAATTTATCTGTCATTGACAGAAAATGTAAAAAATTTAAAATGATTAACAAAAAGATTACTGTGAACTTTTAGAGATATTTATAATCTGAAGATAGCATTATCTATTCGTCTGAATCAATAAGTTTTGCAAATGACTCCTGTAAAAATATATGCTAAGGTCACTTGATGTTAATAAATTTAAAGATTAAGTTAGAGATTTCGTTTCATTTTATAATAAATTCATGAATAATGTATGGGAAATAATTTTTAATATTTAAATTAATTATGCAAAAGAGTCCCTTATGGTACACTCTCCCCGAAATGGGAGGGCCAATGAGGTTATAAATGTTATATGCCCGCAATGGGATACAGTCCGTGACAGCAAACAAAGATGGTGCGGTAAGGGAAAGCAATTCATGTGTTCCACCAATCACCAACGTCTATAAGAGAAGTGGGGAGCAGTCGGCCAACTGTAGTCTCGAAATGCATCACTGGGAATTAGGCTGTTGTCTCATTTTTAAACCGGGCAGCCGACCATCTTGCAAAAGATGGGACAAATATACCTTTTATAGGACCAGAACCTGCTTGCGGAATAACTGCGCAAACAGTTAAGCAAGAACTTAATACTTTGCTTTGGCAATGGCACAAACGGCATTGGACAGCCACATCAGGCCAAAGACATTCCAAGCTCTTCCTGAATGAGCCATCCAAGAAAAGAACAGACAACTTACTTGTAATGAGCAAGCAAGATATCAGACTAATAACAGGACTGGTAACAGGACACTGTCAATTAAATAAACATTTGCATAGGTTGGGCCTCAAACAAGAACCAACATGCAGAGGATGTGGAGAAGAGGATGAAACTCCTGAACACTTAATATGTCACTGCGAAGCATTTATGGCAAGCAGACATAGTCTTTTAGGAGCAAAGAAATTGCACACTGAGACACTAAAGCACATTAGTCTAAAGAAAATCTTGGAGTTTACAAAACATACAGGGCTCCTAGAATAGGAGGAAACACGGTGGGTACAATAGACCAGAAAGGTCGAAGTACAGGGGCAAGAATGAACCACCTCCCGACAATAATAATAATAATAAATGTCGCATTTTGACATTTAGTATTTAGGATTTAGGCCTTCTTCACATAAATACAACTCCGATTGGGACACTAGTGATATCCATTGGTTTGTATGGCAACACTTTAGAACAACAAAAATGAATTATACAATTCGATTCAATTTGATGCTTGATAGTAAATATTAATATTGTATTTTATAAAATAGAAGCTAAGAAGCTATTCTTTAAATTTGACGTTTTGTACAAATTAGAGCAACGAATGTGATTCGTTTAAATAGGGCGCGTCAACTTCAAGGCATAGTATGCTCCTGCAAAATCCTAAAATCTAATTTCTAAAATCCTAAATAATCACTAGATTTAGGGCATATAAATTTAGGATTTATGGATGTCATTAGTGTGCCATTCGGAGTAGTATTTATGTGCAGAAGACCTAAATCATAAAATCTAAATGTCAAAATGCGACATCGGACGCAGCCTCAGCGTTACTTAGAAAATAAATATCTTTTATTTATTTGCAAATTATTCTTATTGGTGTATTGAATAGTAGCAAAATAGTTCCTCGAAATGAGAATTATACGTCTTGAAAAATTAACGAGATTCAGCTGTTCAATCTCACAGCCTTCGCAGTAATTTAAATTTTAATATCAAATATCAAACGCCCCTTCAGTATTACAGTTTGGTTAACCGATTTTCTGAGTCACTTACATATTTTATTAATACTAAACATGTGTTACTTGTTGGTTTTAATGAATATTTTATGAAGAAAATGTACTTGAAAAATTCATTTTTCTTCAAGTCAAATCAACTATAGTCTTAATATTAAAGAGATATTCCTGATATTGCTGGACACGACATTTAATTTTCTTGACTATAGTATAGCTTGTTCCAAGTTATTTGAAAACGTACCTGTTTCGACTTACGCAGCGGGTGGCTTCTTAAATGGGCTTGCAGTTGCAGGGTAACAAAAGAGAGTTGTAACAAAATATTTGAAATCCAGCACACGAAGTATAATAATAATGTTCACAACTTGTTTAGGAATTAGCTGAGATATGTAATAGTCTTATTTATAATAATGGTAGTAAAATACTATTAGGCCGAACAAACGGATGTTACTAATTTTAGAATATTGCGAAGAAAATTTTTGACAACCCGTAAAACAATTATTACTGTCATTAAAAATTACTTGTTTGACATTTGGATAGACTGCTAGATTAAATTTATTTTAAAAATTTAGCAGTGCAGACACTCAGATTTTATTTTTTTCTGTGTGAATCGTAACAGATATCACAAATTACACAGAGAGAGAAAAGTTTACTATTGAATGTATCTTTCTGAAGAAAAATAATTTCACGTTTTCGGCATTGCCATTAAAAAGTTACGGTCTAATTTATCTTGAGAGACCTAAGTTTCATACACTAGTGGTTCACTAATAATGACAAGTATCACCTTAAAAGATGATTATAACCATATAAACTGGCATACCAAATTTCATCCAAATCGAATAAAGCGTCCGATTATTATAAGCAAAATTAATTTTTTTTTTCGAAGAAGTTTGAAGCAGAATTCTGGCTAAATGGTACACTTTCCGGTAAAAGCAAGTTTGGTTAAATCGTCTTATTTTAGCCTCAGGAATCTGTGGTTAAGCCATGTCCCCCTATTTAAGAGACACCTTGTATAATTATCTTAGCAAAGTTTTATTTATAAATTATGTGGTAGAAATAATACAAAAAAAAATACTTTTTAGTTTTTTAAGAGAATATACCGCTACATCGTTTTCACAAATTTTGATAATCTTACCCTGACGTATAAGATCATAAATATCCTGGTGTTATGCGGTATACCCCCTCATTAAGAACGCAGGTAAATTTACAAATATCTTGAAACACTCTATAAAACATTTTGAACGGAAATTTCGGGTACGGTCCATGACAAAAGAAACTACCTGGCTTAAGGAATCGTTCCGCAAGTCCCATAAAACTTTATAAAGGGCAATTGGCAAAACAAGACTGGACAGAATTGAAAACACAACCTACAGACAAAACTTAAAAGTAAAATCAATGGAAGATAAGATAGCAGAAGGACAGCTGAGATGGTATGGTCATGTAGAAAGGATGGGAGAGGAGAGAATGGTTAAAAAGGTATTTGAAGCAAAAATTGGAAGAAAGAAACCACGAGGACGACCAAGAAGAACGTGGCTGGAAGAAGTAAAGGATGCAGCGCAAAGAAGAGGTCTAACTTGGGAAGAAACGAAGATAGAGCAGAGTGGAAAGAAATATGGAGAAGACCAACGAACCAGAACTCAACCCCCTTCCCCGCAAGCCTGTGGAACGCCTTACACCCGTGAGGGTAGAAAGGTGCAGGATTAAGTATAATTAAACTTGGAAAAATTCTCAAATCAAGGGGCAAAGTTTGAAAAGAAGCCACATCACATCTGTAAAATAGTTAAAACGAAACGTCAACGTTCATTTGCTAGTTAATAATAAATATAAATAATAATAATTGGAGAAACTTATTAGTTTGTCAATAAATTTTGTTGACAACTCAAAAAGCAGGTGATATTAAAAAATTAATGAGAAAAATTAATAATTTATGAAAGTTAATTACAGCGAAATCAAACTTTTTTCTATCTTTTAATTACTTTGTCCTAAAATAAACTTATGCTAAGTATTGATTTAGTGTCCCATAACCCCATAACATAATTTACAATCAGGTAGAGAACATTGATTCCATCTATGAAAAACTGTGTCGGTAAGTACCTTAAATGTGACATGTAACTTTATTTTTTGTATCGACTAAATAAATGATACTAGGATTTGTACTATACCACGCATATCCTAAATTAAATATTCAAAAAATACATTCCATGTTTTCATGACAATATGGGTTATTGATTATTTTTTGTTCGTTCTATGCAACTTAAAATAAACCATCTTCAGTAATCGTTGAATATACAGAATGTCTCACAACTCGCGCCCCAGAGCGAATGAGGAAACACTAGACTGCACTCGGATGTGTAATTTCGACGAAAAAAAAATCTAGCTTAAAAGATATTAGAGAAAAGACGTCTTAAAATTGACCAATCAGAGACGTACACCTTTAACGTATATTTGCCGTAATTTTACGTTACTAGGGTTTTATACAAATAAAATCTGCTTTAAAATGTGTGGGCGACTGTAGTTTTCAAAAAATGTCAGTGTCAAATTAAATTGACAAGGTGAATAAAAAAGGCAAATTCTTACCATGTATTCAGCCGCTGATTACTTAGAAATGATTATAATTTTCGGAGAATGTGGACAATAATATTTTCGTTTAACACATTTTACACAGCTGCTACAGCACTGTACGATATAAATGATGATGTCGGATGGCACCTCCGCTAACCTAAATTTGTTGACAGTGAAAAGTCAACTCTAAAGTGTCAAAATTACAGTGTCAAACAAATTTTGTAACTCACTAGTAGTATTTTTAAAACCCAGCAACCAGTTTTATTTTGTAATAATATCATCACACCTCAAGATATCCTTCCGGGATTAGTGGATTATAAAGTCTTGTAACTCCGTTATGCAAGCAGCCGCAAATTATTTTCTTCTATTTGTTGGCAACCTATTGTCGTCGGCAAGTGTCAGTTTCGTCTGGGGCGCAAGTTGTGAGACATTCTGTACAGTAATTATTAAATTTATTACAAAATTTTGAAGTTGTAATAGACACGACGGTCTTTATAAACTACTTCGACAACAATTTTAAATAGAGCATTTCAACAAGCTCCCGAATCAATTCGGAGTTGGTGAAATACAGTATTTAACCAATTAATAGTTCATATAGATCATCGCGTCTATTACAACTTTAATATTTTGTAATAAATTTAATAATTACTGTATATTCAACGATTGCTGAAGATGGGCTTGCCCTAAGCCCGAAACGTCCATAATAAAGAATTTTACAATACACGTGAACCTTTTATGCCTTTTGTTTTCACCTTGAATCTAATACATTTATTGTCCACTGGGTATTTTCTATGTCCGGGACATGTTGCAAAAAAAAATGTATCAATTTGTATGCCAGCAAGCATCCAAAAAATTTAAGTATATACTAATTCATATGTACCCAAATTCTATATGGCGATGACGCAAACAAATGTGATTAAAATTCAAGACAGATATGACACTTGGCACACTAAATAAAGACAATGTCATGTGACGTATCTAATCACTGAACTGATACCATAAATTCAACAAATATTGGGTCTGTTTTATGATGAATTTAATTTACGAATTTACAACTTGATAATAATTATTTGTGATCGTGCACTAGATATGTGGAGACCCAGGATTCGAGACCCTGCAGTGTTATTGAATTTTTCATAATTTCTTTCTTCATATATTTAAAAAATTCTCCTTGATCGTCAAGGCCATTTCTATGTTTATCAATTTACCACTTATAATTTAGATTTCAAAATATTAACGAATTTAGAACCTATACGATTGTTTATAAACGAATTGCAAATTTAGATTTGGAATGTAACTATATTTTATGTTTCTAAACGTAAATTTGAAATTCTCAAGAGGGAACTATTAAAAATGGCGGAAATGTATAACTTTACTTCATCCGTCAGTTGTCTTTTCTGTTTGTGGTGTGAGTCTTAATTTCTAAGATAGATCCAAAGAACAAATTGATATTTTGTTAATAAGTGTCTGGTCGCGAACCTGGGGGAACCGGGTTCAATCCCGACAAACGCCATATATTTCCAATTTTAAATGACACAAAAGTGACCCCTGTGGTGCACTCCGCACTAGCTATGAGTGCTCGAGAGGTGACGCCTGGTAAGCGCCCACACAGTAAAATATATCGTCATCATTACCGATGTCTACATGTGTTGTAGATACTGGCACACCCAGAAATGGGTAGTATGCCGTGATGATATATTTATATTTTATTTTATTTGTTAATAAGCAAGATTAGCGAGCATTGTAATTTGTACGACAAATCAAATAAATTGTAGAAAAATAAAAACATTTGCGTAATTTCAATGTAACAAGGGACAGCAAGGAATTAAATACATGCACACTCATATAGTTTAATTCAATATCATTTCTTTGACTTTTATAATCCCAGTAATTTTGACTACAATAGCGTAAACCGCATATGGTGAACTTATAGCAATAAAAAATAGGTTTTACTTTGAAACTCTTTCGTACCGATTTTTCTATACAGTGCCCCACACTCTATGTTCAATATAGGGTCTTATGGAGTACCATGTTGCCATATTTACCTGCTATGGATGTTCAATAGATGCCCAAAAAGAGATAATAATAATAATAATAATAATAAATCTTTATTGACAGCATGTCAAAGGCGAGGTTCAGCCAAAGGCTGTTCTTCCACCTAACCCATACAAAAAATTTAACAATGACATTTAACAATAAAAGTCAACGGACAAGAATACATTACAACTAGTTACATATTATGTTGAAGAAAGGTAATTAAAAAAAAGAACAGAGGTCGAGCAAATTATCTTAGAGACGTAAGCTTACAACATTTAAATATACGAGTTATATAAGTTTTTAACATGGTACTTGAAAGAACTATACGTAAGAGACTTTAGTTTCTCGGGCAAACTGTTATATAAAGACGGTGCTAAGTATGAAAAAGAAGCTTTGAATTTTGATTTTCTATAAGATGGCACTATGAACAAATCTTTAATTCGTAGCGTATAGTTATATTTTTTAGGAACTAATTTATTTGTTAGGTAATGTGGAGTACCAGTTAATTTTACTTTATGAACGAGACAGAGATAAGTAGATTTCACACGATCATCTATCGTATTCATTCCAGCACGTATTCTGTATTCAGAAATATGATCATACTTACATACACCGTAAACAAAGCGTAAGCATGAATTCTGAAGGAGAGTAATTCTATTTTTTTCCGTCTGTGATAGATTAGGAATATAGACGCATGAACAATAATCTAAAATCGGCAAGATTAATGTATTAACAAGACGTAATTTAACATCAATGCTTAAATCATGTCTGAATTGATACAAATGCCGTAATTTAAGTCTAGCAGCCTTAAGTTTTAAGTTTAAGTGTTCTGCAAATTTTAGATTCTCATCTACTGTCAGTCCTAATATTTTTGTGGATGTACTTCTTTTAAGGGGTATGCCATCTAACACTATGTCCGGCATAGTAAAGTTATAATTGCCGATTATAAGAAGGGACGATTTATTGGCGTTTATTCTTAAATTGTTTTTATCAACCCATAACACTAATTTTTCCAGTTCTTCATTCACTATATTGATTTGATTATCTGATTTACATGGATCAATTGTTGCTATGAGTTGAGTGTCGTCAGCGTAGGAATGAACATTGCAAAAATTAAAGATAGATGGTATATCTGCCACATAAATTAAGAAAAATAACGGCCCTAATATAGACCCTTGAGGCACACCGCACTGTAGAGGAAATAATTTTGAACTAATTGTATCTAAATTTGAAGACATGCACACCTGAAACGTTCTGTTACATAAATAATTTTGACACCATCTAACTGCGTCATCTGAGAATCTATAATATTTAAGTTTAGAGAGAAGTATGTTATGGTTCACCATGTCGAACGTTTTGGAGAAATCGATTTGAATTAATAAGGAGATCTTGGATTCGTCATGGTTTTTCAGTAATGTGTCTAGTATATTTAAAAGGCAGGTATTAGTGCTATGTCCGGTCCTGAAACCAGACTGATTTTCTGGCAGAATATTATACTCCTTACAGTATTCTACAATTTGAATATGATGAAATATACTGGGTACTTCATTGAATGTATTTATGACTGGTGTACTTTCAGTGTATCTAAACAGGTAAGTGAAAAGAACAAAATTAAATTAAGTAATAAACTGGTCTGTTTAATAATTTATAAAAAATATAAAATAATACAAACACAAAATATAAGTAGGGTATAAAAAGAAATACTGCATATATTTTACATAGTTCATCAATATCCTTTCTTTATAATTTCCAATTTGAATTTATTATATTTAATATTCTAATATCTAATGCATTTGAACAAGATTAGTATGCCGGGCGGTTTTAAAATATTGTATTGAAATATTACTTATTACAGGTACAAATAGCTTCAGCATGTTTTTTACACCCCGGTTCCAATGCATCGTTTCGCGGCCCTGTATATAAAACTATTTAGAACTGTAGACAAATTTGGGGTGAATACAATAAGCCCTTGAGTAAATAAGAGACCCTCATAAAACTTAAATTGTACAGTGTTAACTAATTTTGGTATAGCAATGAAAATTTATGAATGTTTCAGTATTACATTACATTGAAAAATTGGCAACATGGTACAGAAAACGTCCATAAGAATAACATTTGTTATCTCCGCTACACTGAAGATCGAGTGTGGGACACTGTATAGGTATACTTATAAGAGCCATCGAGTAGCAGCATCCAGTGAAACAATTTGTTAGTGGTCGCTCTTGGAAAGCATTTTTACAAAGAAAATTTTCACAATGAGTACTTCTCAGGTCAATTCTCTATATAGTCGTTGTGTAAGCGATTGTGAACCAAAAGAGCTTGTTAGTAAAACTTATTTTCTGTTGCTGTAAGTTCACCATATGCGGTTTTCCCTATTGTAATCGAAATTGCAGGCATTATAGAAATCAAAGGAATGATCTTGAATTAAACTATGCGAGTATATTTGAAGAATTGTTCATGATGTTGTTCTTTCATTATCAGAAACAATGGTGCTGCTCAACTACCCGTTGACAAATCTTAATGTATTTATAGGCCTAACAGACCTATGTTTTATTTTACGTTTGTGTTTTCTTTTTCTTTATTATACAAATCAACAATAGTAAAAAAAAGTTTCCGGTATTATTAATAAATCATCTTGTTCATTAGCGTCTAATAAATTCATGGCTATAAAAATAAAATTGTAACCTGAAACCAGACCTTACGTACTTGAAAATAAATTCCGGATTTTAAAAAAGGCGATAGTAAAAGGCTTGAAACTTGGAATAGAATATAGGTAAGGGCATTAAAATCCAACTTTTTTAAAACTTTGATACTCCCTACCATACAGTCTCAATATAAATGTCTGTTATATAATTATTTATTGCTAGAAAAAGCAATTTTGATTAAATAAACTTTTATCTTAGTAAACAAATATACAGGTTAACTCCAACATACATTATTGAAATTTCATAATTTGTTTAAGTACATTAAAAAATTCTATCGTTATCAGAATATGTGGTTTAGTTACGTATGTGTAAAATGAAAAATTAGGTAATTATCTTATCTACATGACTTTTACAATAATTAATCAGCGTGCTAATGACTGATCTATTGTAAATATATTATTTTTTATCGATTTGCAATTGTTGACCTGAACCAAAAAAGAACCTTTCAAATTTTTGTGTATACAAGTTAATATAATATTATAATGGTTATTCTTATGTACATCAAAGGTTTTCTTTCTGTACCTATAAATGAATACAGTTTTGGACAGAATGTATTTAAGAATAGAAAATATAAATCATTATTTTTCAAAGTAGAAAATATTAGGTCAAGAATTCTCATTTTGTCTGTAGAAGTTCAAGTCGGAATTTTGACGAATTTTTTGGCAAAAAACTGACGTAATTTTTTTGCTAAAATTTCCTCGCAATTTGCGTATGTTTTACGACTAATAACAAACTCAATTTATATATCATAAGATGTTGCACTTTTATCACCCTAATATCTAAATCCTAAATTTATATACCCTAAATATCGTCATTATTTAGGATTTTAGGAATTAGATTTTAGGGTTTTGCAGGAGCACACTATGCCTTGAAGTTGACGCGCACTAATTATACAAATCATGTTCGTTGCTATAATTTGTACAAAACGTCTTTACTGTCAAAGAATTGCTTCTTAGTTTCTAATTTATAAAAGATAATATTAACATTTACTGTCAAGTGTCAAATTGAATCGAATTGTATAATTAATTTTTGTTGTTCTAAAGTGTTGCCATACAAACCAGTGGATATCACTAGTGTGCCATTCGGAGTTGTATTTATGTGAATAAGACCTAAATACTAAATGCCAAAATGCGACATCGGACACAGCCTAAATCCATCACAAACCAGCCTTTAAGGCAATTCGTGGTACACTACACTAAACTATTCCTTTGTATTTTTATAGTATATGGATGTTTAAACTGTTTATTGCGATCCTTTGGGTTTCAATGAATCAAATTGTTTTCACTTGGTAGAATCTAGCGTGCTTGTATGTTGTATGCATACTCTTACGTGTTGTGTTATTTTCTATTCCAAGTGTCTTGCTATCTATGCCGTGTGTCATGGTTAAATACATATATTATAGTCCAGAACATTACGAGTACATCCAACTCTCACTAGAAAATTACTCTACTTTTTAATTTAAATGGACTGATTGCAATGCGAAAACTACTTATTTCGTATTATTAAATACTTCTACATATACATGTAGAAGTAATGTCAGAAAATTTTCTGATATTTCTTATGCTAGTTGTTAGTTTCCATACTTTAATATTTTTGTCATGAATTTATCGTAATGAGTTGAAACGTCTGTATGATACAAATATATCATCAAAAGGTAATATGCCGTGATGATTCATTTATAATTATAAAAGAAACATCCTTTAATCTTAACAATCATTTTTAAAAAATCCAGCGTTTATAAAATTGAATGTAAAGGTTGTAATAAAACTTACTTCGGCCAAACTATAAAAGACAAATTGATACTCGGTTTAAAGAACATTTCTATAATTTAAAAACCGGTAATTGTGATGAATCTAGTGTAGCACAACATATGTTTATTACTGCACTGAATTTTTTGACCAATACAATACCTTCCTTATCTAAAGGTGACGCAAGGTAAAATCGATTTTCTTAACAGAAAGTTATCGAAATAATGTCACCAATAACAGAATTAATTTTGTCAAAGATTTAAGTCTGTTCCAGGTTACAAGGCATCAAAACCCAAATGCCCCATTTCTCCAAAATCTTCAAAATTTTCAAAAATCCAATTTTTATACATTTAGGTACATCTCAACGCGCTGATTCCAAATTTTGAAACCGCAGGTCCATATCTCTTTTTATTCTCGAAATATTTACATTTTAAATTTTACCCATTTTTGGGTCATAACCCTAAAATGGGTGGAGATACAAGCTTGGCGACTTCACCATTCGATTCTACGGGCAAAATTACATAAGTACAAAAATTTTCAATATTTTTGAACAATTTTTACAATTTCTAGAGTAAAATAACTGAAAATGACCAAAATCTGAAAAAATGGCAAGGGGTACACCTTAGATTTTTGCGATTTTTGGCCATTTTCAGTTATTTTGCTTTAGAGATTGTATGCGGTGTTCAAAAATTATGAAAATTGGTATACTTATGTAATTTTGCCCGTAGAATCGAATGGTGAAGTCGCCAATCTTGTATCTCCACCCATTTTAGGGTTATGGCCCAAAAATGGGTAAAATTTGAAATGCAAATATCTCGAGAATGAAAAGAGATATCGACCTGCGGTTTTAAAATTCGAAATCAGCGCGTTGAGATGTACCTACATGTATAAAAATTGGATTTTTGAAAATTTTGGAGAAAATGCGGAATATGGGTTTTGAAGCTTTGTCCATCTGACTGGTGTAAAATTGTAACACGAACATAATTATTTTCTACAAATTCTATACCGAAACTTCCTTGGAAAAGATTTTATAAATACAATAATACAGTTGACACTGACATCTGTCAATTAGAATTATTGGAATATATCAGCTGTTTTCATGATTATAGTCTAGACTTTGCGGTTTATTGAAGCAGATTATTCTATATATTATATTTTCTTTATCTTTAAATTTATAAAAGATATAGAATTTTATGTTCTTCAATATTTGTAATAACAAAAATTTTCAAAAAATAATATTTAGAATTTTTTTTATAAGAAACTACTACTTTCGTATATGCAATTGTTACTAAACCTCTTCAGCCCTTCTCATTAATGTCAAATTAAGGAATACATAGTTAAACAGGTCTTAGTTTTTGAGGAATCATCCTTCCAACATCGAAAGTATTAAAATCGAATTGTAGGGACCTTAAATTGTGCTTATTCACTAAAATCTGCAAGCTTGAATCCAATACCTCTCTTAGCGAAAAATAAAAATGCGAGTCTCAAGTTTTAGACATCACGTCTTATACTTGAAAGTTTTAGGGGACTTAGTTGTTTGAAGCATGAAACGAAAATTTGTCGCTAATTTTTTGTCAAACCTTTTATGAGTACAAGAGAAATTATCATCTGTAGAAATTCATAGAAGTTCGCAGAACTCACGAATAGTGGGAGTAGATTGTAGATATTTCTATGTGTCGACTGACACACGCGTCATACCTATATGTGAGGCTACGAACATCTACACAGAGCGCGAGTATCACTGAAACTTTCAACTTTACGTTCTAGTTGTTAGTTGTTCTCCGAATTTTTTATTTATTTATTTATTATTTATTGTAGTTCTAGTGAGTGAAGTGAAAGAAAGACGCTTCAGTGAATATTATGTACAACTCATACGTTTAATAGTGAGTACCTATTTTATATATCTTATTTTATTTGGTAGAAATATTGTAACAAGTCGGAGTGATTTAAGTTTTTCGCGTGGTGATGAGTCAATAATATATCGCGCTCAATGAGCGACAATTTTTAATTGTATTTCCGCATAATTAATAATTAGATGACAGTGGTTTTCTACCCATTATTGGGTTTATAAATTAATTAGGGCTCATTTATGATGTAATTTACACTTTAGATTTTAAAATATAAACGCATACGATGGTTTATGAATGATTTACAAATTTGAAATTTGATTTGATACCTATTAGGTACAACACATAAAGATTAAATGTACCTACTTCCCAGAAAAAGCTTTCAGTAATGTAAGTAAAACTGTTGACTTTGATACTTACATTATGATATTTATCTGTCAATTACAAACTGTGTTACATAGGTACACTTAAATTTGTCAATTGGTTTCTTTTGTAATTTGGACTGCGATTATTTTTGTTTACTTCAAAATAGAAGATATAGTAAATAATATATAATAATATAATGTACGGTATTGGTTTTTATATAATATTTCTATTCGAAAACGCTAAAAAAGTCTATTTTTGAAATGATTTTTACCTCCCGCTACCCTTGGTAAGAGAGGTATAGGGATCGTGCTAAAAATCACATGTCGAGATTTTAGCAAATGACCACGTTTTAAGTTCCCTAGAATCCAATTTTAACATTTTCACGATGATGCCTGTATGTATGTGCTCTAACTCAAATACTATCATTCAGAAAATTCTGAAACCTTGTATTTCTATCCTATTCTAATATGAAAAGAAGCCATTAGATTTTGGTGTAAATCGGATAACCGCAAATGGCACTTTACCTGAAGATCATAGTGGTTTTTCTTCAAAATATACCATTAAATGCCATTTTTTCGCATTTTATGTCTTATGAAAATTAAAGATTATTGAATTTTCTACAGGAATACATTAATACTTTTTCTATATATTTTACAGATAAATTTAAAAATTTTTTTTTTTAATAGTCCCGAAGCCTAAGATAAACACAATTCTTTTGTTACACAGTTCATATTTCAAATGAATGTAACTGACAGTAAATGTCACTGTCAAAAAACTAATCACTTCAAACTTCAAATTAATAATACTGACATTTTAAAAAGATAATAGTAAATAAAGCAATAGTTTTCTGCAATGGAACAGTTTGCAGCGTTAGTAAATACGTAGGTAGGTATGTATTTAAATTAATAAAAATTAAATAGCGGGAGGTTTTGTGTTGGCCACATCAGATTTTTTTTCATTATTTTCTTTCTAATAATTGTTTTATTTGCTTAATAATTTTGAAAATTAGTAAAATTATGTAGTTATATTCGTAAACCCTTACATATTTTGCGATTTTTGGCCATTTTCAGTTATTTTATTCTGGAAATTGTGTACGCTGTTCAAAAAATTTAAAAATTGATATACTTTTTTAATTTTACCCGTAGAAACGAATAGTGATGTCGCCAAGTCTTTATTTCCACCCGTTTTGGGGTTAATACCCAAAAATGGGTATTTTTGGCTATGACTTTAAATGCAAATATCTCGGAAAAAAATAAAAAAAATAGGATTTTTTAAATTTTGAATTTTTTGCGCAAAAATAACTTTTGAGATAATTATTGAAATCGTTTGTAATTTCTTGTGCTCGCAAAAAATTCTAATTCTATTTTTTCATTCTATGAGAAAGCTCCTATATGTCAGAGATTCTTCCAATTCATTGACAAGATTGTTGGTATTTCTTTTGAATATTTGCATTTTGCTAATAACACAAAATCATGTTTAGGAATAATAATTGAATAAGTTTTTTTTTTAATTTAACGCACGAACTCACGCCTGGAAAACGTGTCGTTAGTAAACTCTTTGTAAACCAGTAATCTTATTGGAAAATGAATTTGCTTAATTGTTTATTTACTTATGGTCTATTTTGTGAATGACATTTAATATTAGATTATAAATAAATAAATATATTATCACGGCATATTACCCATTTCTGAGTGTGCCACAATCTGCTTTATCGCAGATATCGGTAATGATGATGACATATTTGTACCGTGCGGGCGGTTACCAGGCGTCACCTCACGGGCACTCAAACAAGTATATTGAATTTTTCATTTATCATTTAATATATTTTATCTATTTCATGCATGAATAATTTAATAGATAAAACGTTACAAATTTCAAAAAAAATTACAACGAATTTCAACATAAAACTAAACAGTGATGTAAATTTTGCGTTCCAAAGTACTCTAACATATGCGAGTTATCTTATCTTTGAAAAATTGCAATAAAATAGATAATAAATTAAATACAACGCGAGTTTTCTGAAAATATACCAACTGTGGTATATCATAGTTTTTTATTTTTCTAAACTTATAGGATCGTCATAAATCGTTTACAAAAAAAAACTCTCCACTCTATAAATATAAATCCGGCCCTGAATTTTGGCGGTGTTTTCGATTTTAGTCACATATTGTATGTGTAAAATATGTACAATTTTTAATATTTATTTAATAATAAAATAAGAAATATTAAATGTACTTCCCAGAAAAAGCCTTCAGTAATGTCTTTGGATTTTTGATAATGACATTTACGTATCTGTCAATAACAAACATTAATTTTTCAATTGGTTTCCATGGAGCTTTGCCAATAATTCTAATTGACAGATGTCAGTGTCAACTATATTATTTTTTAAGGAAATTTCTGTATGGAATTTGTAGGAAATAGTTTTGTTCGTGTTACAATTTTACACTAGTCAGATGATACGACTTCAAAACCCATATTCCGCATTTTCTCCAAAATCTTCAAAATTTTCAAAAATCCAATTTGTATACATGTAGGTACATCTCAACGCGCTGACTTCAAATTTTAAAACCGCAGGTCGATATCTCTTTTCATTCTCGAGATATTTACATTTTAAATTTTACCCATTTTTGGGTCATAACCCTAAAATGGGTGGAGATACAACCCTGCCGACTTCACCATTCGATTCTACGGGCAAAATTACATAAGTATACCAATTTTCATAATTTTTGAACACCGCATACAATCTCTAAAGCAAAATAACTGAAAATGGCCAAAAATCGCAAAAATCTAAGGTGTACCCCTTGCCATTTTTTCAGATTTTGGTCATTTTCAGTTATTTTGCTTTATTGATAGTATGCGGTGTTCAAAAATTATGAAAATTGGTATACTTATGTAATTTTGCTCGTAGAATCGAATGGTGAAGTCGCCAGGCTTGTATCTCCACCCATTTTAGGGTTATGACCCAAAAATGGGTAAAATTTGAAATGTAATTATTTCGAGAATGAAAAGAGATATCGACCTGCGGTTTTAAAATTTGAAGTCAGCGCGTTGAGATGTACCTAAATGTATAAAAATTGGATTTTTGAAAATTTTGAAGATTTTGGAGAAATGGGGCATTTGGGTTTTGATGCCTTGTAAGCTGACTGGAACAAAGACTTAAATATTTTACAAAATGAATAATAACTTTAGGCCTAAACTCACACTCTACTCCATGTCCTTTCGACATGAATCTTAACCAGAGACTAAATAAAATAAACGGTTATCTCTTCAGTAGAGCATTTCTGATGAGGGGTGCAGGGTTTATCATACAGCATCCATAGCTATGCAATAACGTATAGAGTTAATTTCCAAGACAATAAATGTCCAAACAGTTGACATCTAGAATAAACATAGATATGTGAGTAATATTATAATTATTTCTTGGCTGAATTTTGACTTACAAAGATAACAAAGTTGAAATATAATTTGGAAGAGTTTATAATAAAGTTCTTCATTTGTTATTGTTCTTTCCTCACATTGTCACACTACCAGGTAGTAGCACCCCTGTCGAGACTTGTAAGACCAGTCATTACGGACTCAAAAGCCAAAACCAAAAATTGTTACACGGGGTGTACCTATAATTACTCTTCTATGAATTATATATACATTTAACAAATTATTATATTTCTAATAAGGGTATAACAATATGTTTTGTGTGCACGATCGATTAAAATTTGTTTTTTTTTATCAGTAAATTGATAACGAAAGACAATCGGAAAATTTCCACTCTCTATTTTTAATTTATTTTAACTACCTATACCTAAGCCTTAAAGCTCCGGCGACAGGCGTCAATATTCAGACTCACTGTATATTTAAAATATTGTTATAAGATCCTAGTATCATGGTGCTTAAAACAATCTATCTACATAATATTGTCAAATTATAAACATTTAGTAATTATTGACTTTTAAAATTTTGAAATATTCAATCATGAATTTCATTTCCAATTGGGAAGACATCGGAACATCACCGGATATGACGTAAAGTATAACCCATTTCAAATATTATTGATAATTATTACCCTTTTTTAACAATACTTTTTTAACAATGAGACATATTACAATATGAGGGTAATTTAGCATGTATATGTACGTGGCCATGAAACAAAACAAAGACTAAGCGATTGTAATATTTAACTGTCGTTTGTCAATCCTGGTCTATGTTTACGAATTTATTGGACCAATTAGATTTAAAGATGAGATTGTTTGCCGTCTTAAGCTGTGTTTGATGGCGCATTTTGGCATTTAGTTTTTAGGATTTAGGTCTTCTAGAGAGTAAATGTTAATATTATATTTCATAAAATAGAAGTTAAGCTATTCCTTGACAGTCAATCTGACGTTTTGTACAAATTATAGCAACAAACAATATTTTTTTAATTAGTGCGCGTCAACTTCAAGGCATAGTGTGCTCCTGCAAAACTCTAAAATCTAATTCCTAAAATCCTAAATAATCACTAGATTTAGGGCATAGAAATTTTAGATTTAAATATTTGGGTGATAAATGTGCAACGTAGGACACAGTCTTAATTTGATGCTTCAGATTAAATGTTAATATTGTTTTTCATAATAGAAGCTAAGAAGCTATTCTTGGACAGAAGATTTGACTTTTGTCACACTTTTGTACAAATTATAGCAACAAACATGATTTGTTTAATTAGTGCGCGTCAACTTCAAGGCATGGTGTGTTCCTACAAAACCCTAAAATCTAATTCCTAAAATCCTAAATAATCACTACATTTAGGGCATATAAATTTAGGATTTAAATATTAGGGTGATAAAAGTTTAACATCAAACAGGGCCTTACAAGATAGTCAGTCAACAATATCCTTTTACTAACCCAAAAAATCTGTTGTGGCCAGCACAAGACCTCTCGCCATTATTAGGCTATATAAGTATTGTATTGCACTTTGCTATCGAACCGTCGTTTTATAACAAAATATTACAGAGCTTTACCCAAATAATGTCTTTTATTGTATTTAACATGTCTTCTGCACACATATAATTCTAATTACATCTATTTTTCATTGTACGAGGAAGTTCCTGATTGTCAGAGATTCTTCCAATTCATTAACCAGATTGGCGGTATTTCTGATGGATATATGCATTTTACCTATAATTCCAAATATTTAATTAATAAAACAGTAAGAAAGACTAAATGTACTTCCCAGAAAAAGCTATGAGAATGTCACTAAAACTGTTGATTTTTGATACTGACATTGATATATGTCATTTACAAACTATGTTATAGACATTTGAATTTGTCAACTGGTTTCCTTAGTGTAGTTTCGCCTACTCGACTTATTATATGCCGATATTCTATATATTATAGCGTCTTTATCTCTAAATTTATAGAAGATATAATAAAAAATTTAAATGTATTAGATGTAGAATTTTGTTCTTCAAAATTAGTAATATCAAAAATTTTCAAAAAATAATATTTAGAAGATTTTTTAAAAAAACTACTACTTTCGGTTGTTCAATTGTTACCAATACCTGTTCAGTTCTTCCCAGGAATGTCAGATTGAGGAATTCATAGTTAAACAGGTCTTACGTTAGTTTTTGAGGAATCGTCCCTCCAACATCCAGCCATACACACACACATCCACACACACAGACATCATTGAAAAAATGTTAACATCGGACTCTAGTGTCCTTGAAACGTGCTTATTCATTAAAATCTGCATATGTGATTTTTAGCATGATTCCAATACCTCTCTTAGCGAGAGGTAAAAAAGATTTGATTACAGCAATGTACAGACTATTCGTATTTATTTATTTAATTAATTTTTTTTTCAGTCTCGTCGAAGAACCGAAAACCGAAGAAGAATCAAAGATGGCGCGCGAAGGGCAAAAATTCCTGCTTCTCATGTGGAAAAATTGGTTAATACAATCGAGACACATTAAACAAACAGCTATTGAAATTTTAGCACCAGTATGTTTCTCTGCGCTTTTAGTATTAATAAGAAGTCTAGTTGAAATTGAAATACATGACAAACCCACTACTTTCGAGTCCTTTAATATTAATAGGACCTCGGTAATAGCCGGCTTTCAATTACCATTGTATGTACTTATATTTACATTAAATGCGAAACAGTTATAACGTTTGTTTATTGTTTTAGTTCATCCATAGCTTACTCCCCGAATAGCAAAATGTTGAATGATGCGATGTCAGCAGTACCAGCTATGTTTTTGAACGAGTTAGAAGTAAAAGGATTTCCTAATAGTCAAAAATTGTTAAATCATTTAGAAAACAATGGTACTATGAATACAACACTCTGTGGAATTCAATTCGATGATAATTTGATTAATGCTACTGAGTTTCCTAAAGATATCAATGTTGCCTTGAGGTAAGAAAAGTCGCAATATGGGAAAACAGTTTTTTGTAAATGAAAAGTGTCCGGCAAAAAATTAAGACATATATTCAACATGATAATGGTACATTACATCCTGTACCTTATTTAATATTAATTATTTTATTATTGCATAAATTGTAATAAATTATAAGAAAATGAAATAAATAATTTTCATTTTTTTATTTCCGGACACCCGATATATATAGGGTGTAAATTTTAAAACGGGTCATAGGGCTATAACATAGAAAAACAGTTTTTTAGACGCCAAAAATTTCTATATTAATTTATTGAAAAAATAATTGATGCATATTATAAAGAAAACAAATACGAATTTTTTGATACCAAACACATTACATTTCTGTTTCATATAAAGCCAGAAAATAAATTTAATAATTTGTATAATTAAGAAAAAAATATCATTAGCCAAGAATCTGACAGTAACAAAACATTGTCAGTTTTTACTAACATGATAGGGGACAATTAAAGATTAAAGTTATTAATTTATGAACTAATACAAAATAACACAAAATAAAGTAAACACAATGATATATATTTAAGAAACAATAATTATTTATTGTAATAGGTATTTACAATTTAAAGATGATCTACATGAAACGAGAAAAACTGCGAACTACAAAGGAACAATTAAAACCATTTAATAATTTGTAATTTTTCTTCATGGGACAGATTATCCATGATTTCTTCTTAATAAAACGAAAATAATAATAATTTAACAAATATTGTGTATGAAACGTTGTTGTTTTGTTTGTCAGTTTCACGGTTATTGATATTTTTTCTTAATTGTGCAAATTTTTAAATTTATTTTCTGGCTTTATATGAAATAGAAATGTAATGTGTTTGGTATCAAAAAATTCGAATTTTTTTTCTTAATAATTGCATCAACTCTTTTTTCAATAAATTAATATAGAAACTTTTGGCATCGAAAAACCTGTTTTTCTATGTTATAGCCCTATGACCCGTTTTAATATTTACATCCTGTATATATACCTATAATATTTTGTGCAGATTTCCAGGAGAGAGTAGAAAATATCCAGACCAATTAGGAATTCCATTAAATTGGCGAACTAATTTATTATTTCCGATATATCAAACACCGGGTCCAAGAAGTGAAGGCATTAAAGAAGGCGGATATCCTGCAGGTAATATCAAATTTACTGCTTTTAACGTCCAAACGTATTAACCGAGTTATCTATTTTTTTAAGGTTACTATGAAGAACGTTTCATAACAGTTCAGCACCACGTATCACTAGCTATAATAAAATACTTGACCTTAAATTTTCGCGCCAATTCTTTCGATTCAAATGTATCGCCACTACATCCGGAAGTGCGCCTCCAACGCTTTCCGTATCCGCCGTATATAGAAGACCCTTTACTTCAAGCTTTAACTGGATTTATAAGCATGGTTATCATGTTAAGCTTCGTTTACACTTGTATAAATACTGTCAAGGTCATCACAAATGAAAAAGAAAAGCAAGTCAAAGAGGTTATGAAAATTATGGGGTTGCCGAATTGGTTACATTGGCTAGCGTGGTTCATAAAAAGTTTTATGTTTGTTTTAATTTCAGTTATTTTAATAGTAGTACTGCTTAAAGTACATTGGTTGCCAGGATCCGATGTTAGTGTATTTACAAATTCTGATGCGACAGTAATATTTGTTTTTATGTGTTTGTACATGTGTACAACAATCACGTTTTGTTTTATGATAAGCGCATTTTTTTCGCGAGCTAATACCGCAGCTACAATTGCGGGGCTTTTTTGGTTTTTAAGTTATACCCCCTATATGTTTTTACAAAATAAATATGAAACTTTGACACTTGTGACGAAATTGTTAATGTGTCTTGGGTCCAATTCAGCGATGGCTTTCGGATTTCAATTTATGTTGATGTTTGAGGGGACGAGTGAAGGTTTACAATGGCATGCCATTTGGAAAAGAGTAACGCCGGATGATACTTTCATGTTAGGTAAGATTTTAAAATATTATTTTAATGCCTCTAGACGAAATACGTAGTTTTACGTGGAGATGCACTCGATTTCGAGTTGATCATTTGGCCGGGTCGAAGATATTTTTTATAGGGCCGAACCGAGCTAATCATTTTCAAAAATCGAGGCGTGCCGGACTTTTGATTTTGGCCCGGTCTGAGAATTCGAGCTTTTCGGGCCGGCCCGAAAAATCTAATAGTTCAATCAAATACACAGTTTCCTTAATATTTTAATGAAAATGGATGAAGTTAAAAAGGATCAAATTAATAACAACACACTTCACAAATTAATAAATAAAAATGTATTATTTTACTTCAAGAATTCAAGGTTATTCATTAAAGCATAATAATTATATTGTGATGTTGCTATTATTGGTATTACTCGTATACTTAAATAAAAGTGATTTTTGTTCCTACCATAATGATTTCTTGTCCTATTTTTGAGCAGAAACAAAGTTAAAATATTATTATTATTAGTTACATATTTTAAAATTGTATTTTTTTATATAAGATTTGTGAAAAAGTTGTTTAAATTCTTTGGTAAACAAAGTGTTAAATACTCGTAGGTCTGTAATTTTTATAATAAACTTACACTAGAAGGGTCTCTTTTTTGACTACTTATGTTAATTAATGTTTAAAGTTATAAGAATGTAAAGATTTTTTATAAGTTTGACACGAAAAAAGTTAAACATTTCGCCTTAACATAAAAATCAACATTAGGAATGCCGGATGCACCCAATTTCGAGCTTTGGCCCGGCCTGGCCCGAAGCCAGGCCCGATTTCGAGTCAATTTTCGAGCCGGGCTAGCTATTTTTTTTGTCGAGTCGATCTTCGAATCGGGCCGGTAATTTTTATTTTCGGGCCGAGTCGATCCAAACCTCAAAGCCCGGCCCGGTCCGGTTCGAATGCATCTCTAGTTTTACGCCCAACTGTTTCAATATTGCTTCGTGCTACAATTTAATTGTATTGTTTATATATTATCAGAAAAAAGATATAAAAAATACGGTACAAATTCCAATTATTTATTTTTTAAACTTCTTTCAGGCCATGTAATGATAATGTTAGCCGTCGATGCTATATTATACTTCCTGATAACATTATACGTGGAAGCCATTTTCCCAGGGGAATATGGCCTTCCTCAACCATGGTACTTCCCTTTTACCAAATCTTGGTGGTGCGGTCACCACATTTCGAAGGCCGCAGTGCAGGACAGTTCTAGTACCGCTGTTGTGGGACACGAAGACTTGGTGGAACACGAACCAATGCATTTGTATGCAGGCATACAGATTAAACAGCTTAGAAAAGTCTTTAAAGATAAAGTGGCCGTTAGAGGATTAAATTTAAATATGTATGAAGACCAGATAACGGCCCTTTTAGGGCATAACGGGGCGGGGAAGACCACTACGATGTCATTGTTAACAGGTATAGATTCTAGCGGGAATTATTACATGATACTGCTATAAATACTGTCACATGGTTTATCTTCATCATAAGGTTTGTAGCAACAAGAAATTTCTGACGGTTTATGATACTGTCAGTGACTGTCTTTCTGATTGTTTCAAACAAAAGTTTGACTGGGGTACTGTTTCTTCTAAACAATTTTCATTTTTTGCCTTGGATTTTCAACAAACATTTGCAGATTATCTTCATTATTAGAAGAACATTCCTTCCGATTCGTACAACTCTTCAAATGAAAATTTGTTAATCATTTATTTAAACTGCATTTGTATGTAATAAAAATCTGATGTGGCCAACACAAAACATCCCGCTATTGAATTTTTATTAATTTAAATACATACTTACGTATTTACTACCGCTGCAAACTGTTCCATTGCAGAAAACTATTGCTTTATTTACTATTTTCTTTTTAAAATGTCACTATTATTAATTTGAAGTGATTAGTTTTTTGACAGTGACATTAACTGTCTGTCACATTCATTTGAAATATGAACTATGTAACAAACGAATTATTGTGTTTATCTTAGGCTTCGCGACTAATAAAAAAAAATATTTTTAAATTTATGTGTAAAATATATAGAAAAAGTATTAATGTATTCCAGTAGAAAATTCAATAATCTTTAATTTTCATAAGACATAAAATGCGAAAAAATGGCATTTAATGGTATTTTTTGAAGAAAAACCATTATGAGCTTCAGGTAAAGTGCCATTTCCGGTTATCCGATTTACACCAAAATCTAATGGCTTCTTTTCATATTAGAATGGGATGGAAATACAAGGTTTCAGAATTTTCTGAATGATAGTATTTGAGTTAGAGTGAAGACAAAATCCCTACACATACACACACACATACACACACACACACACTCACATACACACATACAGACATCATCGTGAAAATGTTAAAAATGGATTCTAGGGAACTTAAAACGTGGTCATTTACTAAAATCTCGATATGAGATTTTTAGCACGATCCCTATACCTCCCTTACCAAGGGTAGCGGGAGGTAAAAAATGACGCTTTCACTTCTAAATTACAAGTTTAATATTTATTAACAAAACAGCTGACCAAAATCCTACAACTGCGTAAACTCGAATCGTTAGTAAGGAGAAAATCCATAGATCATTATGACAGTTAAATAATCAGAAAAGTTTGTTGGAACACTTCAACCAGAAATGCCTGTAGCCTATAGGCTGCCCTTCCCTATGCAATTTTGCTTCCAATTTCTTGCTTGCAGTTTCCGTTCCAATTTATTATGCTTCTCAGGTATTTGAAGGAACTTTAATCTTTCTTCATCCAACCATATAAAAATCGTAAAGATAATAATACTTGTTGTATTACTAGTATGTTATTGATTTGAGTATTTACAGTAGAAAAAAATATATCTATTCAAAATTTGGGTATACTTGTTAACGTTCAGTCTTAAGTGCATAATTTCATGTAACGCCCAACCCGAATCCCGTTCTTGAAATTCTTCTAATTTACGTAATAATTTTCTTGCATGTTTTCTTTGTACCAAACGTTTAAATTGCTTGCATTGTAGATATTTATAGAGCAGTATTTATTTTATATTTAAATAAATATATTTCTTTTACTAGATATATAGTGTGTCCCATTTAGAGGTGCCACCATTGGGATCTCGAGAACTATAAGAGATACGATGTCGGTTAAATGGAACATTTTGTGCGCCTTTAGGAGGTCATCTCAGATGTGCTTTTGTTTTCCAAAAATTCTCATAGGGCACTAGATAATGACGAAAAACTGAATATTGTTGATTTTTTCTATTTCAAATAACTTCTAAACTATTAGTAATTGAGAAAAACTTTTCAAATATAAAAGATAGATATTTTTATTAACTAACCAGTGGAGTACGAAATAAATTTTTATATCCGTAAATTTTCGAGATATAACACAAACTTATATACAAAGGCGCACAAAAAGTTCCATTTGACCGACATCGTATCTCTTATAGTTCTCGAGATCCCAATGGTGGCACCTCTAAATGGGACACACTGTATTTTTATATATTTAACGCAACCGTTAAGACGGTCTGGTAATTCTTCTATCTATCGATAGTTCCCTCATTGCCTTCTCCAAACTTCTCTGTAGCTGGTCCAAATTTCGGTGGGGTTTAGTGCATGCTTTCTCCTCTAACACTGACCACAATTTGTAGTCCAAAGAGTTGAGGTCTGGACTGCCAGTGGGTCAGACTTCGGCTGAAATGAAGCCTGCGTCGTTCTGGTCTGGTGTGCCGGGGCTGAATCCTGGAAGACCTAGTGTTTTCAAGGAAAGAGTATGTTGTTCAGGGGTTTAACAACTTCTTCTAGAACGTTCTGTTGGTACACCGTCGCAGTGAGGGAACTACCAATGGTTATGGTCCGTGCTACCATAGCAGAATGGTCAGACCGTCTTAAGGCTTGCGTTAAAGCCAAAGGCGACCCCCCCCCCTCACAAAGTGGATGCTTTTTGTTTTTCTTCTCTTTTAAAACAGTTTCTCTCCTCATATCTTCAAGATAGACTACTAGTCGTGCAATACGTAGATCGTTCCTCTTTTCAATTTAAAGCTACATCTGGAGTTCCGCAAGGTTCAAATTTAGGACCATTATTATTTTTAATTATTTAAAATAACAGATATGGTCCATGCTGCCATAACAAAATGGCCAGACCGTCTTAAGGCTTGCGTAAAAGCCAATGGCGGTCATTTTTGAAGAGACATATTTTTTTACTACTGTAAATACTCGAGTATTATTCTTTTTATAAATTTTAAGCAGCGTATAATCTATGTGACAGTAAATATATGGTAGGATTATAGCCGAAAATTCTTCAACATTTATTTTTTTTTAATTCCTAGGTATATATCCTCCTACTAGTGGTACTGCCACAATAGCTGGTTATGACATTTGGACAGACATGTCTCAAGTACGAGCTAGTTTAGGTCTTTGTCCTCAACATAATGTTTTATTTGACGATTTAACAGTAAAAGAACATCTGCATTTCTTTGGAAAACTAAAAGGGCTTAATAAAAACGAAATAGAAGCTGAGGCAAACAAGTATATTCAATTACTTGAACTTGTACCTAAAGTAAGAAATTAAAATTTCTTGTATTTGAGAGTTTCGACTTATTTGATTTGTTTAGGCGAATGCCAAGGCAGGAACACTGTCAGGAGGAATGAAAAGAAAATTATCTGTTGGTATTGCCTTATGCGGTAATTCAAAAATTGTTATGTTGGACGAACCAACAGCTGGAATGGATCCAGCTGCCCGAAGGGCTATTTGGGATATACTACAGACCGAAAAAAAAGGTTCGATTAGAAACACCTACATACGAGGGCTGTTCTGAAATTTATTTTATTAATTACATCGTAGGTCGAACAATGTTGTTAACAACACACTTTATGGACGAAGCAGATTTATTAGGCGACCGAATAGCTATTATGGCTGGGGGCGCTTTGCAATGTTGTGGTTCCAGTTTCTTTTTGAAAAAGAAATATGGCGCTGGTTATCACTTAACTTTGGAAAAAGGGCCAGATTGTGATGTTATGAGGATCACGGAATTACTGAGAAAATACATTCCAAATATACAAGTAATATACAGCTCAATTCTCGAAAAAGTTTAAGCTAATCCTCATTTTTGGATTAGCGAATTCTACTATACTTTGACAGATTATATCTTAAAATATACTCTAATCTAATCCTAGCAACTACCTTTTTTGATAATATTTTACAGCCCGATTCACAAAAAAGTTTAAGCTAATCCTCATTTCTGGATTAGCGAATTCTACTCTAATTTTGACAGTTTATATCTTAAAGTATAGTGTAATCTATTCCTAGTATCTACCTTTATTGATAATATCATAAAAATTTAATTTTAAATACCGGAATAGAGTAGAATTCACCAATCCAAAAATGAGGATCAGCTTAAACTTTTTTGTGAATCGGGCTGCTAAAGATTAAATTTTATGTACCAGAATAAAATACAATTCACTAATCCAAAAATGAGGATTAGTTTAAACTTTTTTGAGCATCGGGCTGATACAGTTTTTTGAGCCATTCTGTATAAATGATTATTGTAATGATATACTGTAATTTGTAATTGTAAATTGTAGGTCGACACAAATGTTGGATCAGAACTTACGTATAGATTATCTGAAGATTTATTAAATGTTTTTGAAAAAATGTTAGGAGATCTTGAAGAAAATGCAAAATTATTAGGCGTTTTGAATTATGGAATATCTTTAACTACTTTAGAAGAAGTATTCATGAAGTAAGTAACTTTTTTTTAAACATACTAGTTTCATCAATATTTTGATTTGCGACAAGTACCTATTTAACAAATGAGCATACATAGTTTCAAATATTGAAACAACCGAATTCACTCGCTTCACTGATTTCACAAACAGTAAAACGTAGAATTCATGCATTATATTTGGTGTGCGGCCGCTAGCTTTAATGCAATGGAGAAAGTTAATTTCATTCATGTTACCGATTTCTCAAACAGTGAAACGTAGAATTCATGCATTATGTAGACGCTATGGTTACATAAGGCATCCTAGCTGATTTGATGTACGGCCGCCAGCTTTTATACAGTAGAGATAGGCGGGCCGAAACCACGTAATTTTTAAACGGAGACGATAGGGCTACAAGGGGTGCACAAATAATGTCATAATTACAATATGTATACATACTTTTATTGTTGGACCAGTCGGAGTCAGTTTTTCTGACTATAGTTCAATAATTTTGTGTTTAGGGTTGGGGCAGACCATGGCCAAGAAGAACAGAATAACGCGTTGGAACTTAACGGTAAAGAAATACACGATATGAACGAAATAAATGGCGATTTTGAGTTCAACAGACATTCTTCTGAATCAAGATGTAAGTTCTTTTTTATTCTATAACTTATAAGTTGTTAAAAACAAGTTTATTTCATTTAATTCTACGAGGAAATCAAAATGAATTATTAATCAGGTAAAAATATATTGATTTTTCCAAATTTTATAGAACGGAAAAGTTCGACGAGAAAATCGATCAAGAAAATGATAAAAATCTGAATTGAAATTAAGGAAATTCTGACTATAATAATGTAAGTTACTTAATATGTGATAAATTTTCTTCCCAATTTCAGATTTGGTTATTTTTATGGACCATTATTACATTTGTTGTAGTTTTATTAGAAATGAAAGCATTCTTGGTCGATTTTCTTCAAAACTTTATTCATAGTCGAAAATTTATACATAGAATTTATTATTTTGTGTTAAGGCCCTAGTTCTTAGATCTTAGTTAGCTACTACTTTAGCAAAAAGAAAATAAAGTAAACTGCTTTATTAAAAATACAAATAATGACGTACAGGATATTTCACAATTTCTGGTACATATTATAAGGCCATGTAGTATTCACCAAAATTAATAAAAAAAATCTGTTGTGGCTAGCACAAGAACTCTCGCCATTTCCATATTAGGCTATATAAGTATTGTATTGCACTTCCCTTTCAAACCGTCGTTTTATAACAAAAAGATACAGAACTTTACCCAAATACTGTTTTTTATTGTATTTAACATGTCTTCTGCACACATATAATTCTAATTATATCTATTTTTCATTGTATGAGGAAGTTTCTAAATGTTAAAAATTCTTCCAATTCATTAACCAGATTGGCGGTATTTCTGATGGATATATGCATTTTACCTATAATTTCAAATATTTAATTAATAAAACAATAAGAAAGATTAAATATACTTCCCAGAAAAAGCTGTCAGAATGTCACTAAAACTGTTGCTTTTTGACACTGACATGTGTCATTTAAAATCTATGTTATAAACATTGGAATTTATCAACTGGTTTCTTTAGTGCCTTGGCCTTTGCGATTAAATTACTCTATATATTATAGTTAGAAGAATTTTTCTCAGAAACTACTACTTCCGGTTGTTCAATTGTTGCCAAAACCTTTTCAGCTCTTCCCAGGAATGTCAGATTGAGGAATCCATAGTTAAACAATTTTTAAGTCTTATGATTTTTGAGGAATCGTGTCTACAACATCCAGACATACACATCCACACACACACACACACACACACACACACACACACACACACACACACAAACACACACAAACACACACACACCATTTTAAAAATGTTATAATCGGATTCTAGGGACCTTAAATTATGCTTATTCACTGAAATCTGGATATGCGAATTTTAGCATGAATCCAATACCTCTCTTAGCGAGAGGTAAAAAGCCTAATCAACATAGATCTTCAACTGTTTCCGAGAAGAGCCCATTTTGTATTAGAATCGAAGAAAAATGACAAAGATACAACAACATTTTATATGAAGCATTTTTCTCAATTTTTAATAGTTAATCTCGGAAATTATTGAAGATGGGACCCATGTTGATTAAGCTTTTTTTTCTCATTTTTGTCAGTACAATATGCCTTTAAAACTTGTGAAACATTCTGTATAAAAATCTCATCCCGTCCAATTTTGTGGTCGTAAAGTCGAAACAAGTCATCGAAGCCCCATATGTTTTTGTCCCTATTGCGTGACATATCTTCTGTTTTTATGGATTATTAAAAAAATCTTCTTCTTTGGTAGTGGATCTGGGCGACAATCTACTGACAGGTGCTGCCCTCCTTCGCAACCAATTCAAAGCAATGATGATGAAAAAGATCTACTCAACCCTGCGGTCCTGGGTTCTAACCCTTATACAGCTCATACTACCAGTCATATTTTTGATTATTGCTGTACTTATCGTACGAACTATGAAAGCAAATGCGGATTTACCACCTTTAAAAATAAGTTTGGACTCGTATGAGACACCGTATACAATAATGGATGGAATTGGACGATTTGCAAATGAATATAAGGAATATGTGAGCGGGTTAGGGCAACATATTACCAATTTGGGAAGTAAGAAAACTTTTTCGGATTTTGTACTAGAAAAGGTAAGTTTATTTTTATTAGTGAGCAACATAAGGTGACCATACGTCCCGAATTTCCCGGGACAGTCCCGAATTTTCAGACCCTGTCCAGATTTTTTACAACTCGTTTTTTGGTCCCGAATTTATAGCATTTGTCCCGAATTGCCCCGAAAAAACAGTAATGTGAGAATGTAAAAGTTTAAATGCATATACTTATTTAAGTAGTGTAGATTGCAAACTGAAAATACAATTATTTAAGTTAAGAGACGCGGTATCATATTAAATGAAATCCCTTTTGGAGTCAAGTTGAACAGCTTTTTTGTTAATTAATAAAATGATACCAAATCGTAAATTATTGGACATTGATATATATATATGAGGAATATGTTTACGTTAACAATATATCACGGAAGAAAATATACAGGGTTAACCACAGATAATATTACGTGAAATTATTTTTCTCCAGAAAGATACATTCAATAGTAAACTTTTCTCTCTCTGTGTAATTTATGATATCTGTTACGGTTTGCACAGAAAAAAATAAAATCTGAGTGTCTGCACTGCTAAATTTTTAAAATAAATTTAATCTAGCGGTCTATCCAAATGTCAAACAAGTAATTTTTAATGACAGTAACAATTGTTTTACGGGTTGTCAAAAATTTTCTTCGCAATATTCTAAAATTAGTAACATCCGTTTGTTTGGCTTAATAGTATTTTACTACCATTATTATAAATAAGATGATTACATATCTCAGCTAACTCCTAAACAAGTTGTGAAGATTGACAACTCGTTACTGTCATTAAAAATTACTTGTTTGACATTTGGATAGACTGCTAGATTCAATTTATTTTAAAAATTTAGCAGTGCAGACACTCAGATTTAATTTTTTTCTGTGTGAACCGTAACAGATATCACAAATTACACAGAGAGACAAAAGTTTACTATTGAATGTATCTTTCTGAAGAAAAATAATTTCACGTTTTCGGCATTGCTATTAAAAAGTTACGGTCTAATTAATGTTGGGCGACCTAAGTTTCATACACTAGTGGTTCACTAATAATAACAAGTATCACCTTAAAAGATGACCTATAACCATATAAACTGTCATATCAAATTTCATCCAAATCGAATAAAGCGTCCGAATATTATAAGCAAAATTAATTTTTTTTCGAAGAACTTTGAAGCAGATTTCTGGCTAAACGGTACACTTTCCGGTAGAAGCAAGTTTAGTTAAATCGTCTTATTTTAGCCTCAGGAATCTGTGGTTAAGCCATGTCCCCCTATTTAAGAGACACCCTGTATAGGAATGGTCAAAAAATAAGTCGTGCCCAGTTCAAAGGTGAATGGAAATAACTACATATTTTAATGAACCAGATTCCTTATTCAAATGTTTTAAAATTGCCAGAGTTTTTCTTTTGTCTTCCCGGCCCTAATGCTGCAAATGTGCGAGGAGCGAGTATTTAGCATTATGAACAGTTTTTGGACTAGTGATAAGACACAGCTTAAAGTGGACACTTTAAAGAGTATGTTAATCACTAAAATAAATTTTAATGAAAATTGAGCGGACTTTTATAAGAAAATCAAAAAAGAAAAAGATGTTCTAAGAAATATTCATGCTTCAGAGAAATATAAGGCTACTTCATCAAAATAATTTAGAAGGGCTACAAATTTATTATTATGTTTAAAAATGAATACCGTGCTTTGATTTAATCTTTATTTTAAAAAAATATTATATGTATATCATATTATATATCAAAAATAAAACAAAAAATTATTTATTTTGGTATACATAATATATCGTCCCGAATTTCCAACTTCGAAATCTGGTCACCTTACAACATTGGAATTATTTTTTTTTTTTATTTCAGGCTGAAGAAAACCTTCCTGTAGTTCGCCAACGATTTATAGTTGGCGCTAGTTTCTTTGATGACTATGTTATCGGCTGGTTCAACAATATTCCATTTCATTCTCTGCCTTTATCTCTGAATTTGATTCATAACGCAATTCTTCATCGAGCGACAAATAATACACATAATATTCATGTCACTAATGCTCCACTACCTTACACTATCGATACAAAAGTAAGTGACATTAATAACTACATGAAAACAATTTGTAATACACTTATTATTAACTATAGATGCAGCAACTTCAAGACACAAATGGTACCGGATTTCAACTCGCTTTCAATATTGGATTTAGTATGGCCTTTGTTGCTTCATTCTATATATTATTCTGTGTCAGAGAACGAGTAACTAAAGCCAAACATTTACAATTTGTTTCTGGAGTAAATGTGTTTACATTTTGGATTAGTTCATATTTGTTTGATTTCATACATTTCTTGGTGACGTCACTGTTTTTGATAGCTACTTTGGCTGCGTTCCAAGAAGACGGTTTCAGCACTTTTGACGAATTAGGTAAGCGATTTGTTTTAATTAGTTTTGTTTTAATTAGTTTTGTTTGGACTTTATTGTTGTGAATCACGCGCCCGTAGACTTACCATAGAAGTGCTATCTCCCTATAACGTCACGGGTTTCTTCAATTGGCAAGTTGAAATATTTGTAGGTTCGTTTAAGCAAAAGTCTGTTATTTAACTTAGTGGTGGTTTATTAAATATACGAAGTTTTATATTTATGGTTTGTTACTACTCTATTTAACAACAACTATACCGTGTTTTTAAACTATAGACAGCACTAGATGAAGTCACATTTACACCGCTAGAAGTTACCAAAAAAAGTCACTAGATTTATTTGGCGGGGGAATTGAAATGTTAAAATGAATGTCACGTCAACATTTATACTTTCCAGGTTTATTTTCATTAACCAAAACTATTATAGATAATCTACTTAATTTATTCATATTAAATCATAAATAAATAACTTTGAATTATAAATTAATTAATTGCATTATTTTTTTGTAATTCCTTGATGAAAAATTTATATATTTATATATTATAACTCGCCTTATGGGCTTGTGCCTTAAACAAAGCTGTCGCGCTGTAAAATACTTCACGCACGAGAATTGTATCAATTTTTTTGGCCGACGATAATGAAAATCACTTTTTTCAATGAGATAGGTTGTACTTCTGAAAAGGGTTAGTTTAAAATACTGGGGTTAAGTCAATTTCCAAATTTGATTTTACTTACCTTCATTAGAGTACTTGTTCTAGCAAAAATTTATCTGTAATAATAGACGTTGTTTATGACTGATAATATATTTATTTGCTCATGTTTTCTTCGTAATAAATAATAGGTAGGTGTCGATATTTGACATTTCAGCAATGTTCGCCTCGCGTATTTGACAGGTATATCGATCGGTGACTATGTCGGTAACGGCGGGTTTTTTACAATAATGACAGATGTCGCTGCCGTGATTTTAGTTTATATAAATTAATTTTAAATATAGGAAATGTTAAAGTAAAAAAATAACTTAAGTAGGTAGTACTTTTTTACATGAACTTTATTAGAGTAAAGATGATTTCTTTTCTAAATGCCCATAAACGTCCAGTGTATTTTGATTATTTTACCGCATAGTTAGACAAGTTACATGACAGTAAGCGTAAAATGTAGGTTACACTTGCTGTGTATACAATTGTAAAGTTCCCATTACACTTTAGGAGGGCAAAAAATATTTTTACATCTCATTATAGTAAATAGTTAATTAAATGAATGATTTCTTTCTAGGCCGTATTTTCTCCGTTTTGATCCTTTTTGGTTTCGCAATGTTGCCTCTCACATATCTGGCATCTTTTCTCTTTCACATACCTTCATCTGGATATACAATAATGACTTTCATCAATATCTTTACAGGTACAATAATTTCAACCGAATTATGTACACGCCAAAACTAATTTTGTGTTTTCTGCATTTAGGGTGTTTTGGATTTCTTATCGTGGTAATCCTACGACTTCCGCAACTAGAATTAGAATACGTGGCAGATGGTTTAGACTGGTTCTTTATCCTTATTCCTCATTACAGTTTGAGCGCCAGTATATACCATTTGCACACTTTGTATTCTGCGCATAAGTTTTGCGAAATGGTGGCAAATCAAGAAAATGGCTTTATACGTATACAACTTCTCTGTGAGCTAAACAATCAATGTTGCAGTAAGTAAACACATATTTCTTTCCAAAATTCATGTTTATAATTTTTTTTATAAAGAATATGTAGCATATAAGTATAGAGGTTTGTGGCGCTTAAGGGTGAACTTAGGGATTTAATAATGAAAAACTAAAATGGAGTCTTAAAGTTAAATTATAACTAAAAAAGAAAAATCCCTTAACCTTAACAATAAATCAAATAACACTATTAAGGCTGTGTCCGATGTTGCACTTTAACACCCTAATATCTAAATTCTAAATTTATATGTCCTAAATCTAGTGAGGATTTTAAGAATTCGATTTTAGGATTTTGCAGGAACACACTATGCCTTGAAGTTGAGGCACACTAATTAAACAAATCATGTTCGTTGCTATAATTCATACAAAACG
Organism: Ophonus ardosiacus; assembly: GCA_943142095.1. Classification (NCBI taxonomy): domain Eukaryota; kingdom Metazoa; phylum Arthropoda; class Insecta; order Coleoptera; family Carabidae; genus Ophonus; species Ophonus ardosiacus. The sequence goes on from OW964836.1 coordinate 39,046,315, forward strand.
ATAAATTTACTGTCAAAGAATAGCTCCTTAGTTTCTATTTTATGAAATATAATATTAACATTTACTCTCAAGCATCAAATTGAATAGAAATATATAATTCATTTTTATTGTTCTAAAATGTTGCCATACAAACCAATGGATATCACTAGTGTGACGATCGGAGTTGTATTTATGTGAAGAAAACCTAAATCCTAAAAGCCAAATTGCGACATCGGACACAGTCTAAATCTTTATTAGATAACCTTAAAATAAAATAGATAATAATAAAAAATCCGGCGTTTATAAAATTGAGTGTAAAGATTGTGATAATGTATACATCGGCCAAACTATAAAAGACAAATTGATACTCGGTTTAAAGAACATGTCTATTTTTAAAAAACCGGTAATCCTGATAAATCTAGCGTAGCACAATGTTTATTAACAATCATAAAATTGTCAATTTTAATATACAATTATTAATAATAATAGATATTTAGACGCACACGAAAGTTTGATAATACATAAATTTAAAGATGAACGCGGACCTACGTCCCATCCCAAATTCTAAATTATATGAATTTAATATGACAGTTACTTTGTTTAATTTAAGTTACTCAATTAGGTATCCACTCACCTATGACTCCTCTTCCTATAAGAACGTAGCTCTCGAAATAATAATAATAATAATAATAATAATAATAATAATAATATTTTGTTGGCTTTTCAACTCTTGGAGTTATAGCCCCAAATACTTTATTTTTCTTTTACATTTTTTACAATTTCTTATTATATTATAAAGTATTAAAGACGTACACAAACATCCAAGCCCCTGGTGGGAATCGAACCCACTACTCCACGACCTCAGGGTCCGAGCGGTGACGGTCGCTTCGCGCGCTGCCTCAACACGCTCGGATTACGATGCGGCTTAGTTCTCGAAATACGTATATAATTTTAAAAAATATTGTTAAGGTTAAGGGATTTTTCTTTGTTAATGTTCTAAAATTAATCATTTCTCTTAGGTATGGAAGTAGACTACTATTCCTGGGCCAAAGATTCCATAGGTCGCAACGTCTTCTTCTTCTTATTAATGGGCGCCATTTTCTTCATCATCCTCCTAACCTTAGAATACCGAATTCCTCAACGCATCATGTACTCCTTGGAAAAATCCTCAAGATCTCAACCCCCACCACCATCACCAGATGAAGACAGCGACGTTGCTATGGAACGCGAAAGAGTACAAAAATCAACACCCGGCGACATAAAAAGTCACACTTTAATGCTGAGGGATTTCTCCAAATACTACAAAAAGTTTCTGGCGGTGAATCGATTAAGCGTTGGAGTTAAAAGAGGCGAATGTTTCGGCTTATTAGGCGTTAACGGCGCGGGAAAGACTTCAACTTTTAAAATGTTGACGGGGGATGAAAATATATCTTACGGCGATGCTTGGGTTAACGGGCTCAGCTTAAAATCTGACATGAAACGAGTCCATCGCATTATAGGTTATTGTCCGCAGTTTGACGCCCTGCTAGATAATTTGACTGGGAGGGAAACTATGCAACTTTTTAGTTTATTACGAGGGGTTCCATCTAGAGAAGCCCATTTTCTAGGAGAAAGTCTAGCGAGGGAGTTTCATTTTTCAAGGCATATTGATAAAAAAGTTAGGGAATATTCTGGTGGTAACAAAAGGAAATTAAGTACGGCCGTGGCGTTGATAGGCGATCCGAGTGTGGTGTATTTGGATGAACCCAGTACAGGTGAGAATTATTTTTAATAATTGTGAGGTTAGTGTGGTAGAAATGTGAGCGCAAGGCTGGAATAAGTAAAAGTGAAAGGTGTATGTTATTTTATTCACAATCAATTTGACGGCATCTGGCGGGATAGTTGATAACTGTTTAGTTTAGAATGATGGAGAAAAATTGTTTAGACAAATTTTGTACTGTTTTTTACGTAGAATAAAATTGCGAAGTTAGATTTTTAAAACTTACTAATTCTCGAGATATAACACATAAAATCACGCGTGTCCCACTTAGTGGGTTAGCAAAATCCCGAAAACAATGGTAACAATAAGAAAAGGGATAAGAGTAAGAGCTCAGCTGACTCACTTCACTCTTTAACAACATTCTTCTTTCGCCTTGTCCACAATCATCATAGCATTCATACATAACATATTAAAGTGACCGATTTTCGGTAGCGAATAACCCCATCCGGATCACAATAATAGTTACACAAAAATCATCCTTCGCCACACATTCCTGTACAAACAAACTTCGTTCACCTCGTCCACATAAAAGTTCAGCTGTCTCTCCATTCTCATAAAACATTCTTACTAACCATACATCTTCACATCACAATAGTTACGAAACAATCATCCTTCGCCACACATTCCTATCCAGGCACACTTCTTTCGCCTCGAGAACTTACGCTCCTTCAAAACACTACCAATCACATCCATCCACTTACACACTGGACGGCCACGCAATCGAACACCCTCAACTTTGCCAACATATATGCGATTTACAAGTCGTTCACTCATCATTCTCTCCACATGACCAAACCATCTCAACTGACTCACTCCAACGCTCTTAACAACATTCTTCCTAACCATACATACACACCAAATTATTCCTCACGCGATCCCGTCTTGTATACCCACAAACACCACGTAAATACCTCATTTCCACGGCAGTCACTCTTTTTTTATGCTTCCTCGTTCATGCCCAACATTCACTTCCATACATCAAAGCAGGCACCAACACTCCAATATATACACTTAAGCGAGCCTCTCTAGATACGTTTGCGTTACGAGCAAACGTACCCAGAGCACCCATTACCTTACATCCCGCACTCATCCTCCTATCATATATTTATAAAAATTATTTTGTATTGTTATCAGGTATGGATCCGGGCGCAAAACGCATGTTGTGGTCCGGACTTTGTAAAGTCAGAGATTCTGGTAAAAGTATAATATTAACATCGCATTCTATGGAAGAATGTGAAGCGTTATGTACTCGTTTAGCAATTATGGTAAACGGAAATTTCAAATGCTTAGGGTCTACACAACATCTTAAGAGCAAGTTTTCCGAAGGGTACACACTTACTATAAAGGTACCTAAGTTATTATTTTTTAATACTTTGGTCGTTTTATAAAATTCCTAGAAAACCGAGCCATAGGCGCTTAACATGGGAAGCCCGGTTTTCGTGTTACACCCGATATATATATATACAGGGTGTCTCTTAAATAGAGGGACATGGCTTAACCACAGATTCCTGAGGCTAAAATAAGACGATTTAACCAAACTTGCTTCTACCGGAAAGTGTACCATTTAGCCAGAAATCTGCTTCAAAGTTCTTCGAAAAAAAATTAATTTTGCTTATAATAATCGCACGCTTTATTCGATTTGGATGAAATTTGGTATGACAGTTTATATGGTTATAAGTCATCTTTTAAGGTGATACTTGTTATTATTAGTGAACCACTAGTGTATGAAACTTAGGTCTCCCAACATAAATTAGATCGTAACTTTTTAATGGCAATGCCGAAAACGTGAAACTATTCTTCTTCAGAAGGATACATTGAATAGTAAACTTTTGTCTCTCTGTGTAATTTGTGATATCTGTTACGGTTCACACAGAAATAAATAAAATCTGATTGTCTGCACTGCTAAATTTTTAAAATAAATTTAATCTAGCAGTCTATCCAAATGTCATACAAGTAATTTTTAATGACAGTAACGAGTTGTCAATCTTCACAACTTGTTTAGGAGTTAGCTGAGATATGTAATCTTCTTATTTATAGTAATGGTAGTAAAATACTATTAGGCCGAGCAAACGGATGTTACTAATTTTAAAATATTGCGAAGAAAATTTTTGACAACCCGTAAAACAATTGTTACTGTCATTAAAAATTACTTGTTTGACATTTGGATAGACTGCTAAATTAAATTTATTTTAAAAATTTAGCAGTGCAGACACTCAAATTTTATTTTTTTCTGTGTGAACCGTAACAGATATCACAAATTACACAGAGAGACAAAAGTTTACTATTCAATGTATCCTTCTGAAGAAGAATAGTTTCACGTTTTCGGCATTGCCATTAAAAAGTTACGGTCTAATTAACGTTGGGAGACCTAAGTTTCATACACTAGTGGTTCACTAATAATAACAAGTATCACCTTAAAAGATGACTTATAACCATATAAACTGTCATACCAAATTTCATCCAAATCGAATACAGCGTCCGATTATTATAAGCAAAATTAATTTTTTTTTGAAGAACTTTGAAGCAGATTTCTGGCTAAATGGTACACTTTCCGGTAGAAGCAAGTTTAGTTAAATCGTCTTATTTTTGCCTCAGGAATCTGTGGTTAAGCCATGTCCCTCTATTTAAGAGACACGCTGTATATATATATATACACACACAGGGTGTCTTAGGACGAGCTTACGCTATCTATATTTTAAATACTATTTAATATAATTTAACGAAATTTGGTATCTAGGGGCTATCCAACATGCCCGTTTTAACTAAAATATTTTCAAAGCAGTAGCACTTCCGGTTTGACCGGAAATTGACCTCAACTTTCTTATTTTAAATGGAATACGCTATATTTTATTTTACCATTGAATGCAGCGGAAAATTTTACATATGAAGCAATAAAAACATTTTACTCATGATCAACTACTTCCGGCGTTACTCAACTTTTTTTGATTTTTTGTCTGAAATCCGGGACATTTTCAAAACTCTGTATATCGGGAACGAGATCGAATTTTTATAATCTGAAAAAAGCCTTTTATAAAGGAGACTTTAAGCTACATTATCCATAGAAGAATCCTCAATTATTTATAAAAATGTGACGGGTACGTTACACCAAAATTACAGTTGACAAACTTCAAAACAGACAAGTTTTTTAAATGGAACCCCCCCTTTTTTATTACATAAATGTGTTCTACGGCAAAAAATAAGGGTACTTTATGTAACATGTCCTATGTTGAAAGTTGATAGAATTTCAGTAAATTAGAAAAACATGTAATCTGGATAAGTAAGCCATGGAAAAAACAAATAAATTCTAAATACAAAACTATGATTAATTTAATACATATTCAAACTGTCCTCCATTCATATCTATAGCGCATTACATTTAAAATAAGAAAGTTGAGGTCAATTTCCGGTCAAACCGGAAGTGCTACTGCTTTGAAAATATTTTAGTTGAAACAGGCATGTTGAATAACCCCTAGATACCAAATTTCGTTAAATTATATTAAATAGTATTTAAAATATAGATAGCGTAAGCTCGTCCTGAGACACCTGTATATACGAGGTGTGTTCAAAAACTATCGCGAGTTTTGAATTTTCGCGGGTTACGTATATTCGAATTTCGATCTTTTTGTGGCTTTATGTTGGTACTCATGTCTCTCACTTATGTCGACAAGCTCGGCCATTTTGAATGTTCACTTAATTGCTTTGCTTGCACGTGCTTTGGATCATCTTCGATTTTTACCTATTCAAAAAAATGGAACAAAGAACCTGTATCAAATTTTGTGTGAAAAACGAAATTAAGTGCGCGGATGCATTCCGAATGTTGACTGTGGCATACGGAGAAGCTACCTTGGACCAAAGCAACGTTTATCGGTGGTACAAAATGTTCTCAGAAAGCCGAGAAGATGTGAACGACGAAAAGCGTGCCGGACGCCCGAGCACTTCAACAACAGACGAAAAAATTAATGAAGTGGAGAAAATGATATTGGCCAATCGTCGAATCACCGTTAGAGAAGTTGCTGAGGACCTAAACATATCGATTGGCTCGTGCCATTCGATTTTTATCAATGATTTGGGCATGAGACGGGTCGCCGCGAAATTTGTACCAAAATTGCTCAATTGCTCGTTGCTTGTGCGCGACTTTTTAGCCAAAAACAACACACTAATGATGCCGCAGCCACCGTATTCCCCAGATCTGGCCCCCTGTGACTTTTTCATGTTCCCTAAACTGAAGAGGCCCATGAAAGGACGACGTTACGCTACGCTTGACGAGATAAAGACGGCATCGAAGGAGGAGCTGAACAAGATAAAAAAAATGATTTTTTGAAGTGCTTTGAAGATTGGAAAAACCGTTGGCACAAGTGTATAATATCTCATGGGGATTACTTTGAAGGGGACAAAATAGATATTCATGAATAAATAAATAATTTTTGAAAAAACACAAAATTCGCGATATTTTTTGAACACACCTCGTATATATATATATATTGTCATTACCTACTTAATTTAAAAATTTGATAATTAGTGTGATCACATAGAAATATGTATTCTATAATTGAAAGTGTGTTTAATAATTTTTGAATTTTTTTAAGCAAGTTATTAAATTAAAAACTCAATTCACTATAATTATTTATAGTAATATTTGTCACATCCCATTAATATTTAACATTCTGACCGTATTTTATGAAATGACCAGACGTTTTATAAAATGATGAATTTAACAGTCTGGCAACATTGTATTTATTTTTAATCTCTAGGTTAGGAGAGGCGATACAAGTAAAATAATAAATGATACTGAAATACAACCAATAGATGATTTTGTAAGAAATAGTTTTCCCAGTGCAGTATTGAGAGAAAGTTATCAAGAACTTTTAACGTATTATATTCCTGATACACGAGTATTATGGAGTCGTATGTTCGGCCTAATGGAACAAGGAAAAAGATTATTAAATATTGAAGATTATTCTTTAGGACAGAGCAGCTTAGAACAGGTAAAAGAACTTCTTCTTTTCCTTATACCTGAGGTGGTGCCGGTTCCTACGAAATCCTTCCATTATTCTCCTATCTTTTCTCATCTTTTTTATTTCTTTCTTTTATTTTTGCTTTCAAATAATAAAATTATAGTGTTGTCAATGTGTTTGAAAATACAATTGTTGTTGTACGTCCGGAAAATATCGACGTAGATATCCAAGAATGAATTGTTTCTTAATTCTTATCTAAATTATTTTGGTTACTAGTTTTTTTCTAAAAATTAAAATGTTGCATTTATAAATTTTAGCAGGAGTGTCTTTTGTGCATTGTATATAATATTTTATAAAGTAAAAATGAACAAATGTTAATATGTAGAAAAATAATGACTAAAATCGTTTATGACTTCCCCATATGAGACGCCTCTGGTTGAGATACATTTTAGTGCAACTAATACCAGAGTTATTAATAAAAATGTGTCTGATGAGATGCTCTTTCAAAAGGCTGTAACTTTGTAACGAAAAGTTTCAGGATATTTATTTTTATTTTATTTTATTTTGGCACACATTAAAATTGAATATATGGGAACTTCTCCATTGTTACTTCGTTTAAATTACTATACAGAAATATGAACAAAAATCATTAATAATATTATTAAATATAGAATTTCAGACGAAAAAATATAGTTTACAAAATTTTAGGAAAAATAGCTGTCTATAACCCAATATATTTAATATTTTTTAAACCAAAATGAGAATCATGTTACGTTATTATATAATAAAAAACAGGCTAATTCAATTATGTAAATTACGAAACATCATCACAATACAAAAAATATTTGTTTATATTATAAAAACAGCGATCGAGAAGCAATTTTTTAAGTTTTGCTTTGAAATTATTTTGTAAGGTATTAGAATTAAGAATATATGTAGTTAGTATGTTATTTATTTTATGTGGTAAACATTTAAAGTACTTATAATTCCATGGCAAAAAGTCGCCGTACGATAACCAAAACATTTACAGCTCGATTCATAAAAAAAGTTTAAACTAATCCTCATTTTTGGATTAGTGAATTCTAATCTATTCCGGTATTTAAAATTTAATATTCATAATATTACCAAAAAAGGTAGATACTAGGAATAGATTAGATTATATTTTAAGAAATAAACTGTTGAAAATAGAGTAGAATTGGCTTAAACTTTTTTTGTGAATTGGGCTGTAAAATAATAAACCTCTTATATATGTTTTGTAAAGAAATATTATATTTTGATGGGTTTTCTTTGGTTTTTCCACCAGTAACTAAGCGAATTATGAATACTTTCAATGTTTACCCCATAAAATAAATTAAATAACTATATTATTTGCTTATTTTTTAAATATATTGGGTTTTAGGCAGATATTTTTTCTAAAATATATTGAAATTATTGTCGTACGGAGACTTTTATTTGGCATTTATCTAAATCTGGTTTATTTTATTTATTTGCATATATACTATTTTAAAACGTGGTAACTTTATTCCAAAATACAGATACTCCTAATATTTTATTATATTTATTTTATTGAACACAGCGTAATCACTTCTTCTCAAATTAATTATTAATTGACTCAAGTAGTTGCGAGTATATTCTATCGAACTACCGTAAACACGTCTGGCGTCATTCTGTTGTTTTATTTCAACATATATAGATCGTATTTTTGTTTGGTGAAAATTTTTACTGTTTTAATAGTGAAATATTGAATATTTGAGTGTTATTTATAAAGTTAGCTGCTTAAAAATGTCAACGTACGGCTTTCGGGTGAGCTTATTTTTATTTTTTAATATAATTTTCGTGTATATTTCGATGTTTTGTTGTTTTTGTTCCCATTTAGGAAATAGGTACTCTGGATTCCTCAAAATAATAGTTTGCTGTAGCTTCAATTCTTTTCTTTTTACAATCTTAGGGCCGTTTTCATAATCAGACTTTAATTAAAATTACATTATTTCATTTTTTTACATAACTTTATGAAACAAAATTTAGAAAATGTCAGGGCTGCGTTCCAAAAGCCTACTCTAGAGTACGAAATTACTCAAAGTCGTTCCAAAACTAATAACCTTACTCTAAGAGTTTACTCGTAACCTGTTCCAAAACAGCCAGAGTTTACTCTAAAGTGATACTCTACTTACTCTACCATCGAGGAGGGCAAAAAAATTACTCCACAATATTTTCAAACATAGATGCTCACGATTCTCAATATGAAAGTAATTTGCCTTCTTGAGGAAGAAAACATGCTTTTGGTTGAAAATAAACATTGGCCTATAGTACGAGCACACTTTTATAATAAAAGAGCTTTTATGGAGCGTACTTTCACATTATATTATAAGGAGAGTACTCCATAAAAGAGCTTTTATTATAAAAGTGCGCTTGTAATACGGGCTTGACAACAATGGGATATTTCACTCAATTTTTTTTTTATAAATAAAACTTCATTTATTTTTGAAGCAATTCATACTATTAAAAAATTCCTAGTTTAACAGTATTTTATTTTCGAGATATCAATGTAACGTCACATTCCTCAAGGTATATTTGTCTTTCTCACACATACTGCTTTGAGTACGCTACGAGAGAAAGATAACAATTGTATGACGTCAATTTCCCCTTTTAGCAAATGTGAAATATCTCGTAAAGTAATTATTTAAAAAATGTTTTCATTATTTTAACTATTATTTTTTTTATTTTTTTGTTATGGTGGAATACCCCATTGTATTTATAAGTAGTCTTGTTATTTTTTAACATTATTTTTAATTTATTTTCAATTTTTTACTCCAACAAAACTCTTTTCCTTTCCAAAACACGCTACACTCTTAAATTACATCATACTCTCGGTACCTACTCTAGATTTTGGAACGCAGTCTAGAAATTTGCTGATTATCTACTTCAATATTTATATTTGCGAGGGGCCGTTTTTTATATTCACGGACAAGGCATGAAAAGAAAAGATTAGAACAGCAACAAAAATTTATTTTTCAATATGGGCTCCTTAATTTTGGATACAAGTATAACACCGTTCAACAGTCGCTATAAGTTCGTTATCGTCCATAAATTTTGTTCCCCTTAGTGTTGTTTTGAGATTTGAAAGCAAAAGATAGTCACAGGGGGCTAGATCTGGGCTATAAGGCGGATGGTTAATTTCCACGAAATCACATTCAGCAACGGCACCTTTTGAAAACTTTTACTTGCGGACTGGTATTAGAACTAATATTTCTGCAATTGTCACACACGTTAACAAGGCATATGTGATTAAAAAACAATGTAATAAAAAATTACATTAAAATTGAAAACTTCAGAGTCCGCGAATATAAAAACGACCCCTCTTATGTAACAGGCCACAGCTTTGCAAAAAATAATTACTATAATAGGAGATTATTATATTTATTGTGTTTTCAGGTGTTTTTAAGCTTTACCAAGCATCAAAAAGAAGATTAGGCGTTGCCAACTTGATATTATTTAATTTAAAAATACTTTCTTACTAGAAAGTAGAAACATTTTAGTACTTATTTACTTATTTTTATGATAAAGTGTTGTGATATGGGAATGCCTTATATGTAGCACATAATTTAAAGTATTTATTATTTCATCAGTATTTTTAAGAGAGTAGACAAATATTTTTATATGTTGACAATAAAAGAAAAGTAGTATTCTGTAGTTTATGTGTTTCTTGATTTTCTTGCGAAGTATAACATAATAAAGTAGACACTTTTTGCGCGTGACATAATTACTATTTATAATCTTGTTCTTTTTTGTGTTACACTTCGCTCTATCTTGGTTTCTGTGATTAGTTCTGGGAAGAGAGACCGTTTCTATTAATTGTTAAAATAATTTACTGTTTGTTTGTTACTGTTTAGAATTTAATGTTTAGAATAATGTTCAATGTTACCACTGACAACTTTTCTGTGATCAAATGTAAACTAGACTTGTGGTGACATGTGTGTAGTTTAGATAGGAAAATATTTAAATACATTTTGCCAAAGTATCCACCCTGTGTGTAACATGTTTTCAAATTATTAAAAGTCTATAAAATATGTTCAGAAGGGATGTATTTGTGTTCGAAATACGTAATAAAAGTTAGACTAATTTAGACATATTCTTATTTCAGATTAATATTAACAATCAAGTTATTGGTATCATTTATGGAATTGGGTATTCTACCGATTTTTTTTTTTATGTTCTGATAATACAGGTTTTTTATTTCCTTACTCGTTAAAGAAGTTAATATAATACTTTTATATCCTTACATAACAATTTTTTTGAGATAAATGCATGTAAAGTTTTATACTTTATACCCAAAAGTCAATATACCCCCTATTTAGATAAAAACTTCAAAATTTTCAAAAATCTAATTTTTATGTAACTAGATAGTTCTCAATGCGCTGATTCCATATTTTGAAACCGCAGATCGATATCTCTTTTCGTTCTCGAGATATTTAGATTCAAAGTTTTTCTCAAAACTGCCCATTTTTGGGTAGTAACCAAAAAATGGGTCGAGATATGAATTTGGCGACACGACCATTCGATTCTACGGGCAAAATTACATAAGTGTACCAATTTTCATAATTTTTGTCCAACCGGTTCATTTTTTATGAATAAAAGTTTGAAAACCCCCGAAAATGGCCAAAATCTGAAAAAATCCTAAGGGGTACCCCTTACGATTTTTGCGATTTTAGGCCATTTTCAGTTATTTTGCTTTAGAGATAGTATGCGGCGTTCAAAAATTCTGAAAATTGGTGTACTTATGTAATTTTGCCCGTAGAATCGAATGGTCATGTCGCCAAATTCATATCTCAACCCATTTTTGGGTTACAACCCAAAAATGGGCAGTTTTGAGCAAAACTTTGAATCTAAATATCTCGAGAACGAAAAGAGATATCGACCTGCGGTTTCAAAATTTGAAATCAGCGCATTGAGAAGTATCTAGATACATATAAATTAGATTTTTGAAAATTTTGAAGTTTTTATCTAAATGTGGGGTATATTGACTTTTGCGGCAATAATTCAAAAATGAATAGATATATAAACTTGGTAATAATATTATTTGCTTGTAAAGACAACGTTACGTAATGTATCTAGTAGCCCAAATAATTCCATGGAAACTAGTTGAAAAATTAAAATGTTTATACATTACATTACTGAAGGCTTTTTCTGGGAAGTACATTTAATATTTCTTATTTTGTTATTAAAAATTCACGTTTTCATCTTTTCCATTCATGGGATAGCTACATTTTATTCAAATTAGTATAAAACTTTACATGTATTTTTCTCAAAAAAATCGTTATGTAAGAGCATACAAGTGTTATATCACTGAATTCAGAATTAAATTCTCTAACGAATGAAGAAATAAGAAATATGTGTTCTCATTTAAAATAAAAAAGTTGGGTCCCATATTTTGGTCGAAAAAATATTTTTTCTTTAAATATATCTTGTGAAATAGAAATTATTTGTCCATTTAACCGTTTTTGAAGCACTTATAGTTCTCGAGATAGCAATGGTGGCCCATTTAAAATGAACACCCTGTATATTGAAAATTTCAGGGGATGAGGGTAACTTATAATACATTATATTATTTATTTAACACAGGGAATTACAAAATTCGCCAAATTATCTGAAAAATTCACTATAATAAATCCATACTTACTGAAGTTGTTCAGTAATCCATCACTAAATAACAAAATTTAAAATTTTCAGGGGATGAGGGTAAATTATACACTTTTCATTATTTAATAACCGACAAGAATTTCGGGTAAATAAAAGTATAATTCAAAATAAATATTTATTACAAGTTTATTAAACAGATTTTTACATTATATTTTAGTCAAAATACTTAAATATTCTTTATCTATAGCATTTTGTGATTCTTCTTTCTTTTCAGTTGATACTTTCTTTTTAGCCGTAACTTTGGGAAAAGAAGGAGTATCAGTTTTAGGGGTAACTTTTGTAGAACTCCTTTTATGAATTTCGTTGTGTATATAATACATTTTAGAATCATAAAAAGTTAGTTTACAACTTAAGCATTTAAATTCATTAACAGGTCTGTGAATCTGATAATGGGAGAGTAGTTCGTCGTCATTAGCAAATCTTAATTTACAAATTAAACAAGAAAATTTATTATTTTTATTATCAGCAAGACCATTTTGAATTAAATTATTATTAAATTTCTTATGTAATTCTAACGGTAGTTTGGGATTAACTGCACAATTATTTTGTTTTAAATGTTGCAAAATATGTATTTTAGTAGATTGAATGTCTTTTGCCGAAAAATCACATAATTTACAACCGAATAATTCTGTTGGAAAGTATAATAATACATGGGTCTGTAATTCTGATATACTAGTGAATTGTTTGCCGCATTTTTTGCAAATTAATGGGCCTTGAGAGCCCATATGGGCAGTTTCTACATGGATTTTCAAAAAATCTGCTTCTATTTTTATTTTACATAATGGACAAACATCAGTACTGTCCCCAATATGTTTCTTTACATGATTATCGATATTACAACGATCGCCTGATTCGCCTTCTATCGCTTCGTTACAAATATTGCATGTAAAACCTGGTTTAAGGCCCGGTAAACAGTTAAAAGTCAAAAAATGTTTTAATTCTTTATCAGTAGGGCTTAATTTTTTTAATCCTTTTCGAAAAACAAAAGGGTCGCATTGTTTTAATAAATGATAATTATTGTACGCATTTTTAATATGTTTTCTATAATGTGCTTGCAAATTTTTTAAATCTTCAACAATTTCTTTGCAAAACGGACATTTCAAAATTTTTGTTCTTTTGCTAATGTTGTACACAGCAACCGTATACTTAAAATGAGAACTAAAATGTTTTTGAAATTGAGAAATGTTGTTAACATAACCTCCACAAATCTGACACTTAATAACTTGTATAATCGGCAATTGTTCATCATCGTATTGCACCCTTTGTTGCACAAAATGTTGTGCAATTGTTGATGAAAGATCAATTTCTTGCGGTAAATCTACTACTTGTGAATTTTGTGCCTCATTTTCTGGTATTGGTGGACGATGAAAAACGAGGGAATCTATTGGAATTGTCGCCAAAGAATGTGGTATGTTTGTTCGCAAAATTGATGTCTGAAACGGTGCAGTTTGTGCATTTTGTTCTAGTTGTTGCACAGTTGTATCGACAATTATTTCAGGAGTATTGATTTTTGTGGAACTTTGTAATGTTGATCGCAATATTGATGTAAACGGTACAGGTTGTGCAGTTGCCTCGGAAGTTAGATCGACTTGTGTGGAAGTTTGTGCATCATTTTGTGTTGGTTGCACAATTGTTTCCGGCAGATCTTTTTGTAGAGAAGTTTGTGTTGTTGTTGATCGCAAAATTAATGTCGTAAGCGGTACAGTTTTTGCATCATTTTGTGGTGGTGGTTGCACAATTGTTTCCAAAGGTAGATTTTTTTGTTTGAAAGTTTGTGTTGGCTGTTGCACAATTGTTTCCGAAGGCAGATCTTTATGTAGAGAAGTTTGTGCAGTTGTTGAACGCAAAATTAATTTGGTAAGCGGTACAGTTTGTGTATCATTTTGTGCTAGTGGGTGCACAATTGTTTCTAAAGATAGATTTTCTTGTTTGGAAGTTTGTGCTAGTTGTTGCACAATTGTTTCCGAAGGCAGATCTTTATGTAGAGAAGTTTGTGCTGTTGTTGATTGCAAAATTAATTTAGTAAGCGGTACAGTTTGTGCATCATTTTGTGCTGGTGGGTGCACAATTGTTTCTGAAGGTAGATTTTCTTGTTTGGAAGTTTGTGCTAGCTGTTGCACAATTATTTCCGAAAGATCTTTTTGTTGAGAAGTTTGTGCAGTTGTAGACCGCAAAATTAATGTCGTAAGCGGTACAGTTTTTGCATCATTTTGTGGTGGTAGTTGCTGATCAATTGTTTCCGAAGGCAGATCTTTTTGTAGTAAAGTTTGCGATGTTGTTGATCGCAAAATTAATTTCGTAAGCGGTACAGTTTGTGCATCATTTTGTGCCGGTTGTACAATTGTTTCTGAAGGTAGATTTTTTTGTTTGGAAGTTTGTGCTGGTTGTTGCACAATTGTTTCCGGAGACAGATCTTTTTGTACAGAAGTTTGTGCTGTTGTTGGTCGCAAAATTAATGCTTTAAGCGGTTCAGTTTGTGCATCATTTTCTACTGTCGGTTGTTGCACAAGTTTTGTTTCCGAATTTTTTAATATTGGTACTAGAAAAAGTTTTCTTGGTGCAAGATCTTGTGCATTTTCTTCTTTTGCACTAATTTGTGTTGCTGTTTGTGCCACAGATATTGAAGGCGATTTATTTCGCACGTTATCTTGTGATATTGGCAAAATTGTTGTTTTAGAATTTTGTGCCGCTTGTTGATCTTTTTCAGCAATTTGTGCACAATTTTGTGTTGTGGGTAATAGCTTAATTTTTGTTTGTACTGAAGGTAGATTTTGTACAGTTTCATTTTGTGTTGTTGGTTGTTGATTATTTCCCGCGCGTATTTCAATGTTTGTGTCATTTTGTGCATTTTTGTGTCCAATAGAATTTTGTGCTGGTTGATGTTTTGTGTCAGAAAATTGATTTTGTGCATTTTTAGATCGAATATTATTTTGTGCTATTGGTTGTATATTTGTTGGGATTAATTCAAGTGTTGTATCGTACGGTAAGTTGTGATTATTTTGATTACTATTTATTATTGGTGATTGCTGATTTTTTTGTGGTAATTCCTCTGGAAGATATCGAAACCAAAAACAGATTTCTTGAGCATTTTTATCTGCCTTATTGATATCATTTTGTACAAAAAATTTATTTGTACTCCCAAAATTTATATTTTCTTCATTATCTACAATAAAACAATCATCTTCTTCTTCCTTATTTGCAAGATTTTCTTTTTCGTGTTCACTTGTTTCAAGAAATGTAAGGTTGTTACTCGTGTCATCATTTGAACGAAGTTTCTTTTCTTGCGGTTCGCAATTTTCGATATTTTTGTACGATATTGTTGTTAAATTAGATTTTTTTCTTTTTCGATTGCTTCCATCAACATGAATATCTCCCAAGGTTTTATTATCTGTAACGTCTTGTAAATATTTGATGTAACGTTTCCATCGAGTGAAACTTTTTAAACATTTCTTTCTAAATATGAAAAAAGCTTCAAGTGCAACTTCACACGAACAGCATATGTGTAGAGGTATGTTCAATAAATTTATTTCCTAAAAAATATATACTTGGTTAATACTTAAATGGCTACAATTGTTATCAAACTTACTATTTCTGGAAAAATGTATAAGTAATCTTTGTACATATCATTGTCTACTTGTATTAAATCATTTAAAGATAAACACAGTACACACATTTTGGAAATATGATACATTTTAAATATATAAATATGCGTTTAGTGTTTAACAAAAATGTAGGTTACAACAGTAGATCTAATCTAGTCATCTGGATTTACTTAAAGGTACGTCCCCACTGACTTACTGAGTCGGTTTTGCCATTGATAATTATACTTCATTTCACATAAGAAAATAGTAGATGGCGCTTGAGAGCCGACCGTTTTCACATGTATTAAATATATAATTCAAATTCGTGAAATCAAACTTTGTCATTAATAAATATTTTTATCTGTAAAAATGTAGAAGACCTGTATATTAATAATTACAAAAAAACATGGTTAAACATCACTTAATTCTGTAGATTTGAACTAGGTTTGTGTTCTGACCAATCAAAGGGCAGAATTTATATCCCTATCTAAACCAATACTATTTTCTTACGTGAAATGAAGGACTAATTGTGTCATCTTTCTTTGGTATTTAAATAATAAAAATAAAAATCTGATGTGGCCAACACAAAACCTCCCGGTATTTAATTTTTATTAATTTAAATACATACGTACGTATTTAGTAATGCTTCAAACTATATTATGTTCCATTGCATATAACTACTGCTTTATTTATGATTTTCTTTATTATTTAATATTTCACTATTATTAATTTGAAGTGATTAGTTTTTTGACAATGACTTTTACCTGTCAGTTACATTCATTTGAAAAATAAACTGTGTAACGAAGGAATTGTGTTTATCTTATGCTTCGGGTTTAAAAAAAGAAAAATGATTTTTAAATTAATCTGTAAAATATATAGAAAAAGTATTAATGTATACCTGTACAAAATTCAATAATCTATAATTTTCCAATGACATTAAATGCGAAAAAATGGCATTTAATGGTATTTTTTGAAGAAAACCCATTATGAGCTTCAAGTAAAGTACCATTTTCGTTCATCCGATTTACACCAAAATCTAATGGCTTCTATTCCTATTAGAATAGGGTAGAAATACAAGGTTTCAGAATTTTCTGAACGATAGTATTTGAGTTAGAGTGCAAACAAAATTCGTACACATACACACGCACACACACACACACACACACACACACACACACACACACACACACATACACATACATACACACACACATACATACACACACATACATACACACATATATACACACACACACATACACAAACACACACATACATACAGACATCATCGTGAAAATGTTAAATTTGGATTCTAGGGACCTTAAAACGTGGTCATTTACTAAAATCTCGATAAGTGATTTTTAGCACGATCCCTATATCTCCCTTACCAAGGGTAGCGGGAGGTAAAAATAAAAATCTGATGTGGCCAACACAATACCTCCCGCTATTTAATTTTTATTAATTTAAATACATACGTACGTATTTACTAATGCTGCAAACTATTGCTGTATTTACTATTTTCTTTTTAAAATATCACCATTATTAATTTATAGTGATTAGTTTTTTGACAGTGACATTTATCTGTTAGTTACACACATTTGAAATATGAACTGTGTAACAAAGGAATCTTTAAATCATAGGTTATTGAGATTTATAAAAAGATTATTTTTTAAATATATCTGTAAAATATAAAGAAAAAGTATTGATGTATACCTGTAGAAAATTCATTAATCTTTAATTTTTATCATGACATAAAATGCGATAAAATAACATTTAATGGTATTTTTGAAAAAAAACCATTATGAGATTCAAGTAAAGTGTCTTATCCGGTTATTCGTTTTATACCAAAATCTACTGAGTACTGGTTTCTTTCCATATTAGAATAGGGTTGAAATACAAGGTTTCAGAATTTTATGAATGATAGTATTTGAGTTAGAGCGTTGACAAAATCCATACACACACACAAACACATACATACATAGACATCATCGTGAAAATGTTTAAATCGTATTCTATGGACCTTAAAACGTGATCATTTACTAAAATCTCGACATGCGAAAGATAGCGGGAGGTAAAAACTACAATAAAACATGGTTAAACATCATTTAATCTGTAGATTTTATTTGATAACTAACAGGTGATATTTTTTCGTGTTTGTGAACCAGGTTTGTATTCTGACCAATCAAAGGGCAGAATTTATATCCCTATCTAAACCAACGCTATTTTCTTATGTGAAATGAAGTATAGTACAAATTTATTATCGTTCTTTAGGACTTAAATAATAAAAATAATAGATGGATATAAAAGGCTCGAGAGTTTAACAAAAATAGCTGTTTTCTTTTGTGAATCTAAAATGTAAATCATCCGTCAAGTCGAATGGCAAAACTGATGTAGTGAGGACGCAGCTTTAGACGCTACTAGATGGCGCTTGAGAGCCGACCGTTTTTACACATGCATAAAATGAATGATTTAAATTCATGAAACCATACTTTGTCGCTACTAAATATTATCCGTAATAATGTATCATCCTAGAATATTAAAAATTACGGAGTTGGTATCAAAAACATAGTTAAATATCTCATAATTCTGTCGATTATTTGATAAATAACAGCTGAATTTTTTTATGCTGTGTGAACTAGGTTTGCATTCATTGTTTTATTCGGTAAAATAAACTGTATTTATTTGTTTATCGTTTAATAGTTTACGGTATAAATTTGCAAATTAAATTCATTATTTTATCATGTATAATAATGGCTAATAAAAATTATTTGTTCCGTATTCCATCATTTTGTAAAAACAAAAATAATTTCGCATAATGGTAGTGTGTAGCGGGCATTTAGTCAAACTTTGGTGCTAGCATCGCTACAACGTCAGCGATTAGTTAAGTATAGTTTGATTCACTTACGATGACTATTAAAGGTCATTCTTATGCTATCTGATATAATATTATTTGAAGATAACTCGTGCTCAAAGGCATAAAGTATGCAATATGTATGTAGACATTTTAATTGAAAAATGTATAAAGTGCTTTGTATTCTTTCTTCGAACAAATGATCTTGAATTGTTAACTTATGCAAATTCAACTATAATTAGATATGCTGGGAGTTTGCTCCGAATGAACGTTGTCATATAGATTGCTGTAAATTAATTTAACTCAAGATCAAGTTTATTTAAAAATTTAAATATAGTATTTATTTATTATTTAATTATTTAAAAATTATTCCCCGACAAATAATTTAGATAGCTTAATCATCCCTCATAGCCTCCGGATTTTAATCAGATTTAGAAAGTGTATCAAATTCTTGAAAGCAACAAAAATATAAACTAAAAAAGACTTTAAAGTTATTTACAAGAGAATGGCAGAATATAAGCCATCCGTGATCAAAAATTTTGAAGATTCAATGGCTCGTCGTTTACTACTGGTGAAAACCCAAAGGAAACTCATGAAAATGTTATATTTCTTTATGAAACATAAATACGATGGTTTATTATTTAGATGTTTGGCTTATCGTACGTATTTTTTGTCATGTAATTATGAAAACTTCCACATCCCGATTCACAAAAAAGTCTAAGCTAATCCTCATTTTTTGATTTGCGAATTCTACTCTAATTTTGACAGTTTATATCTTAAAATATAGTCTAATCTATTCCTAGTACCTACCTTTATTGATAATATTATCAAAATTAAATTTTAAATACCGGAATAGAATAGAATTCACTAATCCAAAAATGAGGATTAGCTTAAACTTTTTTGTGAATCGAGCTGCCAATGTTTACTCCATAAAATAAATAAAATTGTTAGAATAATATAATATTTTAGTTTGAGTTCTGTATATATTTTAATTTAAACCAACGATTCGGCCGCATATACTGTTGACTTCTTCAGGAAAAATAACATTATGACATAAATAGTTACAGAACAATAGCAAGTAACCAAGGTAATACAAAAAGTACATATACAGAGAATTTATTTTAAAATGCAACATTATAGTTCATCATTTCCATGGTTACTCACTATTGTCAAAAAATGACAGCAATGTAATATTTGTCCATTTTAAAATGCAACATTATAAATAGTATTGCAGCACAGGGGATACCTCCAAAACACATCACAAATGGTGTCAATTCTTATTACGACCGACTAGAATATTGCCTCAGAGTGATTGGGGGTATTTTTTTTAACATTTATTACATGAAAGTTATGAATTTTTGTAAGCTAAAGTTTGTTAAGATGTACAACATTCATGTTTTGATTATTTGTTAATCGTCTGTAGGCAAATTCATTGGAAATTAGTTTTGATAATACAAAACTACAAATTTTGTATGTTGCATTTTAAAATGAACAAATATTACATTGCTGTCATTTTTTGACAAAAGTGATTAACCATGGAAGTGATTCGCCGTATGTTGCATGTTAAAATAAATTTCCTGTATATAATAATATACAATATAATTACCATTGTATGTTATTATATATGTATTTTTTTGCATTAACTTGGTTACTTGTTGCTATTGTTCTGTAACTATTTATGTCATTTTTCTTGTTTTTCCTGAAGAAGGTAGCAGTGGATGCGGCCGAAACGTTGGTTTGAATTAAAATATATAAAGAACTTGAACTAAACCGGTATATTATTTTAATTGTTCTGAATGATTTTTATTAATTTGAAATATCTATATTACCTATTTGTTTTTCATTTTTCATTTTAGATTAAAATAAAATAAAATATATTGACTCGTACCACGATCACGGTTTTAACTTAAACGCTGTTTTAAGAAATGTCAAATTCAAATTTCAAAATGTAATTTTACCCTTATGCTAGAAGATTGATTTATTTAAAAATATTTGTTTGAATACAAACTATGTTCTGCTTTAAATTTATATTTTGATAAATTTTATAGTATTTATTATTATCATTAAATAATGAAATTTGAGATTTCTTAAAACAGTGTTTTAGTTAAAACCGTGATCGTGGTAGGAGCCACTGGGTTTCAGACTGCTATTTTTCTTAAAATAGATGGAAATTATTGTCATACGAAAAGTTTTTTATATGACTGTATATTCACATATTCTGAACTTTATGAATTTGTAATCTAAATTAAAAACTCATATTTAGAACACAAAGTTTGGTATCATTTTCATTGTTACAAAATTTTGCGTTCGAATATTCATGAATAATTGCATTTTAAAGTACAACCTTTATTTTATTTTTTAAATAATTTTTTCCTTGCATTTAATTAAAATCAAGCATACGTTGATAGCGTTACGCAGGCAGACCGACATTCCAAAATTAACTCGTTTGTATTAGTCTGCAAGGTTTTTACTCGCTCAGTCGCTCACTCGTATAGGAGCCGTCTTCAAGCAAAGATGTATTTGATTTTGCTGTGAAAAATACATTTATTGTTAACATATTATTGTTTTAATAGTGAAATATTGTTAACTATTGTTGTAAATTAATAACAATTGTAAGTTTAAATAATGTTCCAACTATTTAATGGTTATACATACGAAAATTTAAACAATAACAAATATTATTAAGTAATTTATTTGTTAGAAATTAGAACAATAATTTAATTTTTATATTTTTATCAATTTGCAGATGAATAGAAATTTCCGAGTTTCCGAGTAATTGAGTACGAGGTTGCAGAGATGCCGGGTAGCTGAGATCTTCTAATGTAAGTCAAACATTTTTCTCTATTGATAATATCAAGGGCAATGATATCACAAAGGCGTAAGTGCCATTTTAAGAATAGCAATTCAAGGGTTCTTGACAAAATCATAGTTCATATATTGTGAATATGACTGTGTGTATGTGTAATATGCTTGCTGTGTCTCCATTGCAAGTAACAGGAGTGGAAAATGGGGGATTACACCATTTTTTTTTTATAATTTCATCTGAAAATATTAGGAAAACTAAGACTATTGATGAAAATCCGGTGAAAAAATTCCTATTAATAAGCGACTTATGGTCTCCCGAATTTTGAAAAGATTGACGTGACGTCACATTTATGTGTTTTTATATCAAACTGTTTTCATCATGGACCTAAATGTTCTTGAAATATATGCTATTTTAAGTTATATTTACATAAAAATAAATTAATATTATAACACTGTATAAGTATACATACTTTATAATTAAAGGTGTATTTAAATTATTAAGTTTAATGCAAGAAATTTATGTTAAAATAAAAACTGTTTGGAAACTGTAGTACAGGAATGTTAGCCCCTCCTTTCGAATTTGAATTTCTTAACTTCCATTGGTAGTAATCCCACCTCCTAATACGCTATTTGTAATGCATTTATAGGCGGTTTCTCGGTCGCCAATCAAAATATTTTCATATTAGTGTCGAAGCGTTATAACAAAAAATCCTTTATTTCCGAAATATCTCAATTATACCATTTCATTTTTTTTATTAGTATTCGTTACTCAGCATATACATTCGTATTTTTTTAATATTTTTCTTTAATTCGATTGATCCTTAATCCCCCATTATGATTCGCTTAGCTATATACAAAACATCAAATGTCCGTCTACTACTATCGTTTGTTAACGACTGACAACATTCTCCATCTCCACAAACATCTTAATATATTAAATACTTAAATAACATCTATTAATGATTTGATTAATTACAAGCATTATGTAATATCTCTTTCTAATTTACTTAATTTGATACTCTCTATACACTACATACAGGATGTTAAAAAATAAGTGTCTCAAATTATGAGGCCATATAGTACTGACCAAAATGAGTAAAAAAAGTTTAATCAACATGGGTTTAATTGTTACCAAAACCTTTTCAGCTCTTCCCAGGAATGTCAGATTGAGGAATTCATAGTTAAACAGCTCTTATGTCTTATAGTTTTTGAGTAATCGTCCCTCCAACATCCACACATACATACACACATACACACATTCATACACACACACAGACATCATCGTAAAAATGTTAAAATCGGTTTATACGGACCTTAAATCGTGCTTATTCACTTAAATCGCGATATGTATAGTGAGAGGTAAAAATTGCAATAACTTTATTGCCCTCTGGTCTCATAGGCGTAGGGCATATTGTATTAATTAATTTCAGTCATACCCGCGAATTAAATAATTCTTTTTTTTCTATAGCAGATTTTAAAGTGTGCTTTCTTCAACTCGAAATAGTTGACTAAGTGACATTTTAACCGCAAGTGTATATAAAATAATACTTAAACAGCAAGGGTAGATATAGAACTTTAATTTTTATTTAAATAAAAACACATACATTTTGGCGATTAATATTATATATAACTTCAATTGTATAAACATGAATAAAATGAAATTGTTTTCAAACAAATTCTATAACTATCACGCTACTGAGATTTTTAAATTGTTCTTAAATAATTTAATTTATAATCGGTTTTTCTAATTTTTGCTCTTTAAAATCTGCTATAGAAAAAAAACAGAATTTTACACACGACGATAAAATTAAATTATCGACTCGCGAAAAGTAATTCACTCGCGAAATCGCTCGTGAATTAAACTTTCCGCTCGTCCATAAAATACAATTTTATCGTCTTGTATAAAATATAACTATTAATGTTAATAAAGATAGTCTGTATTTCTAATTTTGCTAATATTATCTCTATATTTTTACTAACAAATTGCAATAACTTTATTGCCCTCTCTGGTCTCATAGGCGTAGGGCATTTTATATGAATTATTTTCCTATAATTTCAGTCATACCCGCGAAGTAAATAATTTTTTTCTGAAACCAGAGCGAAAGTACTATTTTTCCTCCTAAAATGCAGAGCGAAAGTTGTGTTTCCCTGACTAGTTACGAAAAAATTAAAACGCGCCTAAAAGGCAGATATCAGGAAAACATTAATACATAACTCGTCAGTAAAATGTAGATATGTATTCGGAGCCGTAAAGAACTCGGCACGAAGTGCCTCGTATTTCAATATGGCTTCTCGACAGTAATGTACCATTTTCCTGACTCGTATGTAAATAACTATTTTTTAATGTTAATAAAAATAGTCTGTGTTGCTAATTTTGCTAAAATATCCCTATATTGTTACTAACAAATTGCAATAACTATATTGCCCGTAGGGCATTTTGTATGAATTAATTTTCGATAATTTCATTCATACCCGCGAAGTAAATGATCTGAAAGTTTTTTTCTGGGATGTACATTAAATTTTTCTTGTTGTTTAATTAATTAAATATTTAAAATTATATGTAAAATGTATATATCTATAAGATATATCGCCAATCTTGTTAATGAATTGGAAGAATCTCTGACATTTAGAATCTTCCTCATACAGTGAAAAATAGATATAATTAGAATTGTATGTGTGCACAAAACTTTTTAAATACAACAAATAAACAATATTTGGGTAAAGTTGTACAACATTCTTTGTTATAAAGCAACGTTTCGACACCGAATTGCAGTACAACATATAATAAAAAAATGGAAATGATGAGAGGTATTGTGCTGGTTACAACACATTCTTTTTGTCACAAAATTTTGAATACTTTCAATGTGTACCCCATAAAATAAATAAAATAACTATATACTAAAAAAAACTTTTTATTTTGGATAAAAAAAAAATATGAGGAGCAACAATTCAAAAGGAATAATATCCACTTTAAAAAATTTTGAGAAAAATAACATTTTTTATTACATAAAAACAGATAAAAGAACAGATGTTTGGGATAGGTTTTCTTCAACAGTAACTTTAGGTATTCAAAATTCAAAATGTTCTTTAGCTGTTTTTATGTAATTAAAAATGTAATTTTTCTCAAATTTTTTTAAAGTGGACATTATTCCTTTTGAAATGTTGCTCCTCACATGTATTAAGACTGCAATTTTTGATTGGAATATTCTTTGGGAATCTTTATAGGATTCGAGTCGAATGATTTTCAGGTCGTAATGTTCCATATAGTTTATTTAAATAACGTACAGATTTGGACGTTTCGGACAACAATTAACCCATCATCAGTAAAAAGATTTTTTTTCCTTACAAAATCCAGTATCCAGTTATAAATATTAATACATATTACTTGATTATTTTAAATCCAGAATTTATTTCATCGTTCCTACTATGATTATCAATAAATTCTGGATTTAAAATGGTGAAGTAATATGTACATTAAAAGCCCTATTATGGTCAAAACTGTAAGTCTTAAATCTGTAACAGTGAACAAAATTGCAACGAAACCTGCCACTCTTATGTACAATTTTATATTAATCAACAAAAATAGATATATTTTTGTCAGATTTTTTACAGATTTAA
This sequence comes from Ophonus ardosiacus, assembly GCA_943142095.1. Lineage (NCBI taxonomy): Eukaryota > Metazoa > Arthropoda > Insecta > Coleoptera > Carabidae > Ophonus > Ophonus ardosiacus. The sequence goes on from OW964836.1 coordinate 39,071,560, forward strand.
ACTTAAAGTAAAATATATTGAAAGTATTGCCGTACAGAACTTTTTCGTATGACTGTATATTCTGAACTTTGTGTACTTGTAATCGAAATTAAAAATTCATATTTCGATACCTGAATTTGGTATCATTTTTATCGGTATAAAATTTTACGTTCGAATATTCATGAATAATTGCATTTAAAGTACATCCCCAATTTTAATTTTTAAATAAAACTTTTATCTACATTTAGTTAACAAAATCAAGTAAATTACGGTCAGCGTTACTACATTGCATAAGGTAGCTAGGTTGGATGGCATACCTAATTAAACACGTTTGTAGCGGTCTGCAAGTGCAAGCTTCTCTCTAGGTATATCACTCGTACAACAGTCGTCTTCAAGCAAACATGTATTTGATTTTGCTGTGAAAAATACGTTTATTGTTAATATATTTATTGTTTTGCTAGTGAAATATTGTTGCAAATTAATAACAATCGTAAGTTTAAATAATATTTCAACTCTATTAATGGTAATTTAATTTGATAATATGTTTTATTGTACATAATGTTTCATAATTACAGTAAAACTTTGAATACAATTTTATAAATTATTAAACATTTTATAGCAAATATATTAGTAACAAAGAGAAATATTAACAGCAACAAATTTATTAGAAATATATTTAAATGTATTCAATAATAAACAATAATTTAATTTTTGTATTTTTGTCAATTTGCAGATGAATGGAGATCGCCGAGTTCCCGAGTAATGGGGTATTCCACCATAACAAAAATATAAGAAAAATTTCAATTTAACTTAAAGTATGGCTCAATATATAATAGTTAAAACACTGAAAACATTTTTTAAATAATTGCTTTACGAGATATTTCGCATTTGTTAAAAGGGAAAATTGACGTCATACCATTGTTATCTTTCTCTCGTAGCGTACTCAGAGCAGTGTTTGTGAGAAAAACAAGTATAGGGGGAATGTGACGTTACACTAATTTCTCGAAAATAAAATACTGTTAAACTAGGAACAATTAAGATTTTTTAATAGTATGAATTGCTTCAAAACTAAATGAAGTTTTATTTAAAATAATAATAAAAAAAAAAAAATTGAGTGGAATACCCCATTGAGTACGAGTTTGCAGAGATGCGGTACATTTAATAACAATCGTAAGTTTACATAATATCCCAATTCTATTAATGGTTATTTAATTTGATAATATATTTTTGTAGTATAGAATGTTTCATAATTACAGTAAAACTTTTGAGAACAATTTTATATGATATTAAACATTTCATATCGAACATATTAGTAACAAAGGGAAATTTAAACAGTAACAAATGCTTTTAATAAATTTATTTATTAGAAATATATTCAAATGTGTTTGAAAAATAAACAATAATTTAATTCTTATATTTTTGTCAATTTGCAGATGACTATAAATTTCCGAGTTCCCGAGTAATTGAGTACGAATTTGCAGAGATGCCGGGTTGCTGAGATCTTCTAATGTAAGTCATGTTAATAAAAATCACTTTTTTCTTTTCATAATAAATAAATACATATATGGTCGCTATACCCGTTTGTGGGTGTGCCAATATGAGGAGCAACATTTCAAAAGGAATAATATCCACTTAAAAAAAATTGAAAAATAATATTTTTTATTACATAAAAACAGATAAAAGAACAGATGTTTTGGATAGGTTTTCTTCAACAGTAACTTTAGGTAATAGAATATTCAAAATGTTCTTTATCTGTTGTTATGTAATAAAAAATGTTATTTTTCTCAATTTTTTTTAAAGAGGAAATTATTCCTTTTGAAATGTTGCTCTTCATATGTTTAGTTATTAAACATATGAGTAACAAAAGGAAATTTAAACAGTAAAAAATGTTTTTAAGAAAGTTATTTATTAGAAATATATTCAAATGTGTCCAATAATAAGCAATAATTTAACTTTTATATTTTTGTCAATTTGCAGATGAATAGAAAATGCCGGGTTCCCGAGTAATTGAACACGAGTTTGCAGAGATGCCGGGTAGTTGAGATCTAATGTAAGTCATGTTAAATAAATTCATTTTTCTCTTTTGATAATAAATAAATAAATATATCATCGCTACATATACCCGTTTGTGGGTGTGCCAATATGTTTAGTTATTAAACATTCCACATCGAACATATTAGTAACAAAGGGAAATTTAAACAGTAAAAAATTTTTTAAGAAATTTATTTATTAGAAATATATTCAAATGTGTTTAATAATAAACAATAATTTAATTTTTATATTTTTGTCAATTTGCAGATGAATGGAAAATACCGGGTTCCCGAGTAATTGAGTACGAGTTTGCAGAGATGCCTGGTAGTTGAGATCTAATGTAAGTCATGTTAAATAAATTCATTTTTCTATTTTGATAATAAATAAATAAATATATCATCGCTACATATACCCGTTTATGGGTGTGCCAATATGTTTAGTTATTAAACATTCCATATCGAACATATTAGTAACAGAGGGAAATTTAAACAGTAAAAAATGTTTTAAGAAAGTTATTTATTAGAAATATATTCAAATGTTTTTGAATAATAAACAATAATTTAATTTGTATATTTTTGTCAATTTGCAGATGAATAGAAAATGTCGGGTTCCCCAGTAATTGAGTAGGAATTTCCAGAGATGCCGGCTAGCCGAGATCTTCTAATGTAAGTCATGTTAAATAAATTCATTTTTCTCTTTTGATAATAAATAAATAATTATTTTATCGCGACATATACCCGTTTGTGAATTTGTCAATTAATCTTAGTTATTAAACATTCCATATCGAACATATTAATAACAAAGGGAAATTCAAACAGTAACAAATTAAGTAAAAAAAAGAACATGGGTCCGATCTTCAATATTTTCCGAGATATGAGCCAGTATAAAATGTGTTTTTACGGGGTTTACCTCTGCTATCTTGAAAACTATAAGAGTTACGACTTTAATTAAATAAGACTTTTTGTTTACATTTCAGGGGTCATCTTAGATGTACTTTTGTTTAAAAAAAAATCAAATAATTGTACTAAGTTAAATAAAATAAAAATAAATATATCATCACGGCATATTACCCATTTCTAGGTGTGCCAGTCAATTTTCACAGATATCGGTAATGATGATGACATATTTGTACCGTGCGGGCGCTTACCAGGAGTCACCTCACATGACTCATTACTGGCGTGGAGAGTGCACCACAGGGGCCACTTTTGTGCCATTTAAAATTCGAAATATTTGGCGTCGGTTGGGATCGAACCAGTGACCGCGTGCCTGAGTGTCTGGACGCGAACCTGGGCGAATATTTAATTTTTATATAACTTCGGAACTATTAGAAATTGAGATAAATGTTTAATATAAAATTATATTGTTTTATAGTCTATCTCGTCTCGGAAACAGTTGAAGATCAGACCTATGTTGATTAAGCTTTTTTTGCTCATTTTTGTCAGTAGTATATGCCCCTAATTTTTTTACACTTTCTTTGAACCAGCTTGTATTCAAATTTATTGTATAATAAACAATAATTTAATTTTTATATTTTTGTCAATTTGCAGATGAATGGAAATTGCCGAGTCCCGAATAATTGAGTATGAATTTGTAGAAATGCCGGGTAGCTGAGATCTTCTAATGTAAGTCATTTTAAATATATTCATATTTCTCTTTTGACAATAAATAAATAAATATTTTATCGCGGCATATTACCCATTTGTGGGTGTGCCAATATGTTTTGTATACAGATATTGGTAATGATGATAATACAAGGGCAATGATATCATAACGCCAAAAGTGCCATTTTAAAAATGGGGTATTCTAAAAGAATAAAAATTAAGGCAAAAAAATGTTATAACATTTTGGATTATGCTAAAAAAATTAGAATATTGTTTCTTAAATGTTATCAGTAGTGACAGCACACACTTTAGAATTCTATCAAATGAGGCATTTGTTTTCGCTTTTCGCCACGAAGCGAAAATTTGGTAGCATACTAGTTTCAAAATATTCGCCTGTAAGCGTATGACTCGAGGCGAAAGTGTCAAAGTAAAGTCATTATTTTGCCACAATTCTATTCAAAGTCAATTTATATAAAATTTATATATATTTTTTATAGCAGATTTTAAAGTGTGCTTTGTTCAACTCGAAATAGTTGACTAAGTGACATTTTAACCGCAAGGGTAGATAAAATAATACTTTAACAGCAAGGGTAGACAAAGAACTTTAATTTTTATTTAAATAAAAACATATATTTTGGCGATTCATATTATATATAACTTCAATTGTATAAACATGAATAAAATGAAATTGTTTTCAAACAAATTATATAACTACCACGCTACTGAGATTTTTCAATTGTTCTTAAATAATTTAATTTATAATCGGTTTTTCTAATTTTTGCTCTTTAAAATCTGCTATAGAAAAAAATAGAATTTTACACACGACGATAAAATTAAATTATCGACTCGCGAAATCGCTTGTGAATTAAACTTTCCGCTCGTCGATAAAATACAATTTTATCGTCTTGTATAAAAAATAACTATTATCATATACAAATGTCATAATATTTTTTATTTTAATAGTATAAAATCCAAAAAAATCCGAAACAAAAAGCATAAAATCACGCGTGGGTTAGCAAAAACCCCAAAAGCGAATATAGAATTCTGAAGTGCATGCTACCAAGATTCGTAAAAGTAAAATCGTATACCTACGCCTGTAGTGGTAGCACACACTTTAGAATTCTATCAAAAGAGGCATTTGTTTTCGCTTTTCGCCACAAACCGAAAATTTGGTAGCATGCGTGTATCAAAATATTCGCCTGCAAGCGTTCGACTCGAGGCGAAAGTGTCTAAAGTAACGTCATTATTTTGCTACAATTCTATTCAAAGCCAATTTGCATATAACTTATACATTTATTATATACAACTGTCATAATATTTTTTATTTTAATATTATAATATCCAATAATTTCCGAATCAAAAAATGAATATAGAATTCTAAAGTGCATGCTACCAAGATTCGTAAAAGTAAAATCGTATTCACTTGCTTTCTATGATAGAATTCTAAAGTGCGTGCTACCCCTACAGATTTCTATAATAGAATTCTAAAGAGCGTGCTACCACTACAGTTCTTTCTACGTCACATCCGGTAAAATGCAAATTTTCAATTCATCCCCTGACTTACGTAAATTTGCATTTACGTAATAAATGTACAGAGCAGATTTAGCTGTCATAAGAAAAAAAATTATTTGAAAAGTTATTTTGATTTGTTTTTATATTCTTTTATATATTTTTCATATTTTTATAGTTTATATCGGAATAAATATTTCTACGTGATGTTTCATTTGTAAAATAATGATGTGCAAATAATATACATATTTCAGTATTTTTTTCGAAGTTACACTTAATAAATTTACAAATTCGACTTACTTAAAATAGAAGTTACGTAAAAGTTTGCGAAGCGCATTACTTACTTAACTCGGGGGATGATTTATTTAAATATTTATATCTCGCTTGAATTAAATTTTAAAAAAAATCTGTTGTGGCTAGCACAATACCTCTCGCCATTTCCGTTTTGTTACATAAGTATCGAATTTAACATTTCTTGTACACACAAATAATTTTAATTATATCTGTTTTTGCATTCTATAAGGAATTTTATCCTACGCTTCTAAAATGTTCAAGATGGTTTCAATATATATTAATATTAATATACCTAGTACATACAATTTTAAATATTTAATTAAAAATTCAATAAGAAATATTAAATTTACTTCCCAGAAAAAGCTTTCAGTAATGTCAGTGAAACTGTTGATTTTTGACACTAACATATTTATATGTCGATTACAAAAATTTGAATTTGATCCTGGACTGTGCGATTTATTGCAACATATTATTTTATATACATTTTCTTTACCTCTAAAACTATAGAAGTTATAATGTATTAGATTTAATAAACTACTACTTTTAGTTGTCTAATTGTCAAAACCTTTTCAGCTCTTAGCATTAATGCCAGATTAAGGGATACGTAGTTAAACATATCTTAAGTATTACAGTTCTTGAGGAATCGTCCTTCCAACATCCAGACACACACATACACACATCTACACACACACACACAGACATCATTGTAAAAATGTTGTCGGATTCTAGAGACCTTAAAACGTGCTTATACACTAAAATTTGTATATGCGATTTTTAGCATGAATCCAATACCTCTCTTGGCGAAAGGTAAAAGTCAAAACTTCAGATTTGTAATACAAATATATGAAAGATTTAGAAAATAAAATATTTTTTTAGAATACCCTATTAATTTTTATGCTCACTATATTCTTTAAAATTAGTTGCACATTTTATTATATAAGGGTATATTTTGCATGATTATGATTATTATAGTAGCTATATGTCATTCCACGAGACTCTTCATTAAAGGGACGAATAAAGTTTTGCTATTGGTTCAAATAATACAGTGGACCATAAGTTTCATTCGGCGATACACGCTGGGAATTTTGAAATAATTTATACGGGCAACTATAATTTCTTAGACTGTTATTAACAAAGGAATAAATACAATGCTAGCTTTTTCACTTCCTAATAAGAAAATGTAGAATTTGAATTAATAAATAATAAACTAAAAAACACATGCAGAAGCAACAAGATTATACTCGTAACTAATACATTTCAGAAAAGTGAAAATTACAGTGGCAAATGAGCGTACTGTAATATTAATTTTAAAATAGCGAGAATTTATTTAACATTAAACACATGTTCCACAACTAATCCCAACACGAAACCACGTGGATTTGTCCCTTTAATAAAAGATCTCGTAGAATAAACTATAGGGCAAACAATGACGTCATACGCGAAATGTTTTGAACCATACTCTACAATTGATCCAAAACGTAAACAACTATACCGGGTGTAACAAACATGGAAAAACAGTTTTTCTTTCTTCAAATAAATATTATAGAGAATTAAATTCTGCATCTAAAACAATAGTTACATTTTCTTTTGCATCTTTGCTAACCGAGAAAATTTTAATATAAAGTTGTAAAAACTTTTTTATAGTGTTAGCCTTGGTATTAAAATAAAATTTCAAACAAATTTAATGACAATTATATCTGTCAGAAATTATAAAATATAGTTTTCATCAAATTAATACTACTATCTTCTCTTCCTGTGAATAATTCTCCATTTTCAGTAATAATAACTTAAAGAATAGCGTTTCTGATAGGTAAAATAAATATAATGACATTTTACCTTGTCATAAACGTATCTGTCAGATTGTGACATATTGTACCTGTTAGAAAAACCTCTGTTTGAGTTATTATTATTGAATATTGAGAATGGGGTATGTGACTAAATTTTGATTTTTACATATATGATACTAGACCAAAAAATAAAATACCCGTATTTTTTTAAATTGATTAATTATTCGTAGTTTACGAGAAAAAAGAATTATTAAAACTTTGGAGACGTGATCTGTGACGTCAGTAGGGTAGAATGATAGAAGAAGACAGTTAGACTGAGATAGATATATTGTGGTAGGCGAACGTGACAGCAGCTGTCACGTTCGCCATCCCATAACCTATCACAACATATCTATCTCAGTCTAACTGTATTTTTCTACCATTCTACCCTACTGACGTCACAGATCCCTTCTCCAAAACATTAAATTGCTAATAACAATATTATTACAAACTAATGTTTAGTTTTTATTATTATAATGAGAAGCTATAGAGGTTTGTTTTTATATATTATGACATATATTTAAATTCGATTATGATCACATACCCCATTATGCGCAGGACGAGAAGATACAAATCATTGAGTAGTATTATTTTGATGAAGAGCTGATTAGATTATGGTTATAATTGGCCAACCGGAACTACCCGTATTTCAAGTTTTTAACAATTTATCTAGAAAAAACTCAGTTAAATACCATTTTTATGTAATTATCAATATAAAATAATATCTTATTGGCTGTATGGTTTGATTATACATGTTCCTTATTATTCAATAGATATAGAGTTAATGAATTAAATAGAGATTAACTTTCATAAATCAGCCAGCTTTGCTTTAATCATGAAAACAGCTGATATATTCCAGTAATTCTAATTGACAGATGTCAGTGTCAACTGTATTATTGTAGTTGTAGAATCTTTTCCAAGGAAGTTTCAGTATGGAATTTGTAGAAATTATAGTTATGTTCGTGTTACAATTTTACACCAGTCAGGTGATAAGGTTTCAAAACCCATATTCCGCATTTTCTCCAAAATTTTTAAAATTTTCAAAAATTCAATTTTATACATTTAGGTACATCTCAACGCGTTGATTCCAAATTTTAAAACCGCAGGTCGATATTTCTTTTCATTCTCGAGATATTTACATTTCAAATTTTACCCATTTTTGGGCCATAACCCCAAAATGGGTGGAGATACAACCATGGCGACTTCACCATTCGATTCTACGGGCAAAATTACATAAGTATACCAATTTTCATAATTTTTGAACACCGCATACAATCTCTAAAGCAAAATAACTGAAAATGGCCAAAAGTCGCAAAAATCTAAGGTTTACCCCTTGCCATTTTTTCAGATTTTGGTCATTTTCAGTTATTGTGCTTTAGAGATTGAATGCGGTGTTCAAAAATTATGAAAATTGGTATACTTATGTAATTTTTCCCGTAGAATCGAATGGTGAAGTCGCCAAGCTTGTATCTCCACCCATTTTAGGGTTATGGCCCAAAAATGGGTAAAATTTAAAATGTAAATATCTCGAGAATGAAAAGAGAAATCGACCTGCGGTTTTAAAATTTGGAATCAGCGCGTTGAGATGTACCCAAATGTATAAATACTGGATTTTTGAAAATTTTGAAGATTTTGGGGAAATGGGGCATTTGGGTTTTGATGCCTTGTAACCTGACTGGAACAAAGACTTTGACAAAATGAGTTCTGCTAATGTTGACATTATTTCGATAACTTTCTGATAAGAAATTCTTTTTTACCTTGCGTCACATTTAGGTAAGGAAGGTATTGTCTTTGATCAAAAAATTCGGTGCAAAGTTTTTAATAAATATGCACATTTTGTTATACCGGATGTAAAAGTGTCAATTTATGTTAGACAAAAAGTCTTTAAATAAATGATGTAGAGAATTAAATCTGCATCTAAATAGATAATCACATTTTTTGCATGTTTGGTAACCTAGAAAAATTAATTAATTTTTTTAAAAAACTTACCTGTTTATATTGTTAGCCATGGTATTGAATTAAAATTTATTGTTCTACAACATTTATTTAAAGCATTTTTGTCTAAAATTAATAGGACACTTTTATGCAAGGTAAAACTGTTTTTTCACGTTAAATGTCTATGGCCCGGTTTTCGTGTTACACCCGGTATATTTTAATATTGACATTATTAAAACTATTTTATTCACAATCATTATAGTAATATACCGATTCCTAACCTTTTGGAGGTTGGGAAATACGTCATTCCTAACTTTAATGACAATCTCTTGTGTTGGAAATAACAGATTTCACTTCCATCTCTTGGGTTGGAAATGTTTATGTTGGGGTTGTTTAGTAACATTGTCATAGATCCCTATAATTAAGTTTGCTAAACAAATTTTAAGAGAGCTGTCAAAAATATTAATAAAATTAAAAGTTATAACTCATTGATTTATTTTGAAAATTATTGATTTAAAATGAGGATGATTGTGAATAAAATAGTATACATAACCTCGGTGGGAGTTTCATCACAGCCTCGCGCTTTATCTCAATATACATAAGCCCTCGGCTGTAATGAAACATCTCCCACCTCGGATGTAATATACTATTGATTTACACACTTACGGTATGATATCATTGCCCTTGATATAATTTCTGATATAATAATTTTGTCGTGCGCTGTTACTTATATGATAAAAATATGATATCTACATAAAAATGTATACCAGAGTTATAGAGAAATGAATCATGTGTCGTACACTTTTTACTATAAGGGATTCCCAAGTTACGACCGTTTAAATAAAATATTTTTATTTATCACTTGAACACGGTTGGTGATGCATTACGGGAAAATTTGAATTCGACGCGAAAAACATACAGACGAAATACAGCGTGTTAAAAAAAAAACCTAATTCGAAGTAGGCTATGAACAGAGAAACGTATGTCTGATCGTTATTCAGTTCAAAAGTCAAGTTGTCAAAATTATCAAAATTTAAATGTAATTTTAAGACGAAAAGATAATAAAGAAGGAAACTGATTTCTATTTCTAAAGTACGATTCTACAAGAAAAGTTTTAATTTTTTTGGATAACGTATTTGACAATATATCATGCAAATCTTGTGTCGAATTGGCATTTAATTAAATTTAAAACATACGGTTCCCTCTTCATAACCTACTCCGAATTGGGGTTTTTTTTTTAACACTGTAAGTGTGAATTCGAGCTCGTGATTTTTAGACTTGAGAACATTCTGTGTTATGAAAAGTGCGTAAAATATCTTCGAATGCACATTAGATATACCTATTAGATATACGAGGTGTGGTGTGGCAATTAAATAACAAGATTGATCTTAGAACATTGACAATGTATAAAATTACACAAAACAAATATTGCCTCCTTCAATGTACTCTCCTCCCCGAATCCTACACCGCCCGATGCGAATATTCCGTTGTTGGAAGCAATGCCTGCAGGCCTTTTTTGTTAGGTTCATAAGCTCTGCCGCTTTTCTATAACTACATCTCGGCCCCGGATTTGGTGCCTTTTAACGCAGAATTACAATTTGGGAATAAAAGTGAGTAAGGTTGATGTACCAACACGGTGAATTTGTATTTCGTCAAAAATGTCTTGCCGGACAGGGCGTTTTGTTCCGGCGCGTTGTCTTCATGGAGAATCCATTACATTTCAGCCCTTTTTCTTCTCACCCGTGCATGAAGGGTTATCAAAACCTTCTTGTAATATGCTTGGTTAACAAAATGCCCCTCTCAGGCACCCAATCTTTTTTCACACAGAAAACGATGTCAGTGCACGGCCGAGGCGCTAATCGTCTCCGATCTCTTTTCTTCCTTCTTTAAATCTTCTAAACTGCTCGAAAACTTGAGTACTAGATAGACCCTCAGCACCATAAAGATTCTTTAATAATTCGGACATTTGTGTAGAGGATTTTTTAAGTTTCACACAGGAAACGATGTCCATGCACGGCCGAGGCGCTAATCGTCTCTGATCTCTTTTCTCCCTTCTTTAAATCTTCTAAACTGTTCGAAAAATTGAGTACTATATAGACCCTCATCACCATAAACATTCTTCAATAATTCGCACATAAGTGTAGCGGATTTTTTAAGTTTCACACAGAAAACGATGTCAGTGCACGGCCGAGGCGCTAATCGTCTCCGATCTCTTTTCTTCCTTCTTTAAATCTTCTAAACTGCTCGAAAACTTGAGTACTAGATAGACCCTGATCACCATAAAGATTCTTTAATAATTCGCACATTTGTGTTGAGGATTTTTTAAGTTTCACACAGAAAACGATGTCAGTGCACGGCCGAGGCGCTAATCGTCTCCGATCTCTTTTCTTCCTTCTTTAAATCTTCTAAACTGCTCGAAAACTTGAGTACTAGATAGACCCTTATCACCATAAACATTCTTCAATAATTCGCACATTTGTGTTGAGGATTTTTTAAGTTTCACACAGAAAACGATGTCAGTGCACGGCCGAGGTGCTAATCGTCTCCGATCTCTTTTCTTCTTTCTTTAAATTTTCTAAACTGCTCGAAAACTTGAGTACTAGATAGACCCTCATCACCATAAATATTCTTTAATAATTCGCACATTTGTGTAGCGGATTTTTTAAGTTTCACACAGAAAACGATGTCCGTGCACGGCCGAGGCGCTAATCGTCTCTGATCTCTTTTCTCCCTTCTTTAAATCTTCTAAACTGTTCGAAAAATTGAGTACTAGATAGACCCTCATCACCATAAACATTCTTCAATAATTCGCACATAAGTGTAGCGGATTTTTTAAGTTTCACACAGAAAACGATGTCCCTGCACGGCCGATGCGCTTATCGTCTCCGATCTCTTTTCTTCCTTCTTTAAATCTTCTAAACTGCTCGAAAACTTGAGTACTAGATAGACCCTCATCACCATAAATATTCTTCAATAATTCGCACATTTGTGTAGAGGATTTTTTAAGTTTCACACAGAAAACGATGTCAGTGCACGGCCGAGGCGCTAATCATCTCCGATCCCTTTTCTTCCTTCTTTAAATCTTCTAAACTGCTCGAAAACTTAAGTACTAGATAGACCCTCATCACCATAAATATTCTTTAATAATTCGCACATTTGTCTTAAGGATTTTTTAAGTTTCACACAGAAAATGATGTCCGTGCACGGCCGAGGCGCTAATCGTCTCCGATCTCTTTTCTCCCTTCTTTAAATCTTCTAAATTGCTCGAAAACTTGAGTACTAGATAGACCCTCATCACCATAAATATTCTTTAATAATTCGCACATTTGTGTAGAGGATTTTTTAAGTTTCACACAGAAAACGATGTCAGTGCACGGCCGAGTTGCTAATCGTCTCCAATCTCTTTTCTTCTTTCTTTAAATCTTATAAATTGCTCGAAAACTTGAATACTGGATAGACCCTTATCACCCTAAATATTCTTCAATAATTCGCACATTTGTGTAGCGTATTTTTTAAGTTTCGTGCAGAAAACGATGTCCGTGCACGGCCGAGGTGTTAATCGTCTCCGATCTCTTTTCTTCCTTCTTTAAATCTTCTAAACTGCTCGAAAACTTGAGTACTACATAGAACCTCATCACCATAAATATTCTTCAATAATTCGTACATTTGTGTAGCGGATTTTTAAAGATTTACACAGAAAACGATGTCAGTGCACGGCCGAGGTGCTAATCGTCTCCGATCTCTTTTCTCCCTTCTTTAAATCTTCTAAACTGCTCGAAAGCTTGAGTACTAGATAGACCCTCATCACCATAAATATTCTTTAATAATTCGCACATTTGTTTTGAGGATTTTTTAAGTTTCACACAGAAAACGATGTCAATGCACGGCCGAGGTGTTAATCACCTTCGATCTCTTTTCTTCCTTCTTTAAATCTTCTAAACTGTTCGAAAACTTGAGTACTAGATAGATCCTCATCACCATAAATATTCTTTAATAATTCGCACATTTGTCTTAAGGATTTTTTAAGTTTCACACAGAAAATGATGTCCGTGCACGGCCGAGGCGCTAATCGTCTCCGATCTCTTTTCTCCCTTCTTTAAATCTTCTAAATTGCTCGAAAACTTGAGTACTAGATAGACCCTCATCACCATAAATATTCTTTAATAATTCGCACATTTGTGTAGAGGATTTTTTAAGTTTCACACAGAAAACGATGTCAGTGCACGGCCGAGTTGCTAATCGTCTCCAATCTCTTTTCTTCTTTCTTTAAATCTTATAAATTGCTCGAAAACTTGAATACTGGATAGACCCTTATCACCCTAAATATTCTTCAATAATTCGCACATTTGTGTAGCAGATTTTTTAAGTTTCACACAGAAAACGATGTTAGTGCACGGCCGAGGCGCTAATCGTCTCCGATCTCTTTTCTTCCTTCTTTAAATCTTCTAAACTGCTCGAAAACTTGAGTACTAGATAGACCCTCATCACCATAAAGATTCTTCAATAATTCGCACATTTGTGTAGAGGATTTTTTAAGTTTCACACAGAAAACGATGTCAGTGCACGGCCGAGGCGCTAATCGTCTCCGATCTCTTTTCTTCCTTCTTTAAATCTTCTAAACTGCTCGAAAACTTGAGTACTAGATAGACCCTGATCACCATAAAGATTCTTTAATAATTCGCACATTTGTGTTGAGGATTTTTTAAGTTTCACACAGAAAACGATGTCAGTGCACGGCCGAGGTGCTAATCGTCTCCGATCTCTTTTTCTTCCTTCTTTAAATCTTCTAAACTGCTCGAAAACTTGAGTACTAGATAGACCCTCATCACCATAAAGATTCTTCAATAATTCGCACATTTGTGTTGAGGATTTTTTAAGTTTCACACAGAATTTCATAATGACACTAACATAATTCCGGCGGAGTACGAGAAAGTAGTTAACTACTGCCGAATGGTTTGCCTAATTATTATTAAATTTTAACAGTGGATTGAGGGAAGATGACAAATTAATATGACATATCTTGTCTAATCATAATAAATAATTTCACTACGGACTGCTTGTCCGATTATTTTTCCTTCGGGAACCCTCATTCATTCCTCAGTCGATTATCTAGCGACAACACAAGCATGTACGTATCATTGCACTCGAAGTCATTATCCGCACTTTTCAGAACACAGAATGTTCTGAAGTCTAAAAATCACGAGCTCGAATTCACAAATCAATTACTCCGTATGTGCCATATAGTAAAAATCCGAACACCCTGTATTTAAACGAAAAGTATCATTTTCTCTTAATTCGATGGTGCTGATTACGGGAAAAATAATGTAAAAATTCTCATGGTTTTTTCACTTTGCCGGCCTAATCGCCTAAATAACTAATGAATGCTAAAAGATATACCGTGAGTATTTTTAACGTGAAACATTGGGTTTGTCATATCCATGGTTACTTGATTGTCATGCTCAGCCTACTAACTGATCAGTTTTTTTATTTTGCCAAAATTAAATATTATAATGGTTTTTATTATTATTTCGTCAAAATTGAATAACATATACAATACAAACGACGTGAGCTATGAATGTTTATTCACTCGAAGAAATTAACTCACTCGCCCTTAAGGGCTCGTGAGCTAAACTTTCTTCGCATGAATAAACATTACCTTAGCTCACTTGGTGTGTAAATATCAATTATTTTTATTTCTCTGATTTTTTAATATTGTCAAGTTGAAAAGTTGTGATTTTTTGAAAGTAACGCTACTTCAAGAGGTGAGAGTATGGGCCTTTGTTGTTTCGATACATAATAGCGAGAGAGAACAAGCGTACATACAGTGGTAACACTGCCCATCCACTTGAACGTGAGCACTGTTAGCACTAAATGTTGACGTCACCTCTGAGGTCATTCACCTCACAGCGTATACTTTGAGCGTTGTGAACACATTACTACCCAACGAACATAGTTTGTGTAAATTACTCGATTATTTTGTAATAGATTCATTTAAATATTTTAAAATTTGTTTATTTTAATTTGATATTTCTGAAGTATATTTGATAAAAGACAGTGCAGAGTATGTTATGCACAGTTACTATAATGTTAATATATGATTGTTTATCTCACTTCGCTTGGGATAAACATTCATGTATTGATATCGTAGTAACTGGGTGGCCTTTTCTACACCATTTAAAACTGTTGGATAAAATATCGCATCGTATACGTGTATTCATTAAACAAGTTACTTGAAAAAAGCGATTCTCAAGTGTTTTATCCAACAATTTTTTAAATGGTTTAAAGAATACCACAAACTAATAATTAATATTTAATAGGTGGCCCTTTGGTTGGTCTGATGCGTCAAGAAACATGGCGAATTTGATTTCAACACTACAGATCTTCGACGTAGGCGGCCATCGTTGGATGAACTGGTAGGAAACTTTATTCTTCTCATAATTGTAACGTTTATAAAATATTATCCTGTTCTCATGATCAAACATGAAAACTTGGAATATGACTATATGCCTATTTATCATCTTGTTCTCATACTCAGCCATGAGAACTTAGAGTTTAGGGAATATGACTATACATAATTATTATTTTGTTCTCATACTCAACCTGAGAACTTATAGTCAAAGGAATATGACTATATACCTAATTATCACCTTGTTCTCATATTCAGCCATGAGAACTTATAGTCTAGGGAATATGACTATACATAATTATTATTTTGTTCTCATACTCAACCATGAGAACTTATACTCAAAGGAATATTACTATAAGCCTAATTATTATCTTGTTCTCATACTCAGCCATGAGAACTTATAGTCTAGGGAATATGACTGTGCATTATTATTATTTTGTTCTCATACTCAACCATCAGAACTTAAAGTCAAAGGAATATGATTATATGCCTAATTATTATCTAGAACTCAAATTCAGTTTTGAGTACTATAGTAAACTAAATATAACTTTCATAAATATCCTTATAATATCCAAACAATTTGAAATTGAAATATCGACTATTTATCAATAAAATCAATATCTAAGAACGAATGATTAGCATTTGTCTTTCAGGAATCGGACATCTAGAAGATTAAAATAGTAGCTTTATAAGTTTTAGTATTATTTACGTAAGAATGGCATTGCGCGCAATAAAGTGTATACTTGTTAAAGACACGTAATTGAAGTAGTTTTTTTGGCAGATACATTATAAAATCTGTTCATGAGGCAACGTATGTCGTAGTTCGTATACATTGTAGGATATTTTAACATTTTTGTGTTTAGTGTTGATTTATCAATTCATGTGCGTTTCTTGATGCGGGAAAAGATAGTTCCTTATTAGATGTCAGCACAGATTATAAAGCGAATTGAACTTGTGCAATGCCATTCGTACGTGAGGAATACTATAGTTTTAAGTTCTTGGAAATGTATTTTCAGGTTTTAATTAAACTTTGGCTCATCGCGCCGTCGAGCAAACACGCGTTTTCTTTAAAAATTAAAAATAAATTGATTAATTTGAAGTGCATCCCGTGGCGATCATCCTAAAATCGTGCGTCTACGGTTGCAGCGGTAACCGTACACGTGGCTTACCCAGACGGTAGCTAGGGAGAGTGCTTGGGAAAAGAAAATACGGACGTATCGGGGGATGCTTGCAGGTGGATGGATGAGTGAGTCAGGAAGGAGGTAACAGATTCGAAACTTTGATGTGGGTGTTCGGGTTCCTTATTCAATTAACTTCACACGGTCAGAGGGGCTGGGTAGGTAGGGTTCGTGCGCGATAGCCATAATTGAGTGGACTGATATGTACAACGCACCGCCATGTGATATAAGCCTGTTGTTATGGTGGATCGCTTCACACTTGTGTGAATGTTTCTAGGGACATAATCCATAGTTGACACAGAAAGCTTTCTTATGGCCTTATGTGCTCTCCTCATCCGGAGGCAACGTAATATAATCATTATTTAATGGTAATGGCAACGAATAATTAAAGACAAGGTAAAGTTTTTGTTTGATTTAACTTTGTTGAGCACACGGGTTAATAACCGCGTTCGGTGTAGGGTATCCGCGAGAGGCGCGGGCGAATGTCTCCGGGAGTAGCTAGGTAGGTTGGCGTGCACCCTAGGTAGTTACATGTGACTGCTGCCGTGCTCTCTACCTAGTTCGAGTATTAGGCCGTAAATGCTCTGCATCGCGTGGGGTCGGCTTAACCCCCTCGTAAACTTCCGTGAGAACCAACAACGGCGTTCGACGCCACGGCGTTCTCACCATTTGCTTAGCTCGTACTCTCTCTCTCTCTCTCATACACACTTCGCCTTTAGCTTAGTTTAATCTAGATATAAGATAGTTCGCGTAGACATAAGATAGCTTAGATATAAGTAGGTGGGGTTGTTTTTGCTTTTCGAGAGAGAGAAAAATTAACGTTAACTTCACAATTTTAGATTTGCTTTTCTTTGAAATCGATATTAACGTAAAATAGGCTTTTTTAGACTTGTTTTTCATTGAAATATCTCTTAACGTAAGATAGGTTACTTTGCGCACTTCACTAACTTAATTTGGGGGGGAACTACAATAATTTAAGTTAGATTATAAGTATTATTGTACACGGAACTGTATTTAATAAATGGTATATATAAGGGAACGTGGGTTTGGCATTTGAGGGTGGTGTTTCCCTTATATATACTTTTTATTAAATAAAGGTTATCGTTTTTAATTTTTAGATAGTTTTAAGTTAAAAAGAACTCCCCTCCACCACTATCGTCAAGATTGCAGTGCCGATTGGAGGCGCAGACCATGGATAATCTTCTTCATTTGTTTAAAATGTTTGTACAACAATAAAACAATATATTACTTTAATTTAAACCCAATATCCCATTAGTTTTAAAGTAGGTAGTTTTAGTAAAAATTGTAATTACTACAGATATTTAGGATAGAACGTTAGTGACTTCAATAAAAGTGAATACTTCGTTTCTGTTGCGTCTGAATTCATCTTTTGCAGTTATACTGTGGGTTATTAGATATTTTTTTATCAATTAGCATGTCCTTTGCATTGGGGCCAACGTTGGAACACGGTGCACAACCATAGGCCTCCATGGGCACCCCCCTACGTCCTCGTACGTGGCAGACGGAACCCATGTGCCTATGCCGGTGTTGTCGGGAATGCGGAGTTCGTTTGGGGACGTAGGCTTTAAGTCGACGTCGTGAGAGCCATATACCTATTATTTAGGTGGTAGGTATATAGTGAGTATCATGACGCCTCGGCTAGGCGTGAAATCTCTGACTCCTGCTCGTGTATAGGCGAAACCAACCCGAATGGGCGGGAATCATCGGCACAGATTCCACCGTTTTTTTATATTAGAGTCACTTAGATTTGCGGACAACACGTGTTGTTCTTTAGATTCAGGATGGGATTAGGGATGGTGTAATTGCACTGGGTGGATTCAGACGTATTCAGGGCAAAGTGTTGCTTTGAGAAATTACTGGCGTTCGCCTAAATTTCTGATGTAATAATTTAAGACGCGGTCAGGGCAAAGTTAGATTTTAAGTATTGTAAACGAAGCTTTGTATTAATAAATATTATATATTTTGGGAAATGGGAGGTTTAGGTGGTAACAAAATATATAATATAATATAAAGTTTCGGAATCGGTCTTCAACTGAATAAGAAATCTTTGTCCCTTTAAAAATGGGAACAAGGAATCTTATTTAGGGACCACCAAGATTTAATTTGTTACATTAGTATTGTAAACGAAACTCTACTTAATATTACATTAAAACTTAAATAATCTAAATGTAGAGTTTCGTATTAGTTATAAAACTGAAATGTTTGTTACCAGATAAAATTATGGTTATATTATTTGTGTTCAATTCTACTGCATCTTTATTCAGTCACAGAATAAAGATGCAAAATAATTAACAACAAATAATACAACTATTAAAATGATAATTTTGTTCGGTAACAAACGTTTTAGTTTTATAACTAAACCATGTTTAACTATAATAAATTGTTATTAGATTTGTTGACAAATTTGGTAACAATTGTGAACAGAATTATAACACAAAAGAAACTTAAAAGACATTTGTGTTTAAAAATTCTGTTCATAATTATTTCTTACTAAGTTTGTTAACAAATTTGGTGACAATTTTTTAACGTGTCAAACAGGCTTTAGTTGTAAAATTAAAATGTTTGTTACTGAGTAAAGTTATCATTATTTTGATTGTAAATATCAATTATTTTGTACCTTTATTTTGTAATAGAAGTTACTTTTATTACAAAATAAAGATTCAAAATAGTTTATAATATCTGCAACTAAAATAATGATAACTTTACTCGGTAACAAACATTTCAATTTTACAACTAAAGCCTGTTTGACACTTTAAAAAATTGTCACCAAATTTGTTAACAAACTTAGTGAGAAATAATTATGAATAGAATTTTTAAACACATATGTCTTTTACGTTTCTTTTTTGTTGTAATTCTGTTCACAATTGTTACTAAATTTGTCAACAAATCTAATAACAATTTATTATAATGTGAAACAGTCTTTTGTAATAGCAATAAACTTTAATATTTATAAGAAAAAGAATAAACTTTAATTTTTATTAGAAAATGTCTTGTAATTTTGGTATAATATAAATATATTTCTGTTTGAAAATTGATTTTTTTTCTAAGTCCCTACATGATATTACTGTTTAAAAATTGATTTTTTTTCTAAGTCCCTTCATGATATTACTATTTAAAAATTGATTTTTTTTCTAAGTCCCTACACGTATGTAGTTTTTAAAACGGCCACCAGGGGGCAGCACCTGTCGATAAACGTTCCAACTTTCAACCCAAAATAATTTCATTGTGTACATACGTACGTACATACATTATTTTCGGTTTTACCTAATAAGATTTTAACGCAAGTTAATTTGGAACGCATATTTTTTAAAAATTTTATGCTCTGAAAATGAAACGTATACTTGATTTCGAATTTAACTCAGTATTTTTATCAAATTTTTCGTTTAATTTTACATGTCAAAGTATATTTAACAGGTGAAGTTGTTATTTTCGTAAAATTAATAATTAACAAGTGCTGCCCCCTGGTGGCCATTTTAAGAACTATTCGTATGTACGTATGTATGTTCAAAGTGGAACTGTATTTCTGTTTTAGGCGCAAAGCTTTTTTCCAATAGGTGCTGCTCTCTAGCGACCGTTTTAAGAACTATATACGTGTAGGGCTAGTAAAGGGTTAAAAAATAAACAATTTGTATCTTAATTTATATTTTATTGTGTAATATATTGTACATTAATGGTAGTTACATGAAATACAACACTGTAAAATACAAATAAACAATAAATACAAGTAAAATGTATACAAACTATTATTTAAACATCCCTATTTCTAATTTTTCAGGACCAGGGTGAGTATATTATTTATTTACAAAGTACATTAAAGATAGTTACGTGAAATACAACAATGTAAAGTACAAATAAACAATATACAAGTAAAATTTATACAAACTGTTATTTAAACATCCCTATTTCTAATTTTTAAGGACAAGGGTAAGTATATTATTTATTTACAAAGTACATTTAGGGTAATTACATGAAATACAGCAATGTGAAATACAAATACAAGTGAAATTTATAGAAACTATTATTTAAAAATCCCTATTTCTAATTTTTCAGGACAAGGGTAGGTATATTATCGATTTATAAAATACGTTAAGAGTAGTTACATGAAATACAACAATGCGAAATACAAGTAAAATGTATACAAACTATTATTTAAACACCCCTAAATATATTTATAAAATACAAATAAGAATAAATAGGTACAATTTCAGCTATGAACATAAGAACATCGTGTTACAATTAAACAATAAGTATTTCTTAAACTAATATAATTGTTATTCAACCCTTCATTTATTTCAGGGGGAAATACCACAACGAAGAGACAGGGAAGTATGTAGTTATGTAACATTTACAGGGGAAATAAGACATTAGAAATATATTCATTCGTGTTCTACGGATTGTAATTAGTCTAATAAATCTTGTCCGGCCCTTCTAGCTTTTATAGTTTTGGAGCTATAACACTTTTCTTAATCTAACTTTACTCAGGTTTTGAGTCGATTTTTTTTATGGTATCATGATAACAGGAATGAGAAGAGTTCTTATATTTTAAATGTGAGACCGGATTCGGATTCGACGGGTCGTAATTAGTCTAATAAATCTTGTCCGGCCCTTCTAGATTTTATAGTTTTGGAGCTATAACACTTTTTTCTTAATCTAACTTTATTCAGGTTTTGAGTCGAAAATTTTTGATGGTATCAGGATAACAGGAATGGGAAGAGCTCTCATATTTTAAATGTGAGACCGGATTCGTGTTCTACGGGTCGTAATTAGTCTAAAAAACTTTGTCCGGCACTTCAACATTTGTAGTTTAGGAGATATAATGCATTTCTTAATTAAAAAGTGTCGCATTTTGAGTCGAAAATTTTTCATAGTGTCCGGGGAATAAGAAGAGTTCTTCGAATGGTTATTCTATTGTTTATAGTGCTTAAAAAACAAATTATAAAATTTTCGTTCAAACAAAAAAAAAATCAAAAAATGTACGAAATTTTTCAAAAACCCTTATTAGAAAAACCTTGCCCTACGCCCTTGAAACTTTGCTATAATGTACTTTGACCCTATATTACTCATTCGAATTCCCCTAAGGAACAGCGTTTTAAGGAAAACGCTGAAAACCCAGCCGTTTTCGAGATATGAGCCCTTAAAGTTTTTTGAAGGGACTACCACTTAAATTCGTTAATTTATAGGGCTAAAGGGCCGGAAAATAGCGAATCGGGGAGATTTAAACCCGCGCTTTCCATTGGCTTGCACAGAATTGATGAAAACCCTTTGGTTAACAATATATTTGCCCTTCAAGTTTGTGGCAAAGGGCCTGTGCTAATTCCTGAACTAAAAAGGGTAGAAAGACCGAACAAGTGTTGTTGAACTTACTTGGATCTGCATAAATGAAATCCGTGATCAGATTTTCCCCAAGGGCTCAAATAAGCCCTCAGCCCTTTATAAAAAGGGCGGACTCCTATCGGATGATTTTTTTGTACCTAGAGAACTTAATACTAAAGGACAGGATAGGAAAATTCGGAAAAATCCGCAAATATTAGGATATTTCCCTGTCCCTTTTGTTATTACATAGGAAAGGTGAATAAAACACTATTTTATTTATTTATTCTTATAAAAAGTCACTTATTATCTTATCCAGTGTCGTAGTTACCATGTCTCAACGCTGGGTGTAGTCCGGCCCTTCGCAAATCCTGTAAACAAACATAAACATTGTTTATTTTGAGCGGCAAAGTACAAAATAAACACTTAATTGTAGTGGGGGTATTACGTGATAATATTAATATTATGTTTTTAAAACAAAGACTTCAGTTCCTTTCAGACTTTGGTGAAGTGAACATGGTGTGCTTGTGAATAATCGTGTAGTGTATATAGCAAACGAAAAACTTTGAAATTTTTATTGCAATCGTTCTCCATTTACATCGTATAGTTCGCTATGTTTTAAAAATGTTAGATTTCCCTATAACTTTCTTAAAATTATTTAAATAACTTTAAATAAGTTTCAATTTGTTTGAATTTTGTAAAAGAAATCTAAATTTAATAAGTTAATAGTGCATTAAATTTAAATGTTCATATGCACATTATTATTTACAATAAAATCTAAATATTCAAAATTCATTTTTAACTTATACAACGTATTTCTGCTTCTTATAATTTTAGATATTATTTAAAATGTTGCATATGACTCTGTCCTCCCGTTAGTGTTTATTATTTAATCCATAGTCAAAATTATATTGTGTCGTGAGTTAGTTTACTATATAGCTGCTGTATATTTAAAAAAAAAACATCTTTCGTTTTATTAAAATATGTATAATTGTCCGTAAAGTGTGGTGTATTGTTTTACTAATACTAAGTGTTATACAAGTTACTCTAATTGGTGTGAGTGTTACGTAATATGTACTACAAAGTGTATTCTAATCTGTGAAAATCGCCGATGATGATATATTACAGTGATGATTTAACAGCGGATGATATATTATGAAAATTCGCCTTAGGTAAGTATACACCTTTGATATTACATTTACATTTCTTCTAAATTGTTGAACACAAAACAAATGTGTCTGCCGTATCCTAATAGTGAATTTTATGTAAAATATAAAATTTTACTTCCCTATTTACTATCTTTATTCTTAAAGTAGTGATAAATGAAAATATGAAACAAGTGTACAGAGAAAATTTGACTAAAATACATTTATTTTAACGCTCTGTAACTCCTAAACCAATCAAAGTTAAAAATTATAATTGAACGTAAAGAGAATTTTATGTAGATTCCAAATTTTCATAGCGCAAGTTGCTATCTTTAATTATGTAGGAGTAATAAAGAAAAATGTAAAATAACACCGCATGACAAAGTTTAGTGGAATATACAATTTAACTTACATTTATATTTCACAGCATTTGAAGTCTGGAGATCAGGCGAACCGGTTCACGACTTCACGATACCGCAGGGGATGGTTTCCCGATCCAACAACGAAATCATGTCCACCAGGTCCGGAGAGAAGCCCCAGGATACTGTAGACACACGAACGGGTTCTCCAAGTCACGATGTCTGCGTCTCGTGCCACTGGGAACGTCGAAAACGTGATCATCTGCAAAAAATGATTTATTAATAAAATTATAAATGTAATAACAAATTTATTGTATCTGCATTTTGTGTTTATCTGTGTTACTAACAACGTTTTTTACCTCCCGCTACTCTTGGTAACGAGGTATAGGGATCGTACTAAAAATCGCATATCGAGATCAAGGTATCTTATTCTAATATGAAAAGAAGCCATTAGATTTTGGTGTAAATCGTGTAAGCGAAAATGGCACTTTACTTGAGAAGCTCAAATTAGTTTTTCTTCAAAAAAATCCTTTAAATGTATTTTTTTCACGATTTATGGTATTATAAGAATTAAAGATTAGCTATTAATCTGTCTAAAGTTTGCATTCATACTTTTTCAGATTTTATAAATAAACATAAACACTAATCTATTTTGTAAATCCCGAAGCTTATGTTTTAAATATAAATACAATTTCTTAGTTACATGGTTTAGATTTCAAATGTATGAATTGACAGATAAATATCACTGTCAAAGAACCTATCATTTCAAATTATTAATGGTAACGTTTTAAAAAGAAAAAAAAAGTTATACCGTGAGTATTTTTTAACGTGAAACTTTGAGTTTGTCATATCCATGGTGGACTTCATATTTGATTGACAGCAATGTATTTGCCCGTTCCATTTAAAATGGAACGAATCTGACAGAAGTATTATATTTAAATATTGTAAGAAATTTAGCGGAGTCAGAAAACCACTCGAGAGTACTAAATATATTTCGGGCACAAGGTGCACACAGTATTTTCTCTACATCTAAATTTAATTTTTAGAAAACAGGTATATACAGGGTGTCTCTTAAATAGGGGGACATGGCTTAACCACAGATTCCTGAGGCTAAAATAAGACGATTTAACCAAACTTGCTTCTACCGGAAAGTGTACCATTTAGCCAGAAATCTGCTTCAAAGTTCTTCGAAAAAAAATTAATTTTGCTTATAATAATCGGACGCTTTATTCGATTTGGATTAAATTTGGTATGACTGTTTATATGGTTATAGGTCATCTTTTAAGGTGATACTTGTTATTACTAGTGAACCACTAGTGTATGAAACTTAGGTCTCCCAACATTAATTAGACCGTAACTTTTTAATGGCAATGCAGAAAACGTGAAATTATTTTTCTTCAGAAAGATACATTCAATAGTAAACTTTTGTCTCTCTGTGTAATTTGTGATATCTGTTACGGTTCACACAGAAAAAAAATAAAATCTGAGTGTCTGCACTGCTAAATTTTTAAAATAAATTTAATCTAGCAGTCTATCCAAATGTCAAACAAGTAATTTTTAATGACAGTAACAATTGTTTTACGGTTTGTCAAAAATTTTCTTCGCAATATTCTAAAATTAGTAACATCCGTGTGTTCGGCCTAATAGTATTTTACTACCATTATTATAAATAAGACGATTACATATCCTAGCTTACTCCTAAACAAGTTGTGAAGATTGACAACTCGTTACTGTCATTAAAAATTACTTGTTTGACATTTGGATAGACTGCTAGATTAAATTTATTTTAAAAATTTTAGCAGTGCAGACACTCCGATTTTATTTTTTTCTGTGTGAACCGTAACAGATATCACAAATTACACAGAGAGACAAAAGTTTACTATTGAATGTATCTTTCTGAAGAAAAATAATTTCACATTTTCGGCATTGCCATTAAAAAGTTACGGTCTAATTAATGTTGGGAGACCTAAGTTTCATACACTAGTGGTTCACTTATAAGAACAAGTATCACCTTAAAAGATTACTTATAACCATATAAACTGCCATACCAAATTTCATCCAAATCGAATAAAGCGTCCGAATATTATAAGCAAAATTAATTTTTTTTCGAAGAACTTTGAAGCAGATTTCTGGCTAAATGGTACACTTTCCGGTAGAAGCAAGTTTGGTTAAATCGTCTTATTTTAGCCTCAGGAATCTGTGGTTAAGCCATGTCCCCCTATTTAAGAGACACCTGTATATATATATATATATATATTATTTAAACAAAATTAACCTCTAATGACATCCTGTCAATATGACAGATAACCGTTGAATTTTCCTATAAGTTACGACTTGACATTTGATTGACAGCAATGTATTTGCCTGTCCCATTTAAAATGGCACATGGGGAATGAATTTGACAGAAGTATTATATTTAAATATTGTAAGAAATTTAGCCGAGTCAGAAAACCACTCGGGCACAAGATGCACACTATATTTTTTCTACAACTAATTTTAAATTAGAATGCAGGTATAATTATTTAAACAAAATTAACTTCTATTGACGTCTTATCAAATGTCAAATTCGTTCCCTATGTTTCATTTTAAATGGAACGGGCAAATACATTGCTGTCAATCAAATGTCAAATCGTAACCATGGATATAACAAACCCAATGTTTCACGTTAAAAAACATTCACGGTATTAATACTTAAAGTTCAAATTTCCTATAGAAAAGTATTTGTCAACATTTCAACAATTTAAAAACAATCAAGTATCTGTCTTACTTAATTTCAAAAATATTGAGCCCTAAATATGAAACATCTATGGAAAAGATTTGTCCTTGAACAAGTAAAACTGAAAACTTTTCCAGCGTTTCAGTAAATTTGAAAATTAGCTTATTTATAGAAAAATTCATGTTTTATTCATATTTGAAACGTACGGGCTCGTATCTTACTTAGTTTCAGAGATATTGAGCTCTAAATTTGAATTTTTTTAAAGAAAAACATCTGTCTCAACAATCATAAATTAAAATTTTTCATCATTTCACAAACTTTGATAACTGATAAATATCCAGAAAAATGGCAATTATTAGCACCCTTTCTATCAACCCTAAAGTTCATAAATTATATTTCGCGTGTAATCTATTAACCTTGTTCATAAATACTAATTTCAAAAATTTGTTGTGGCCAGCACAAGACCATTCACCATTTCCATTTTAGGCTTTATATGTATTGTATTTAATACTTCTGGTACACACAAAAATTTTAATTACGTCTATTATTAATATATTTTTATATTTTTAAATTCATTCTATATATAATTTTCCTCCTACTTTTCTAAATGTTCGAGATTCTTCAAATTCATTGACAAGATTGGCGGTATTTCTGATGCATATTTGTAAAATATGTAATTATTAATAATAAAATAAGAAATATTAAATGCACTTCCTAGAAAAAGCCTTCGGTGATGTATCTGAATTTTTGACACTGATATTTTTCTGTCAATTAAATTTTTTTTAACTTTACAACTAGTTTCCATGGAGTTATTTGGGCAGTGAGATTCATTACAAAGGATTATTTTATATATTCATAATTCTCTATCTCTAAATCTATAGAAGATATAATAAAAATGTTCAATGTATCGGATATAGAATTTTATATTCTTTAATATTTGTAATAACATAAATTTCCAAAAAATAATATTTAGACGATTTTTTTACAGAACTACTACATCCGGTTGTCCAATTGTTACCAAAACATTTTCATCTCCTCCACTATTGATTAAGGTGTACGTAGTTTAATTGGTCTTTAGTCCTATAGAATTTGAGAAACCGTTTCTCCAACATCCACACACACACACACATCCACACATCGGATTCTAGTGACCTTACAACGTGCTTATTCACTAAAATCTGGATATGCGATTTTTGGCATGAATCCAATACCTCTCTTAGCGAGAGGTAAAAAATCATACGAGCGACTACAAAACTATGTAATACATAGACATCAATTATAATTTATAAATACTCATTATTTTGATTGTTGACTACTATTTTTTTTATTATTATTATCTAATGCCTGACTGTTACATAGATCAATTTTGTCAGTTTCATTGTTGCAGTGCTAGTGAACAAACGTGTGGTGTGCTCGTGTACTGTGCCTTCGAGGACGACTTCTTAGTGCTTGGAGAGGACTTTTGGACATCTTCAAGACTTGGACTTATACTTAGGAATATAATTTAGTCATAGTAAGTTTTTATTTTATTTTTGAACTACTTTTAGTAACCATTTCGGGTATATCAGCCATTATTTTTAAAGACTATTCCGGGTGTATATATATAGTGACCTTAAAACGTGCTTATTCACTAAAATCTGGATATGCGATTTTTGGCATGAATCCAATACCTCTCTTAGCGAGAGGTAAAAAAATCATACGAGCGACTACAAAATTATGTAATACATAGACATCAATTATAATTTATAAATACTCATTATTTTGATTGTTGACTACTATTTTTTTTTTATTATTATTATTATCATCTAATGCCTGACTGTTGCATAGATCAATTTTGTCACTTTCATTGTTACAGTGCTAGTGAACAGACGTGTGGTGTGCTCGTGTACTGTGCCTTCGAGGACGACTTCCTGGTGCTTGCAGAGGACTTTTGGACATCTTCAAGACTTGGACTTATACTTAGGAAAATAATTTAGTCATAGTAAGTTTTTATTTTATTTTTGAACTACTTTTAGTAACCATTTCGGGTATATCAGCCATTATTTCTAAAGACTATTCCGGGTGTATATATACAGTGACCTTAAAACGTGCTTATTCACTAAAATTTGGATATGCGATTTTTGGCAGTAAGTTTTTATTTATTTTTAAACTACTTCTAGTAACCATTATTGGGTATATAAGCCATTATTTCTAAAGACTATTTCGGGTATGTATATGTAGTTTTTATTTGAATTATTGTTGATATTATGTGAAATATAATTTGAATTAATTTAGAATCATTTAGTGTTACTATCATACACAAGTATCATATATTATTTGACGTACTATATATTTTACTACATATATATTTTATATTTAAATAATTATGAATAGATAAAATCTATAATTTAAAATAAAATGAAAAATTTTCTTCTTTTCAATATTGAATTTCTCACACTTATTTTCATATTAGGTATTTTATTTTTAATAATTACAAACAATTGAAACATTTCTAAGTTCATCCATATTATTATTTGTAACCACCATCCAAATATTATTTCAATTATATTTTTATTGTTACAGAAACATGTAACCAGAGAGATGGATTACAGTCCTGGACGAGCAGTAGAAGGATGTGGATGAATTGCAGAAGGATTATCTATCCTGATTTCAGCGTTGGAGATATCATATTGTTGCAGAGCATCTCACTGAAGACACCCCAACATGTATTGGTGCCCCTTAAGACTTATTTATAAGATTTATGTAAATTAATAAATAAAACTTATCCTTGTAAACATTAAATACTCGTATAACTAATATAAGCAAGAAAAATTGGCACATAATCAATTCATATCATTATGCAACACATATATCTTCATTTTCATATATTTTACAGTTCATTATATGTATAAGACATTCACATAATACATACATGCATACACACTATTTAAAAGGTACAGAAAAACAAAAGGCTTAGTTCAAATATTTCCTACTGATATTTAACTCTGTGTCCGGCGATTCGAATTTCTGAACCTATATATACATAATATAAAACAACTCCTCGAATCCAAATGTGAAAACCATAAGTCGTTATCTCACTTAGTTTTCGAGTAATTTCATTTTAAACTTGGTACACATAATAGACATTTAGCTATCTTAAAAAAACATGACTGAATTTTTATCAGCAATTCGAATTCCTGAAATATTGCTTACATATAGAAAACAACCCCCTGAATTCAAATTTGAAAACTGCAAGTCGCTATTTCACTTAGTTTTTTAATTATTTTATTTTTATCATTGTTATACACAATAGACATTTAGCTATCTTAAAAAAACATAACTGAATTTTTTTTCAGCATTTCGAATTTCTGAAACATTTCGTACATATAGAAAACAATCCGTTGAATCCAAATTTGAAAACCGTAAGTCGCTATCTTACTTAGTTTTATATTTAGCTATCTTGAAAAAAACATGATTGATTTTTTTTTCAATAATTCAAATTCCTGAAACATTGCGTCCATATAGATAACAACCTCCTGAATTCAAATTTGAAAAGCACAAGTCGCTATTTCACTTAGTTTTTAAATTATGTATTAGCTATTTTGAAACAAACATGACTGAATATTTTTCAGCAATTCGAATTCTTGAAATACATATAGAAAACAAGCCCCTGTATTTAAATTTTAAAATTGCAAGTTGCTATTGCACTTAGTTTTTAAATTATTTTATTTTTGTCATAGTTTACACAATAGACATTTAGCTATCTTGAAAAAAATTATGGTTGATTTTTTTTCAACAATTCGAATTCCTGAAACATTGCTTGTATATACAAAACAACCCCTTGAATCCAAATTTGAAAACTGTAAGTCGCTATCTCACTTAGTTTTTGAGTAATTTCATTTTAAATATGATATACATAATAGACATTTAGCTATCTTGAAATAAACATGACTGAATTTTTTTTCAGCAATTCGAATTCCTGATACCTTGCGTACATAGAGAAAACAACCCTTGTATTTAAATTTATAAATTGCAAGTTTATATTTCACTTAGTTTTTAAATTATTTTTTTCATGATATACAGAATAGACATTTAGCTATCTTGAAACAAACATGACAATTTTTTTCAGCAATTCGAATTTTTGAAACCTAACGTACATAAAAAAACCCCTGTATTCAAATTTTAAAATTGCAAGTCGTTATCTCACTTAGTTTTTAAATTATTTTATTTTTGTCATCGTTATACACAATACACATTTAGCTATCTTGAATAAAACATGATTGAATTTTTTTTCAGCAATTCGAATTCCTGAAACTTAGTGTACATACAGAAAACAACCCCTGGTAATTTCATTTTAAACTTGGTATACATAACAGACATTAGGTATCTTAAAATAAACACTGAATTTTTTTTCAGCAATTCGAATTCTTGAAATATTGCGTACATATAGAAAACATACCCCTGAATCAAAATTTGGAAATTGTAAGTCTCTATCTCATTTAGTTTTTGAGTAATTTCATTTTAAACATAATATACATAATAGACATTTAATTATCTTGAAATAAACATGACTGAAATTCAGAAATTCGAATTCCAAAAACGTTGTGCACATACAGAAAACAACCCCTTCAATCCAAATTTGAAACTGCTAATTGCCATTTCACTTAGTTTTTAAATTATTTTATTTTTATCATGGATATATACAATAGACATTTAGCTGTCTTGAAAAAACATGACTGAATTTTTTTTCAGCAATTCGAATTCCTGAAACATTGTGTACATACAGAAAACAACCCCTTGAATCCAAATTTGAAAACAGCAAGTCACTATTTGACTTAGTTTTTAAAATATTTTATTTTTTTCAGTAATTCGAATTCCTGAAAACTACCCCTAATTTCAAATTAAGATAGCAATTTGTACGATATAAAATATAAGATTTATGTACGAAATTAGAAACTTGTGATTTTTCTGTACCATCCTTTCATCCCTTAAATAGGATACTTGCACACTGACATGTATTTTAATAGTATAAGAAACTTAGATCATTGTTATTACTATATATTTCATGTATAACAATATTAATTTGTGTTATATTTATCAATAAATATTTTCTTTAATAGAAATTATAAATCATGTGTTACCTTTTTAAAATATAATATACTTTTACACTATGTAAAGCATTGTTTTTAGGTTGCATCATTCATATATTATCTTTAAAAAAATGTATTTTCTTATTCATACGTAAAAAAAATGATATCCTTTTGCGCTACTGTATAATTGTTTGCTTAATTAATGTATATGTCGAAATAAAATTATTTGTATCAAAAATTGCACTGTATCTTCTGTTAAACAAAACTATCATCCCTTATGTATATATGCATAAGATAGATTACTCTGTCTAGCTAATCTTTCAAAGTCCAATTTGATGTATATAAACTAAATATCATTACTTTGTATTTGTGAAAGTACGACCGCTTTATAATGTAACGCAAATACAGAGATCGACATATTAAATAATGTATTTCATGTACCATATATTGTAATCATTATTATGTAACATATCGATCAATAAATCCTTGTTAAAAATAACATAATATTTCATTGCAAACTACCAAAATTCGCAATCCAAAGATCTAGCTTCATATCCATATCTCGCTTGCTAGCAATAATCTTGTATCCCGTCGATCTGAAACCGGAACGGCGTGCTACAAGATCTTGCAATCCAAAGATCCAAGTTCGATTCCCGCCTAGCTAGCTAGCCAGCCAGAATTCGTACCCCAGGCTAGGGTACGCTCTGGTGGTCGGTCTAGACTGGGGTGCTCCGGTGGTTGCTGGTGCTAGTAAGCATCCAGCAACCCGCCGAGCACCCCAGCCTAGCCCGGCCACCAGGGCGTACCCTGGCCTGGGGTACGAATCCTGGTGGCTAGCTAGAAATCTACAAAAAGCCTTTATATAGCTCGTAAAGACGTGATTACGTAACTTCACGACGCAGACCGTCCGGTTCAAGACCACCTCTCACGCTGAATGGCTGTAAATTTATCAAACAGCCAGTATATAGCCAGAATTCTTGATGGAAGGGGAATGACTGACGATTCGGCGTACAGAAGCCTTGCTATTTTAGTTTTTGTGGGCAAATGTCTTGCTAAGATATTTCGATTTTAATTTTTTGTGGATAGCAGCCTTCCGATCAGCTGTGCACACGTCTGGCAGCTCAAAAATGCTTCAACAGTGAGTACAATGCTATGTTTCGCTTGCTGCAGGCTGTAAATCACCGATGCAGAATGATATTTGTATTTTGACGACCAGAAGCCTTACTATAGCATTTCGATCGACGGATTTTTAAATTTTGCTGGGTAAATGCCTTGGGATCGGCTGAAAATCTGCCGGAGAGCTCAAAAATGCTCGTAGCGGCAGTAAAATGCTACTTTTCGGCCGTTACGGCTCTAAAACGTCGATTTTACACGATTTTTTGAATTTTGTCGACCAGAAGCCTTCCTGGTGCTGCTCGCTCAGGGTGTAGCCCAGGGTTGCTCGGTTCTCGGTGTACGAATGTTGCCGATGCTCTAGGCTTTTATTCAACTGATTTTGCAGGTTGCTTACACACTCGTCGTCGTTTTATGATTTTGCTAGCTAGAAATTTTGTCGTACGCTACATGCTTACGTAATCTGCTGTGCACTAGGTTGGAATTTCGGCGATAAAATATTTTGTGCAGGTTGCAGATCAGCGATCTATATTTGGATCGCTTTGCGGTGCTCTCGGTTCGAATTTTGCTGGTTGCTTACCTATAGCCTGTAAAGCGTTCGTATTCTGCTGATCTCATTTTGATGATCTAGTTCGTATATTGGTGAATTGCTAGTTGCTGGAATATAAATTTTGAGGATAGGAAAATAGGTTTTTGAACTGAGAAATTGTATTCATTTTACTGTATTTATTGGTCACTTATATAATACATTTTATTTGTGCTACACATAATATTCTGTAGGATAAGGACTTAAAACTAAATAAATAAATAATGAAACATATATCGTAAAATATATATTAAATTGTTCATGTTACATAATATTGTAGGTTTTTGCGAGTACAATATGTAACAGTTTTTTTCTACACATTATAATATTCTATAAGATAAGGACTTAAAACTAAATAAATAATGAAATATATCGTAAAATATATATTAAATTGTATTGATCATGTTACATAATATTGCAGATTTTTGCGAGTATATCATATAACAGTTCTTTTCTAAGACTTATCGAGTTAAACATTATTGTAATATGTATATGTAATTTCAAATAATAATAGTTATGCGAAGATTTATATACAGATATATAATTAACAATATTAGTATTTTAATATCAAAAAGATGTTTTCAAATGTTAATGTTAAAATGCAAAACTGCTACAGGGTGACTATAAGTCTTAGA
The DNA here is from genome assembly GCA_943142095.1 of Ophonus ardosiacus. Taxonomy (NCBI): domain Eukaryota; kingdom Metazoa; phylum Arthropoda; class Insecta; order Coleoptera; family Carabidae; genus Ophonus; species Ophonus ardosiacus. Next base: position 39,105,273 of record OW964836.1, read on the forward strand.
AAAAAAAACTGTATTATTTCGAAAGGTAATAAAATGGAACAAGTATAATATAATACAGGATTAAATATAAATAAATAATTAAATCTGAATGTTCACTATCACATATTAGTTGTATTTTTCACTTCATTACACTTACTACAAAAAACTGTATCATTTTAAAAGTTAATGAAGTAGATGAAGAATAATTATAATACACGAACACAATTACTTATAAATAAATCTGTTATATTCACTATCACATGTTAAGTTGTATTTTTCACTACACATTATCACTTATTACATATGTACAAGTACAAGTACTAGTACTAACGTATTTTGACTGATACGACGAAAGGTGGTACGTATTTAAATACCTAATATACATTAATGCCGTTATCGTTATTGTATCGCGCACAAAGCTTTTTGTTGAACAATTTTAAAACATAAAAATGGCACTTAGATCTTTTTGAATTTAAAGGCTTCAATGAATATTTCCAAATCAATATACTAAGGAATAAAATGTTAATAAAATAAGTTGTAGCTATAGTTGTTTTGTGTAAAACACTTTTTTAGAATGACTTTAAAATCAGGGCATCGTACCCGCCAAAAACTGGGTTTGGTTCCGGTTCAGGTTAATTTGTTTTTTGAGAGATGGATTCGTGTGCGGTTTTGGTTCAAGCATTAATCAAATATGTGGTTTCGGTCCGGGTTCAGGTTCAGTTCGACTTAATGAAAATTGAATTAATGTTTTTTGAAAAACAATCTTTATAAATAATTCAAAATACGAGTCGAATTAATAACGCAACACAATAGGGCTGCTGTAAGAATTTTTATATGATTTCTAAGTACTAAATTTTAAAAGATATTGATCTTTAAAGAGCCTCAAATTTGAAAATATCAAAAATATGCATTAGATATTATGTCCCGTGGCCGCGTGCCTGGTCGCACACCTGGAAGAACCGGATTCGATCCCGACTGATAGCAAATATTTCCAATTTTAAATGGCGCAAAAGTGACCCCTGTGGTACACTCTCCACACCAACTATAAGTGCCCGTGAGGTGACGCCGGGTAAGCGCCCACATGGTAAAATATATCGTCATCATTACCGATGTCTACATGTGTTGTAGATACTGGCACACCCAGAAATAGGTAATATGCCGTGATATATTTATTTATAGATATTTTACAATTAAAAATTGAAATTTGTATAATATTTTGAAAGTCACGTGATCTTGAACAGAATGTGACGTCAGAGTATATACAGCTAAACATATAACAAACTATCGCCTACTTTTATTTATATAAATAAAGTAAACTGTTTTTCAGTCAGTGGCGTAGCCAAGGGGGTATTTTCGAGTTTAAACCCTCCCGATTGGTAATATTACTACATATTTTATTTTAATAAATTAATGATCTATTTCATAAAACGTATTAACTTTGACACATATCTTATTTTAATACCTAAATAAATGATCTATTTCATAAAAACGTATAAGTTTGATGCAAAATTGTAACTAACGAAAATAGAGTACCTATAATATGTGTGAGTAGTATTTACTTCTACACAACGAACTCTCTCCCCCCATTTATTTTCAATATCCACCCCCATTTAAAAATCCTGACTACGCCACTGTTTCCAGTTGGCTATGAATGCTGTATGTACTCCGTCGTCATAAGAGTGTGGGGTTGTTTTTCATTATTATTTCTGGCTCAAATATTTTTATTTAATTATTTAATAAAATAACAATAAATATTTTCATTACTGTGAAAATATTTCATAAACTTTCATTTAAAATACTTTTGAAACCGGCTTATTTTACGAGCAGTCAACACAGGCAACATCGCAAATGGTTGTATTACGATTACACTTGTGATTTGAACTGAAAATGAACCCGGGACCCAAATTTTAATACCCGGTTCGATTCCGACTGGGGTTTTATTGAAAAAAAACATCAGATTCGATTTGGGTTTGCTAAAATGTTACGGTTTGATTCGGGTTCGACGCCCTGCCGTTTAAACAAGAATTAACCCAAAAATGGGTGGATACATCGCCATTCGATTCTACGAGTAAAATTACTAAGTACACAAATTTTCTATTTTGTTTATCAATGGATACAATTTTTAGGACAAAATAACTGAATACGGCCAAAAAAACCCAAAAAATCTGACCATTTTCAATGTTTTGGCTGTGTAAACAGAACTAATAGACTTGTATCCCCATCCAGTTTTTGGGTCGTAACCCAGAAATGGGTAAAGTTTTAAAAACTGCAAAGCGTTAATGACAAAATTTTTGATTATTTAATCTATTGTACACTATTTATTGATTGTTAAAAAATCATATTTTCATTGACGAAGTAGAGTATTTTACGCAAGTTTCTTTAAAGTGTCTTCTATATTATGCAACTGATTTTAGTTATTAATTAATATTAATAAACGGTACATAACATTATAAAGATATTTCGATAAAATTGGATATGATACTTAAACAGCAAGATTAAAAATGTCTGAGAATATGTTATCTGCTGTTTTATTATAAATTCTGATACCTATACAAATTCACACTTTGAACGAAGACGTACATAGGTAACGTCATTAGATATTTCAATATGATTTACGTACCTATTACATTTATTACAACATTACGCAATTTATCTTTCTAAATATAGCATTCCGAGTATATGAATTTGTTTATCCTTTACTAATATAAAAGAATATTAAATACAATACATTACATGCATTATTGCTGATTTATGATGAATTCAACATACAAATAATTATTTAAAACTTCAAGATTCAGACAGCGTTATTTCATAAGATATTTCGATATGATTTTTGCCTTAAATTTATTATATAATAAAGTAATTTACCTTTTCAACAACAGCTAGGCATTCTAGTTCAAGTGCACCAGATTTATTTCACGAATATATCAAATAAATACACAATTCCAATCACAAACACAGTAAAAAAAACGTTCTGACTCAAACACGAACTAACTGAAACCTGCAGTACGCAGAGCTTACGTGTACAACTGCTGTTTCGTGGCCGCACACGATTGGCTAAAGTAACGACGCTTGTGATTGGTTCATTCAAATTTAGACATAGAATATGAAACATTTAAATGAAAATTTAAATTTTACTTTGTTTTCTCTCATTTTGAACCAGCTAAGTATATTTATATTAAAAATATTTTTAAATTCAAATATCTAAATATTAATTTGTACAAAAATTCATCATAAACCATAATACACCAGCAAAAGTATATTATTTATAACTAATGTCTCAGCTAATATGCTTTTAAAAGATTTTTGTTTGTTTATTGTGTATTTTAATGATAAACCAGAAAAAATGGGGATAGATACATACATATAAGATAGGGGCTTATGGGGGGAGCATAAGGGCATATTCTTTTCTGGAAATTTTTGCTTGTCCCGGAAAACAGTCGCCATATTCGGACACCATCTTCAGAGCGTTCAAATTCCTTGCATGTGTGTAGCGGATCAGCTTTTCCAGGGCACTGTAACAATTAAAAAAACAAAAAGAATTAAAAATTAGTGCATTACAACACAATTGCCCAGTTTCATATCCGCTTGTTAAATCTTAACAATTTGTTAAATAATTTAGCAACTGATTAAATAGGAACTATTGTTTCATCAACAAATGCTAGATTTAAACTATGGTTAAATGGTTTCCTATTTTAACAACTGTCTCGAGCCTTGTTAAATTTCTAACAAGTTGCTATTTATGACATCTGTCACATATGTGTAATCAGAACAAAATATTTATTTTGTCCTTTCCGTCATAAATTAATTTGCAACAAGAAAATTAGTAAGTACAAGTTGCATTAGCTGTGTAATTTAAAATAAAAATATATTCATTACATTAATGTCATAGGAAATATTATTCAACTATGTTTTCGGAATCTGATGAGTCTGAAGAAGAATATTTTGAAATTGATATTCGATTTCTACGAAGAGAAAGAGTATTCAGAGATCGAGGAAATCCTTTTCAATTTTTTGATAATGTAAAATTTAAAATGAGATAACGGCTATCTAAGGGCATCATATCTGTTAATTTTGGATCATATATATGAAAATTTGACATCATACACTGAAAGAAATCATCCAATTGATCCAATCAATCAGTTATTATTAACATTAAGGCTCTATGCAACTGGTACTTACCAGTCTGTCAATAATGACATTTATTATTAAACTATGAAATTGGTGTTTATATTACTAAAAAATACAATAATTCCCTAAACATATTTTAACATGCATGTTGACTAACAACAGTTTAAAATTGATTTGCTAATTTCATGAAACATCATAAATATTGAACAAGTTGTTAATTTTGAAAAGTTGTTAACTAACACGAGATTTAACAATCGTATATGAAACCGGGCAAATATCTTTTAATTTTTAAATAATAATTTTTATTGAAAATAGTACAAATATACTACAAATTGCAAATGAAGTATGAAAAATCCTTATTATGTTGAAAGTATTATAATTTATCAAAATAAACAAATTTTATAATTAAATTTAGAATTAAAAAAAATGCTGCATATACTTAGATTTAAATAATAGATATTTACACACCAGGTGATCTAAGGTAATGTTTACTCATGAGAAGAAAGTTTGAGTTCATTTCTTCGAGTGAATAAACATTCTTAGCTCACGTGGTTTGTACAATATTTTATTCAATTTTGACGAAATAGTAATAAAAACCATTATAATATTTAATTTTGACAAAACAAAAAACTAATCAGTTAGTAGACTGTGCATGACAATCGTCGATGATAGATGTCAAATCATCTATTTAAAAAGATTTATTGTCTGTCATTTGTGCCGTGAAAAATAATGAAAATGGCTGACAATGTCTAATAAATACTATGGTAAGTGTAAATTTCGTGCCTGATGTTATTTTAAATGCATTATTTGTTGCAGAGTGAATTAAAAAAAATGTGAGTGATTTAAAAAAAATTAATTCACTTGTGAAAAAAGTGTTACTTATAATTGTTGCTATGGAGTTAATAATGACAGTTTAAAACGTCAAAATTGAATAAAAAAATATAAGGATTACCTTCATTAAAGAAGTCTTCAAACAGACAGTAGTCGTCTTTGGTGTGTTCAAATTCAAACAATCGAAGAGAGATTCATGTTCTCCTATAGATATAACAAAATTAAATCCATAACAGTTATGATAATCAGAAAATGTAACCCCAAAACAAATTTAAAAAAATAATAATAAAAAATTAAATCTATTGTCTTTGTTTTAGAAAAGTACAGAGTAAACAATTATTAATTTTTTCTATATTGTTATTGAAATAAATACGAAATGGAAATTTTACGAAAAATTCTCTAGGTGTGAATTTTGATATTAAATATATTTAAATTTTGAAATTAATTTGTGGAGACGTTGGTCCCAACCCATTTTTAGGGTATGGTTAAGCCCTGCCACCACGACAAGGTCTCTCCACATGGGCAGGGAACCCTGCCCAAACCTCCTGCGATTCAAAGGAGTTGAGGACAGAGCCACCCCGGTCTAAACCACGACTGGGGTGTGCTACAAAACCCTAACAATCTCATATCAACTAAACAGAATCGCCCGCGCCTGAAACCTAACAAAAATGATAATGAAATGAAATGAACCTATTTGTGGCTTGTTCACGGACGCGGCCTGCTGGGGCCAAGCGCGGTCCAACCACTGCAGTGCATACGCCGATAAACTAGTGCTCATCGTCATATTCCACTCAGTGTTTGGACCTACGACCGCGCCCTCCCCATTCCGCAAAAACCGACCCCGTGCAATCCATACTGGAGGGTAAGTTTTCTTGGACGAGGGTTGCTCACCTCACGATAAAAAACAACTCTATTGTGATTACGAAATTAGCTGCTGGTACTAATTTTAGTAATCTGCAACAAAGCCGTTTTTTACCATGTATAAAGTCAACCGAGTATTTTCATACCCGCGAGAGACTTTCGGCGGAATTTGATGAGTATTCATTGCACAGTATTAAATACTGGCACGCCGAATACCCAGTGCGCTAGAAAAAAAGCATACACACAAAATAAATATATTATATCATATTTATATTATATACGAGCATATATAATATAAGATAATATAATATAAACAATCCCAAAATCCCACCCCAAATGTATCATTATAAATCGATTTTCGCGTACGAATTTGTGGCAAAAATTAACCCTGCAAACCCCAAACTACAGTTTATGTAAAAATATTCCCGAAACAAAACAAAAAATAAAATCAATATTATTAAAATTTGTTCAAAAATTCCCGTACCCGGTTCGCAACAAATTTCGAATATATTCGCGTCTTTAATTCACGATCTAGATGCCTTGAAGATTTGATCCCGCGTTGTCCCCCGTTGTCCAGGTCCTGGGTTCCTGGCCTAATCGATCCGGACCTCATACCGGATTACACGAGCTAATAAAAATAACAAAAAAACTAAAACAATCCGGACCTTATGCCGGCATGAAATCTACAATTTAAAAGTTAAATTTAGGTTGACGACGATATCCCACGGAGTCTAGAAGGAAGATAATGTCCAACGATGTCCAGGTACAATGGGATCCTGGCCTATACAATATAAACGGAACGGAAACGATCCGGACCTCATGCCGGAATACGCGAAATTAACGACCCGGACCTTATGCCGGGTTACGCGAGCAAATTCACCCGGGACGAAAGTTACAATTTAAGTTAGATTTACAAGCTAAAGTTAGGATGACGACGCGCCCCCTTAAACTAAACTTAACTAGGCTGTACTGCAATGAATGTTTTTATTTGACTTATTATTCATTTCATTATAAGATCTGTATAAATGCAAAATATTGTGCTACATATTCAACAAATATCTGTGTATTAGTATTATAATGTTCTTTACCCCTATAGTTGGGTGTGACATCTTTTCCCTAAAGACCCAGTAAATCTTATTTCAACTGAATGAAATAGATGCAAAATTTTCTTTCAAAGATATATAAATATTGCAAAATATTATTATCAGAATAAAAATGCTGATAGTACTATGTCTTTTATCAAATATTTATCAATACTAAATAAACCTCAATCACACGACATTCAGGGGATCATTCATAAATAAAAATTGGTTTTTGTTTTCATATTATTCCATTTTTTTTTGTTTTGTTTTTTTGTTTTACCCACATATACGATCCACACTCACTCACACCTTTCATTCTTAATTATTTTTGTATTTCTTTTCATTTATTAATAATTGGACATTCATTGCAATGTACAGCAACTTCCCAGCAAAATTGTAATTGTAATACTTTAAAAATTTCAAAAGCATGTAATATAATGTAGTAAAATATATATTTGATAATTGATATTTATGCACCAAATGAGCTATGATAATGTTTACTCAGAACCCACGAGTCCGTCAGGGCGAGTTGTTTAATTTATTCAATTTAGACAATAAAAAAAAAACTATTCAATTAGTAGTCTGTGCATGACGATCGTCATTTTTATTTATTCAGTTTTGACGGTTTTTTGATTATTTTTTAATTATTATGAATCGTTTTAGAAAAAATAATGTATGCAACTCATGTATAATGACTATTAATACATTCGAATGAATTACGATACTCGCCGTGGCTCGTATCGTAAACTTCATGCTCGTGCATTAATGCTATCATTATAAAACTCGTAGCATAATATACTATTAAATCACTAGAGAATAAACAGTTACTTATAGTCGTTGCTATGGAGTTAATAATGGCAGTTTAAATCGTCAAAATTGAATAAAAAAATATTAAACACGTTATTCTGAATTTGTAAAAAAATAAAAATTATGTATCAGAAAATTAGGTCAAATACTTAAACATTTCCTCTATTTCACAATTGTTGAGTGCGGGATTTGAACCCAAAACTAATTGGCAAACAATAATAATAATGAAACATATTTTGCAGACAGGATTTTCCCAAGTTATTATTATAGAAATTTATTTAAATAATTGTTTAATAATAAATAACTATTTATTGTTTAATATGAAAAAAAAAAAAAAAACTGAGTACAAGTATGGCGCCCTATCTTATAACTAACTTATCCTAAGCTAACTTATGTCTACCTTAATTAAAGCTAGTCTTACAGTATAAAATTTCCCGGGCAATTTTATAGAGCAAGATTTCGCTTACCCAATCACTCACACAGTCATTCCTATATATGCCACATTGTACTCAGTTTCATATTTATTTAGAGTTAAAAAAAAATATGTAGGACTACTGTCATCACGGTTTATTCTTATTACCCATTGATGAGTGTGTCATAAAATTTATTTTTTATTCGATAGTTTTATGTATTTAAATAAGAAATAGAAAAATCCATGTCAACAATCTATGAAACATATAGTAATGGTTGTTTTTCAAATAAATTTTGAAATTGTAAATCGTTCGAATTAATAATTGAATATTTGCATTTATTTTTGTCATTTGAGAAGAACAGGGCAAATATTAATTTAAAAAAATACCTGTAAATAATTACTTAGTAAAAAATAAATAAATGCATTTTATGTTTTATTTAATACTAGCAGCGTATTTTAAAATATTAAAATTTGGATTGCTGTACAATTCATTATATTGTATTGTTATGCCTATTCCCAAATTATGGGTACAGCAACAATTATTAGATAGAGGAAAATGCCAAGTTATTGACCTATAAAATTAAAAATGATTTAAAAAATCTAACTTTAAAGTAAAATTGATAAATTTTCAATTTGCTGGGAAGTTTATTTTCACAAACCTTGTCTCAGGATAAACCTGGACATTTTACCAAAATACCAATATACAAAAGAGTATCCCTCGTTGTCCTTCTCTCGGGCCCTGGGTTGATCTAGGCGCACTATTATTTTACTGACTTTAAAATTAAATAATTTATTTTAAGGGTAGAGGTGACTACCACAGATTTAAATACTATGAAATACAAAACAAAAGAAAGGAATGGTCGAGCACGGTCCAGCAAACCAGAAGAATACAACCATCCTTTCACTACGAAATACAAATTGTAAATGACTGTTATTAAATTGGGAGGTATTATTTTTTTAAATAATTAGTTATCTAATACTTGTTAATGACGTAGCAACAGGCTTGCTGCAGACAGAAATGAACAATTAAATTATAATTTTTAATAGAAGATAAATTTATGTAATTTTAATAGTAAATAAAATATGTGCAATATACAAAAGTCTCCGCTCCACAATATTTTCAATTTACTTTAGGAAAAATAACAGCAAACCCAATATATTTAATTTCTTTTTTTTTACATTACACCCGGTATGACAAAACGTGCATATTTATTAAAAACTCTGCACCGAATTTTTGGACCAAAGACAATACCTTCCTTACCTAAAGGTGACGCAAGGTAAAAAAGAATTTCTTAACAGAAAGTTATCGAAATAATGTCACCATTAACAGAATTCATTTTGTCAAAGATTTAAGTCTTTGTTCCAGTCAGGTTACAAAGCTAGACGCAGCGTACGAGCAAAACGCTTGTCCCGCCATAACAGTGCAGACACAGTATCTCTATCCTTCAACAGTACGGATGTTAAGAAAACTCGGCAAAATAAAAAATTTGATTTTTTCCTACTTGTTATTGCATAATTCGTTTTATTATATATTTTTAATATAATCTTTACATACATATGTATATTATAGGGGACAAGTAATAATTAATAAGAACTTACATATGAAATGACACAGCTGAACCGCGTACGTACTGTTGACTGCACGAAATACACCGTTTCCCCATTATTTTGTCGCACACACACCTCATAACACATGTATTTACGTATATATTGACAGAAATAATTATAAATGTTCTCCAAAAAAGTAAATAATACGCAGTCACGAAACGTCAAATGTAGATTTTGACAACTATTTAGTGATAGAGAGCGATGTATATAGGTTTACATATGTCTGAAAAAGATGTACAATGAGTACGAACGTATGCGCAGTATACGTTAACTGAGAACTTCCGTACTGTTGGAAGACAGAATGTATATTTCTATCCTTTTATGTTGGAGCATTATTCTAACAATAAAAAAATAGGAGACACTTGGTCCATTACAAAGCATCAAAACCCAAATGCCCCATTTCTCCAAAATCTTCAAAATTTTCAAAAATCTAATTTTTATACATTTAGGTACATCTCAACGCGCTGATTCCAAATTTTCAAACCGCAGGTCCATATCTCTTTTTATTCTCGAGATATTTACATTTTAAATTTTACCCATTTTTGGGTCATAACCCTAAAATGGGTCGAGATACAAGCTTGGCGACTTCACCATTCAATTCTACGGGCAAAATTACATAAGTATAAAAATTTTCAATTTTTTTGAACAATGTGTATAATTTCTAGAGTAAAATAACTGAAAACTACCAAAATCTGAAAAAATGGCAAGGGGTACACCTTAGATTTTTGCGATTTTTGGCCATTTTCAGTTATTTTGCTTTACAGATTGTATGCGGTGTTCAAAAATTATGAAAATTGGTATACTTATGTAATTTTGCCCGTAGAATCGAATGGTGAAGTCGCTAGGGTCGTACCTCCACCCATTTTGGGGTTATGACCCAAAATTGGGTAAAATTTGAAATGTAAATATCTCGAGAATGAAAAAGATATCGACCTGAGGTTTTAAAATTCGAAGTCAGCGCGTTGAGATGTACCTACAAGTATAAAAATTGGATTTTTGAAAATTTTGGAGAAAATGCCACCTGACTGACGTAAAATTGCAACACGAACATAACTATTTTCTATTAATTCAATACCAAAACTTCTTTGGAAAAGACTCTAATTATTGGAATATATCAGCTGTTTTCATGATTATGGCAAAATATTAGAACCCAGTTTGTCAGAAATATTGTAAAAAATATTTATTGAAAATGTAACAACAATAGATAACATGTATTGTACAAAGGATTCTTTATTATTTAAACTATCAGTTCCTTACATCTCAGATACTGAAATATAATCTGATAATTATTACTGCAGAGTAGTTAAGAAAAATATTTAATCATTACAGATTAAATAACTATTGTATCACATATGTAATTTTAAGTCTTAAATCCGAAATGCACAGCCAAGAGTTTGGGTAAGGTCAGGTTTATTAACTCTCTGCACAATTTTGTATATTTGCTATGCATTCACTTACTAGACTTCGGTATTTCAGATAACCATTTCGTAAATAAATACATAAGCTGAGGCAATGCTCTACAAATGTTTTAAAATCTGCCGAACTGTACGTAGAATCTAAAAAAAAACAATTACGTGTATTTGGGTATAAATAATACACAGCCATAAATACTCTGTCACTTGGTTTAGGCTGCTAAAAATTTGTAAAAATAATATCTTTTAAAAATGGCCGCATTTGGCTTTAACGCAATCCTTATGACCGTCTGGCCATTCTACTATTGCAGCACGGACCGTATCTATCGGTAGTTCCCTCACTACGAATGTGTACCAAGATAACCTTCTAGAAGTTACATCTGGAGTTCCGCAAGGTTCAAACTTAGGCCTATTATTATTTATTTTTATAAATGACTTGTAATTATGGAAGAAATGATTAGCCAGAAGATTTATGTCATCAAATAATATTACTAAAGTAATTACGTAATGTACTATTACGTTTACATGGGATACTAATTTATAAGGCGCGAGAAGTCATGCGATTTTGTGTAGATATTGGGGCCCGTGAGTGAATTACAGCTCGTAATTATGTACATAGATGTCAAATGTCATCATTTTTCATTCCAAATTTCATGTGGTTTATTTAACTCGCCAAATAAAGTCCACTCTTCTGGTGACAAAGAAACCACGTCAACATAGAAAATTTAAATTAAAATTTATGACATTTGTCAAGTCATGTACATTCTGACACGGGCCCCATATCTGCTTGTCAATATTTGCTGGGTATCTATTGTTCCGTAAAAATACATAATTTAATTAAAGTTTGATAACAAAAGAATTATTTGACAAAATACCTTTCGAACGGCTTTCAACGGAATTGATGGCCTACCTTTGGACAATTCCTGTTCGAAATGGTTGACGACATTTATTGTTAGCTTTTGAGACTGCTTTGTTAAAGCTTTAGGCATTATTATGGATGTATTTTAGTATATTACTTATTAAAACACATAAGTAATACTGTAGTACAAGTCACAAATGCTTAACGCAGAAAAAACTTACAGCCAAACGGTAATAGTGACAGGATCGATATCCGATCGATATAAAATTTAATGTAAACATTGTCAGGCCACTACAATTATTTCAAATATTTTTTTATTCCGTAAAAGGAATAGAGGTTGACTTAGAAATACTTGTAAATTTCATTAATATAAAAAAAAGTGCGACCAAGCAATATGTGCCCCTGGTTTCGACTTGGGAGGCGTGGTCTATCATTACGAGTACATTCGGAGACAGAAGTTTTCTATACAAATTTTACAGGTTCATGTATGAAATGGATTTGTTTAGAACACAAATGAAATACATAAACATTTCTTTAAATGTCGTTTATTATATACATATTATACCTTCTCCATAAATATTCGTTCGCGCCAAAATTCTCATATGTTATTGGTTGAATATTTACGTCAGCGCGTGCCTTCCGCGTCGAGGTCAGGGGCACATATTGTTTGGTCGCACAATATATACGTTTCTTAGACAGTGTCGCATTTTGACATTTAGTATATAGGTCTTCACATAAGTATAACTCCAATTGGCACACTAGTGATATCCATTTATCCAAATTTGATGCTTGAGAGTAAATGTTAATATTATATTTCATAAAATAGAAGCTAAGAAGCGATTCTTTAACAGTAAATTTGATGTTTTATATAACAACAAACATGATTTGTTTAATTAGTGCGCGTCAACTTCAAGGCATAGTGTGCTTCTGCAAAACCCTAAAATCAAATTCCTAAAATCCTAAATAATCACTAGATTTAGGGTATATAAATTTAGATATTTGCAATACAAAATGTATTATTATTTTTATAAATTTTTAGCAGCAAATAAACCATGTGACTTTGTAAATAAAATCTCACCATTCGGGTGGTTTTTCAAAAAAGCAGCAAACTCCTCCACTTTCATTTTAGCTTGCTTTTGCAATTTAAACGAAAAGACAGCTACCCAATATTTCCCCATAACCCCTAGGGCTTCTTCGGTGGTAAAAGGAGGCTGCATGCCTCCCATTTTAATCCAAACAGCCCCGTAGGCCTCTTGCATTTCAATTTGGATTATATGCGTTAGTAGATTACTCAGAAGGATTTTTAGTTTGGCAATCGATTGGCCGTGAGCGGGTTTGTTAACAGCAAGAGACGGAAGGGAAGAGATGATGTCGGAGTGGGGGAAAGAGTGGATGTTGTTAATAAGGGCTTTGTTGCGCAGGTTGACGTCATTGGAAAGCAATACCTAATAAATAAAAACAAGAAACATAGAAATATGTTTCCTAAATGCTCCATATGGCAGCTTGTATTTTAAGGTAAGGCATTTTTGAAAAGACTGTCAGGCGCGCTACGGTGCCATTTCAGTAACAATGTTAATGGCGCAGCTTACAGAAATTTAGGTTTGGATCTTCTTTTCATACACTTACACTGGACCATAAAACGCTAAAATAAATGTTTCCCCACGAAATTAATAATTCATCTCAGTCTCCATTGATAGACTGAAACCGGCGTACATAGTTCCAGTGGAGTAGGGATGAAGACGAAGACACAACAGAGGTCTCTGGTGGATTCCTTTCGCCTAAGGCACAGAACTCAGACCAAATATATATTAGACGCCGCATACAACCATTTGTTACGAAGCACAAACTTAAATGGGCGTGCCGAGCTAGCTAGCGGCGTTCATGAAATGCGGGTTGCATTTTCAATAGTTTGAAAGTAACAGCAGCTTGTATTTTGTAACCTATTAAGTGATTTGAAAAAGAAAAATTATATTTACAATGACGTTATCAAATATTTATATTTTACCGCACCTAACCTTTCAAAATCACCTTCGCATGTAAAATAATAATGAACTAGATAAGCAACACGCTGTACAAAACGAACGCCTCGTTCCCTCTTATCCCCACCTAACCCCTCACCAAGTAAGGAATAGTTTCACAACAAACCATTGCGCAGTATAGAGAATGCGGCGTCTAATTTATATTTGGTCTGAGGCACAGGATATGCATGACTAACGTCAACAGAAACGATACTGTTGTATGTATTGCCGTCCGTGTGCTCATGGCTATGTGTGCGTGAACTTAGACCAGGGAGGGGTAACGCAAGGAGAATGGGCGTACTCCAGTACGCCCGGCTGTGCCAGTGACGGCGTAACGGCGTTTGTGTTGGACAGTTCCGCGCAAGAATATTACAAATACCAGACTAGACTATTAGACATAATACCGGGTGCTATATATTGTTGCGTAAATAGCTTTAAAAGTTTAAGTTTTATAGTATTACCATTGATATCAAAATAAATAATCTTTCTTCCTAGACACATGGACAGATATCTTACGTACGCCGTAGCTAGCGCGCAAAGGTTGCATAAAGCGAGCCAGTAGTGGTAGCACGCACTTTAGAATTCTATCATAGAAAGCAGGCGAATACGATTTTACTCTTACGAATCTTGGTAGCATGCCCTGTAGAAATCTATATTTGTTTTTTGATTCGGAAATTATTGGATTTTATACTATTAAAATAAAAAATATTATGACAGTTGTATATAATAAAAGTATAAATTATATATAAATTGGCTTTGAATAGAACTGTGGCAAAATATTGACGTTACTTTGACACTTTCGCCTCAAGTCGAACGCTTCCATGCTACCAAATTTTCGCTTCGATGCCAAAAGCGAAAACAAATGCCTCTTTTGATAGAATTCTAAAGTGCGTGCTACCACCACTGTTGAAGGTTACCAGATTCAAATACACACGTACACGGTAGTGTCGTACCAGTGCCTGAGGGGAGTTCTGTGCCAACGCGGGTAATATGGTTTCAAACATTTATTATCATAAAACATGAAAATTGTTCTCAGAGAAATTAGAGCTCATCAGTACAGCCCAGCTAGTTAACAGATAGACATTAACTAGAGGTAGTAAGTTGTGTGAAAATTTGACTGATGCAACAAATGTGATTTTTCACAGCTGATTTTTTTTTACTGATGGTTTATTATGTATTCTGAAATGGCAATATACCAGTAATGTATGAAAACAATAAATTTGGAAATTAGAAAATAAGTGTATCACTATCTTTTCAAAAACACCATACCTTCCTGCCGGACCCGGGATAAACTTACGGTAAACTTCCCTTTTTCAATAAGTTGTAGACAGCTAAAGACTATACCATCATCTGGATTTCTACTAGACATTTCTAATTTGGCTGCATCCATTACTGTTTGTCCTATTATAGTTAAGAAAGAAGAAAAAGGTTGTTGTTTAGTTAATATACCTAAATAATTAAATTTGTTAATAAAGAGTATTCATCAATATTTCGACAACTATAAAAGCCACAAAAAAGATTAAACTGGCAAACAATTTCTATTTTATTATTATATTTTCTTTTTTGAAGATTTTATAGTTATCGAAATAACAATGATGTCCCCTTTAAAATAAACTCTCTGAAAATAGATATAGAATAAATCCGTCGTAAATTTAATCAGTTCTTCATATGGATGTAAAGAAGAGAAATGTGAGAGAATTATAATTTTTAGAATTGCAGTGACACACACATACACACATTCAGACATCATCATAAAACTAGTAAGATCGTATATTAGAGAGTCTAAAACGTGATTATTAAAAACTCGCCACCGAATTTTTTGACCAAAGACAATACCTTTTTTACCTAAAGGTGACGCAAGGTAAAAAACATATCTGACCTGTGAAATGTGGGTCCTTAGCTTGCAGCTGACTATTGATATAATGTACAGCTTTTCTGGCTGCTCGCATAATACTTCGACTGCTATGGGACTCTTTCATATAATCCAATTCTTGGATTACCATCCAAGGCACTATTATCGTCACGATTCCTAAACCTGACTAGCACAATAAAAATCACCCACCGTTTCACAATACAAGTTTCATATATCATATTTACAAGTTTTACATTAATGTGTAACATTACAAAGAATGGGATAGTTACCATATACATATTGAATTTCAATAAAAAAATATTCAAAGAGATAGACTACTATTTGTGCAATATCCTCTTTTCGATTTAAAGCTACATCTGGCGTTCCACAAGGCTCAGACTTAGGCCCATTTCAATTTTTAATTTGATAAAGAGGTCTAATTTTTTCTCAAAACTTTAGTTACATGCGAGGGTTGTACAATATTTATTACCCCTAATATATAAAACAAATTTATTTCTCAACATAATCACCATGTATTTGAAGACACTTATTTCATCTATGTTCTAACATAGCAACACCTTTTAAAAAAAACTAGAGGCATTTGCGTTACCGTGTTCGAAGTGCCTGATAGAATCAATAAAATGTACACCATTGACAAAACTTACAGGATAATTCCTGAAAGGGATGCATGGGAACACTCTCAAAGTCCAGTGGAAAGAGATGACATAGTCATCTATACAGACGGCTCCAGAACAACCAATGAAGCCGGAGCTGGAATACATGGGGCAAAGGGACTAAGACACAACCAATCGGTTGGACTTGGGACAAATGCAACAGTATTCCAAGCAGAAGTACACGCAATTTTAACCAGCGTTCAATTACTATTGGAGAAAAACTACCACAATAGAAGAATCTCCATAGTAACAGACAGCCAAGCCGCACTTAAGGCACTAAACTCGTGTGAGGTAGGCTCAGGACTAATTCTGGACTGCATCCACAGATTGAATGCCTTAGGAGCGACGAATAAATTAAGATTGATATGGGTACCCGGACATTCAGAAATTGAAGGAAACCGGGCAGCCGACCATCTTGCAAAAGATGGGACAAATATACCTTTTATAGGATCAGAACCTGCTTGCGGAATAACTGCGCAAACAGTTAAGCAAGAACTTAATACTTTGCTTTGGCAATGGCACAAATGGCATTGGACAGCCACATCAGGCCAAAGACATTCCAAGCTCTTCCTGAATGAGCCATCCAAGAAAAGAACAGACAACTTACTTGTAATGAGCAATCAAGATGTCAGACTAATAACAGGACTGGTAACAGGACACTGTCAATTAAATAAACATTTGCATAGGTTGGGCCTCAAACAAGAACCAACATGCAGAGGATGTGGAGAAGAGGATGAAACCCCTGAACACTTAATATGCCACTGCGAAGCATTTATGGCAAGCAGACATAGTCTTTTAGGAGCAAAGAAATTGCACACTGAGACACTAAAGGACATTAGTCTAAAGAAAATCTTGGAGTTTACAAAACATACAGGGCTCTTAGAATAGGAGGAAAACACGGAGGGTACAATAGACCAGAAAGGTCGCCATTCCATACTATGAAATTTCGACTCGTGATAGAAGTGGTAAATCCACGTTTTATCAACCGTAACAAAACGAACCAAAAAACTGTTTGGATTTTGATTAAACACCAAACTGGCTTTGGAGGAGGTGACCCTCTCTCGCTTTTGTGCGCCATCTTGCTGGCATCTTATGAAGCCTTGTAAATTAACACTAGAATAATCAAATTTGGCACCTTGTTTGACGATAACAACAAACAATTGCTGTTGTTATGAAGACAATCTTTCAAAGCCTACTATGTTAGGGACAATAAATACTGTACAACCCTCGTTAGGCGATAACTACCCCATTTTTCAGTTTATTCGTCCGCACGTACCTTCAAAATGTTTCCCTTTCAGTTGAGCCAACATCGTCAACTGAGACAAGAAAATATTTGTGTCTACCACTATAAAAACTCCGTCACTATTTATACACATTGGATTATCCAAATCTTTCATTATGTGTAGCTCTTTATTATAGTCAAATTCTTTTCGTAGATCAATAATCTTTACCGGAAAATACAACAAATGTAAACTACCCTTCAAAATAAAACCACGATCTTCACTTACATTATTGACCACGGTTTTTTCGTCGATTTCTGCCCAATCCATTTCTTCGTCCTCAATTTGTTCAGGTGTACAAATATTAACAATGGCGGCAGAATTTTGTCTAGGTTCGCGATTTATAGAAATTGGAGATATTCCAGTTGGTGGATATGGTGTATCAGGGCGTCTTTTTAATCTATCTTGTATTGGAGTTGTAACGGGAGTTATGTTACGTTTTGGTGGCGATAGCGGTGTCACAGAATTTGAAGGAGACGCAGAACGGACAGGGGGACTTGAAATAATTTAGAGGGTTACTTGAAATGTTTGCGGGGTCACAATTTTTGATAATTTTATATAATAATCAGTAGTAATATAACCAGAAAGTGAGAATAAATTGAAAATAATTTGACAAATATATTTAATTAAATTATTTTTTGATGTACAAATTTGTTTCAAACAAGGGAAAGCCACTGTCTTGCTATTGTGTCGCCATATACTGCTGTATTGAACTAGTTTCATTCATTTACATGGTGCAGTTGGCAAGTCTACTTTGACAAGGCAAAATAAAAATAAATAATCGCCTTCATATCGAGTGATTATTAATTACGGTGTTTCTATACAGTGTCCCACACTCTATCTTCAGTGTGGCAGAGATAGCCAATGCTATTCTTATAGAGGTTTTCTGTACCATGTTGCCAATTTTTCAATGTAATGTAATATTGAAACATTCATAAATTTTCATTGCTATACCAAAATTAGTTAACACTGTACAATTTAAGTTGTATGAGGGTCTCTTATTTACTCAAGGGCTTATTGTATACACCCAATATTTGTCTAAATAGTTTTATATACAGGGCTATTTGTACCTGTAATAAGTAATATTTCAATACAATATTTTAAAACCGACCAGCATACTAATCTTGATTAAATACATTAGAAATTAGAATTTTAAAATATTATAAATTCAAATTGGAGATTACAAAGAAAGAATAAAGACTTATGAACTATGTAAAATATATGCAGTATTTCTATCAAGCTTAAATATTAGTAAATTATCAAATAAGAAGATATAAATTAAATAAAAAATATGTATTATTAAACTGACCAGTGTGTTATTCAATTTCATTTTTTTCTTCGCACCTATGCTATTTTACATCTATATATTGTACTCGTACATGTATTAATTTTATATCTTTTCGTAGAATGGAAATATGTAACACAGGGAATTTATATTGTTGACGACGATTGTAAAATGTCCAATTAAGTACAAAAATATTTTATATTATTTACCTACGCTTGTTATAATTTTATATCCTACTTACATTTTATATTTGTATTATTTTATATTTTTTGTAAATTATTAAACTGACCAGTTCATTATTTAATTTAATTATTTTTCTTTTCACCCACCTGTTTAGATACACTGAAAGTACACCAGTCATAAATACATTCAATGAAGTACCCAGAATATTTCATCTCTGTTTGGGCATATATTTTGCTCTTTCTATCTTGTAGTCTAACAGTAGGCAAATTTGGCAACATGGTACTCCATAAGACCCTATACTGAACATAGAGTGTGGGACACTGTATAGAAGTGGTTTCTACAATTTTTTGATTTATATCATAATCAAAAACATCACTAAATCGGTGTTTTTCGTTCATTTTATTTATGTGTTGATAACTATCTGACAAAACAAAAGCTACAGAGATTATTCTATGTCAGAATTTTGATTCTGCAGATTATAAAATAAAAATAAATAAAATTTTTGCAGTGATTTAGATGTAGATTATAAAAACAAAATATATTTCGGAATTTGGGAGTAGAATATAATTATCTGTAATTTTTATTTGAAAATCGAATTTCTGACAGTTCAAACGATATGCATTTATTTGTAATTTTGTTTAAATTCCATGACTAACACTATAAATGAGCAATATTCACAAAATTTCAAATTAGATTTTACAGCTTCTTAAATGTGTAAAATATAATCTGAATAGTGATTTCCGTGTAGAATTTAATTCTCTGCAAAATTTATTTGAAACATTTTTGTGCAAAATTAAATAGAAAGTTTTGCGCAAAGAAAAACTGTATAACTTTTTTTCTGATTTCAACAATATAAATATGGTATAGGGTTGTTTAACAATTATTTCGAAAAAAATGGTAGGTACCTATTACAAATTAGATATAATTTTAAAATACAGTGTATTCAGAAAAGGACTCGTCGGAGTAGGCTATAAAAAAAGAAACGTATGTCTGATCATTATTTAATTAAAAAGTCAAGTTGTCAAAATTGATTTTGTAATTTTAAGAAAAAAAGATAATAAAGGAGGAAACAGAATTTTGTCATTCGCTGTTTTTTAAATTATTTCCATTTTTAAAACAAGATTCAAGAAGAAAAGCTTTTGATTTCTTTATGACAAAATTTCTCGTGTCAAACTGACAATACTGTCAAATTGACATACGTTTCTTTGTTCATAGCTTGTTCCGATTTAGGTTTTTATTTGAACACACTGTAGTTACAAAAACTACTAGCACCATCTGTGTTTTTAATCATATTTATGGCCGATTGCACCAACGTATCATAAATATTAAACATGATTTGACCCAATTGACAATATTGCATCGAAATAAAATGCCAAATGAATTATAATACATTGCTGTTAACATTTCGATTTGCATTTATTTGTTTAAAATGTCGATTAAAATTTAAATATTGTTGGTGCAATTGGGCATTAATCTGAAATGAGCAACAATAACAACAACAAATTACGTCACAGTTTCCCAAGAACGTTTCTAGATTTGTGAAAATTTCAATTTTGTAACATTCAATTATGAATGAAAATCTTTTCTTAAATATGTTTTATTGTATTTTCCTACTATATAAAAATATAAACTAGAGAAAATAAGTTATTATTTTGCATAGATTTCATAACACCAGAATATTAAAGCGTAATTTTGTAGTCCAAGTTTATCTTCTAGAAAGACATTTAACTTTTAGCACAATAAATAATATAGTAAAAATCGTGTGCGTTCAGTAAAACCAACTTTGTAAAACGTATGGAACAATACCTTAACAGAAAAATGTGCAGGTCTTGTGAATAAATGCCTAATAGAATTAAAGCTGTTATTGCTAATAAAGGCGATGTAAACCAATATTAAATGGCCGAATAAGTGAATAATATAACATTTAAGTTTGAAACTAGTCGAAAGAAATATGTAAAATTTTTCACTATTTGCTTTGTGTACGAAAATGTAAACCAGCCGAAATATTGAGCCCGGGTTATTTTTTTTAATAATCATTAATTATTACCTATTTGTTGTAGTGGGAGACTGTCCACTTTGAGAAAGCCGTCTTTGCTCCTCCAAACTACTTCTCAAATTTTGCAATCGTCTTGCCGCCAAATTTTTAGTTTTTCTCGAAGGCGACATATAACTCGTCCCTTCATTATCTGCCACATTATTTCTACGTTTATTTGGAGGCTGTTCTGTTTCTTCACTCTCATGAGTTCTTTTTTGAGCTTGACTGGTCTAAAATGACAATTTTTTGACGTTTCGTTGATTGATAAATTTAATACTTACTCGTAAAAATGGGGAATTATGCGAAGAACGACTATGAGATCTCTGATCGTGGCGTTTAGCGACTAATATTTTTCTTTCTTGCGACATTTTAATTTATTGGAGTAGTTGTTGATAATCATGTAACTGAAATTGAGGTTAGGGGACATTAAAATGTGCTGCACATGGTAAAAATACGTGCACATATGTAATACAATAAAAATGTTAATAATTATGTATAAAAAGTCTTACTTTATATTTTAAAACCTTTAAAAAGACCAGATTATTGAACAACACCAAACAAACAAAACACAACTTGACACTAACACTACAAATTTAAATTTCTTTTGTTTTTCAGATAAACTAATGATTATCTTTATTTTATTATCAAAATACAAAAATATAACACAATATATGAATAATTTTAAACTTTTTTAATATTTAAACACAAAAATCAACGTTTCCTTTTCTTCTTTACTTGATCTCTCTCTTCAATAGTTGTTGTCACGTTTTCTGCATAGCTTACTAAGATTTCTACATTATTCTGCATTAAATGAACGTCTTTCTTGATTAAGGTTAAACTTTTGTTTAGATTTACCATAGTATCTAAAAGTAGGGTTAAATATTCTATTTTATCTTTGAAATATGTCTCATCGTCCTAAAATAAATTAATATAAACATATTATATATTTCATGATAGGTATGAATTATTTACTTCTTTCGAAACGTCCGATTCTTCAGAAGTCTGCATTTTTATTTATATTTACAACAATATTCTAGGGATATTTATTTATTTCTTTAAAATCGTTATGTTACTCTATAGCCATCTAGCGGCAAATAATGAAATAACGGCTTGACATCAATTTGAATTTAAACGTCAAGTTTTAACTGCCAGTTTGACTTTCGGGTTAAATAATGTGATAAAACTATAAATAAGAGATATATAAACACTAATTTTAAGTAAAAACTATAGTTTTGTGTGTATATTTAAAGTGAGAGTTAAAAATGGTGCGATATTCTGCTTTGAAAGGCATGTATGAAATAGAAAAGACTATAGGTTGTGGTGGTTTTGCTAAAGTGAAACTTGCTATACACACTGCAACTGGCGAAAAAGTTGCTGTAAAGATAATGGAGAAGACTGCTTTAGGTGTACGTATTAATTATATCATATATACTTTTATATTTTAACTAAATAAAACGAAGAACTAATAATTTTTATGTATTAAGCTTACCTTAAAGTTGTAACAAACTTGAAATTTTTTTATTATAAATAATATATCTGTAAAGTTTTGTTCAAATATTCAGTTTTATAATACTTAAGACAACTAAGTTTAAGTACAGGATCGGTTTGAGGCAGATTTGAACAGCGCAGACGCAATATAAAACCGCGATTTATAATTCAATCTATACCGGTTTACAATGTACAGTTTAATTTTTTACATATGTCCGTTCAAGGTCATAGAGACCAACGATGAAATATAACTAGACAACACATTCCCTATCCCTCTTCACTGAATGTTTTGATTTCGGCTGGCCAGAAAGAGACAGAGATATGTTTTATCTAGTTCGTGAATTTCTCACTAGAGGCCACTGAATATATCAGTGTAATTTGTAAAATAAACAAAACATATTGGACATTTTTATAAATTAATTTTACGCTTAATTTCATTTGGCATCACGGACAAGGTACACAAACTGTAATCTTGGCAACCTTGTTGGGGTGGGCCATACAAGCAAATGTCAAAGCCTGTGTCTCATATGCAAAATGGATGCGTTTTTATGTTTTTTTTTACAGATTTACAGATCTGTAAAACTTACAGATTTGACCATCGAAATATATGTATAACTTGATGTATATTCTAAAAAACTTTCTATTCTAAAATGTCGACGATATTGCGCCTCTAGCGAGAAATGCTCGAACTAGATAAAACATATCTCTATCTCTGTCTGGCCAGCTGAAATCAAAACAAATGAAACTATGTTTATTGTAGTTATATTTGGTCGGTGATAGAGACAATCAAGTTTTCTTTGTTGTAATCAAGCATTCCTTTGTTGTAATCAAATTTTCTTTATTGTAATCAAGCATTTCTTTATTGTAATCAATTTTCCTAATTGTTGTCAAGCATTTCGTTGTTGTAATCAAATTTTTCTTTATTGTAATCAAACATTTTTTTGTTAGCCCAGTCGGGGGCTTTATTCATTAAAGTCTCAGATATTATTGATTTTCGGATATGTTTCATATTTAGAGGAAAAGTTTTTGACCTTGGTGTACTTTTAGATGCACTGTCTTCGAAAAAATATGCACATAATCAATTTTTAAAAATATCTTCTCACCAGTAGGTACCTATATACATTATTTCACGTAAGAAAATAGCGTTGGTTTAGATAGGGATGTAAATCCTGCTCTTTGATTGGTCAGAATGTTAACCTAGTTCACAAAAGCGAAAAAATATCACTTGTCAACTGTCAATTATCAAATAAAATCGACAAAATTAAATGATATTTAACCATGTTTTGTTGTAATTTTTCATATTCAGGATTCGTACATTGTTGAGATAAAAATATTTTTATTATTGACGAAGTTTGGTTTCAAGAATTTAAATTATTAATTTAATGCATGTAACAACGGTTGGCTCTCAAGCGCCATCTGCTATTTTCCTACGTGAAATGAAAATAAAGAAAATAGTTATTATCAGATTCGTAGAAGATAAAATTTCCTACAACTTTAATTTAAAACATTTTTATCTATAATGGGGGATTCCATCATTTTTTTTTTTATAATTTCATCTGAAAATATTAGGAAAACTATGACTATTGATGAAAATCCGGTGAAAAAATTCATATTAATAAGCGAGTTATGGTCTCCCGAATTTTGAAAAGATTGTTTCATCATGGACCTAAATGTTCTTGAAATATATGCCATTTTAAGTTATATTTACATAAAATTAATGAATATTATAAAACTGTATAAGTCTACATACTTTATAATTACAGGTGTATTTAAATTATTAAGTTTAATGCAAGAAATTTATTTTAAAATACAAACTGTTTGAAAACTGCCGTACAGGAATGTTAGCCTCTCCTTTCGAATTTGAATTTCTTAACTTCCATTGGTAGTAAACCCCACCTCCTTACACGCTATTTGTTATGCATGTATAGGCGGTTTTTCGGTCGCCAATCAAAATATTATATATTGATTTCATATACGTGTCGAAGTGCTATAACAAAAAAACCCCTTATTTCCGAAATATCTCAATTATACCATTTCATTTTTTTATTAATATTAATTATTCAGCATATACATTCGTATTTTTTTACTATTTTCCTTTAATTCGATTGAGCTGGAATCCCCCATAGATATTGTCAAAATTATTGGACCATGTTGTAATCAAAATTTCTTTATTGTAATCAAGCATTTATTACCCTTGCGATTAAGTGCTATTTGATCCATTATTTTGAGTCGTTAAAGCATACTTTAACATTTTCTACAGAAAAAAAATATATATTTAATTTTTTTTATTAGGATGATCTTCCTCGAGTAAAAACAGAATTAAAAGCCTTAATGAATCTTTCCCACCAACATATATGTAAACTATATCAGGTATAATTAGTTTTAACTAAAAATCGAACTATAAAATAAGTAATAATTATTTTTAGGTTATAGAAACAGATACCCACTTCTTTTTAGTTATGGAATATTGCTCTGGTGGTGAACTTTTTGACCACATTGTAGAAAAAAATAGGTTAACTGAATCCGAAAGTCGAATGTTTTTCAGGCAGATACTATCAGCTGTGGCTTATCTGCACAGTTTGGGATATGCACACAGAGATTTGAAACCCGTAAGAAAATAAAATTTTACTTTTAAATTGTAAAGAAAAGTTGAAATAATAAATAAAGTAATAAGTGTTAATGAGATTTCGTTGAGTTTTATTTGACTAAAAAATGGTTAAGGTACATATACAATCACTTTGACACTGCTTAATTTGAACTTAAGTTGTGCTTATAAATTTAAGCCATTTGCATCCACCTTTACTTGTTCATCTATGAAAATCATAAAATATTAAAATCGGTTGTATATACAGGATGTCTCTTAAATAGGGGGACACGGCTTAACCACAGATTCCTGAGGCTAAAATAAGACGATTTAATCAAACTTGCTTCTACCGGAAAGTGTACCATTTAGCCAGAATTCTGCTTCAAAGTTCTTCGAAAAAAAATTAATTTTGCTTATAATAATCGGACGCTTTATTCGATTTGGATGAAATTTGGTATGACAGTTTATATGGTTATGTCATCTTTTAAGGTGATACTTGTTATTATTAGTAAACCACTAGTGTATGAAACTTAGGTCTCCCAACATTAATTAGACCGTAACTTTTTAATGGCAATGCCGAAAACGTGAAATTATTTTTCTTCAGAAAGATACATTCAATAGTAAACTTTTCTCTCTCTGTGTAATTTGTGATATCTGTTACGGTTCACACAGAAAAAAATAAAATCTGAGTGTCTGCACTGCTAAATTTTTAAAATAAATTTAATCTAGCATTCTATCCAAATGTCAAACAAATAAATAAATAAATATATCTATCATCACGGCATATTACCCATTTCTGGGTGTGCCAGTATCTACAACACATATAGACAGCGGTAATGATGACGATATATTTTACCGTGTGGGCGCTTACCAGGCGTCACCGCACGGGCACTCATAGCTGGTGTGGAGAGTGCACCACAGGGGTCACTTTTATGCCATTTAAAATTGGAAATATTTGGCGTCTGTCGGGATCGAACCCGATTCCCCCGGGTTCATGACCAGACACTCAGGCATTCTATCCAAATGTCAAACAAGTAATTTTTAATGACAGTAACGAGTTGTTAATCAGGTTGTTAATCTTCACAACTTGTTTAGGAGTAAGCTGAGATATGTAATTGTCTTATTTATAATAATAGTAGTAAAATATTATTAGGCTGAACAAATGGATGTTACTAATTTTAGAATATTGCGAAGAAAAATTTTGACAACCCGTAAAACAATGGGGTATTCCACTCAATTTTTTTTATTATTTTAAATAAAACTTCATTCAATTTTGAAGCAATTCATAGTATTAAAAAATCTTAATTGCTCCTAGTTTAACAGTATTTTATTTTCGAGAAATCAGTGTAACGTCACATTTCCCCTATACTTGTCTTTCTCACACACACTGCTCTGAGTACACTGCGAGAGAAAGATAACAATTGTATGACGTCAATTTTCCCTTTTAGCAAATGTGAAATATCTCGTAAAGTAATTATTTAAAAAATGTTTTCATTGTTTTAATTATTATTTATTGAGCCATACTTTATGTTAAAATGAATATTTTTAAATTTTTTTGTTATGGTGGAATACCCCATTGTTACTGTCACTAATAATAACAAGTATCACCTTAAAAGATGACTTATAACCATATAAACTGTCATGCCAAATTTCATCCAAATCGAATAAAGCGTCCGATTATTATAAGCAAAAGTAATTTTTTTCGAAGAACTCTGAAGCAGAATTCTGGCTAAATAATACACTTTCCGGTAGAAGCAAGTTTGGTTAAATCGTCTTATTTTAGCCTCAGGAATCTGTGGTTAAGCCATGTCCCCCTATTTCAGAGACATCCTGTATATATATACGTATATGCAAATACAAAAATATGCTTTGATATTAAAGGCTTACTTTTCAGTATGAACAATATTTCTGTCTTTTTAGGAAAACGTTTTATTAGATCATACCCAAACTCTAAAACTTATAGACTTCGGATTATGTGCTAGGCCTGAAGGGGGAGTACAGTCCCCCCTTTACACGTCTTGTGGGTCCCCAACATACGCCGCCCCTGAACTAGTTTTGGGGAAAAAATATTTAGGTCCTGAAGTAGATGTGTGGGCCATGGGCGTATTATTATATGCTTTATTGGCGGGGTGCTTACCTTTTGATGACAGCAGTGTTGATATGTTATACAAGAAGATTTTGGTATGTTAGGAACAATATTTTAATATATAAATATAAATCTGGTTATTTTTCGGTCCCCCTCATTAAAATTGTAAACTCCACATTTTCTTCTAGAGCGGAAAATACGAAGAACCATCTTTCCTATCCCCCCTTTCAAAATCTCTAATTCGTTCAATGCTGCAAGTCTCCCCATCATCTCGTATAACAATCTCCGCCCTTTTGTGCCACCCATGGTTGACCATGGGAGTACTTGAGCCAGTAGATTTCACCCCAAGAGAAGATAAACTTCGAGACGATGAGTGCGTTGAATTATTAGCCAAACATAGGGGTATATCACCAGACGAAATGTGGAGAAGATTAAAGAAATGGAATTATGATTACGATACCGCAACGTATATGTTGATGATGGCGAAGAAAATGAGGTGTGGGGGAGTTAAACTCAATGGAAGAATGAAGAAAGAGGTCCGTGAAATATATAATGAGTATCTTTGAAATAGGGGACGTGACTAAACCAGAGATTTCTGTGAACCCAAACAATTTAATCAAGCAATTTGTAGTTAAACATTGTCCCCCTATTTCAGAGACATTCTATATACAGGTGTCTCACAACTCGCGCCCCAGACGAAACTGACGCCAACGGCAATAGGTTGCCAACAAATAGAAGAAAATAATTTGCGGCTGCTTGCATAACGGAGTTACAAGACTTTTTAATCCACCAATCCCGGAAGGATATCTTGAGGTGTGATGATATTATTACAAAATAAAACTGGGTGCTAGGTTTTAAAAATACTACTAGTGAGTTACAAAATTTGTTTGACGTACTGTAATTTTGACACTTAGGGTTGACTTTTCACTGACAACAAATTTATGTTAGCGAAGGTGTCATCCAAGATCATCATTTATATCGTACAGTGCAACATGTTGTAGCAGCTGTGTAACATGTGTTAAACAAAAATATTATAATCATTTCTAAGTAATCAGCGGCTGAATACATAGTAAGAATGGGCTACTTGCGTGGTACTGAAAATCCGATTTCTGTCACTATATACGTAATGTTATATTGAAAACATATATAAAAATATAAATTTTATTTTAAAATAATTATTTGTTTTTTGCTAAATTAAGAAAGAAAATTTTCTGTGACGTCTTTATATTGAACTGGGGAGAGGAAGTATGTTTAAGAATGTTATCAATAGATGGCATGGCGTGCGAGAAAGTTTTAATTTGAATTTGACATTAGTTCATTTTTCTCTCTCTCTGGTCTCTCAAATACATTAATTACTTTATAAATAAACACATAGGTAGTTATTGTAATTTAAAATATCGATACCAAAAAGATAAACTAAAATACTAACCTCCAAACTATTATTAAAACGTCAAACAGATGATCTACATTACCCGCACAAACATACCATTACTATGGGACGGCACCACGCTGTGGCTTTACGACTATTCATTGGTGCGGCGTAATTCTACGTCATACATGGCGGGAATTCAAATAATCAAATTTCATTATTTTTTTTCTGGCTAATTAATAAAAATTTTGTCAAAAGAAAAAATACGGGTAGCAAGTTTTTACCTTCTCTTCAAAAATATTAAATAAAAAAAGGTACGCAAGTAGCCCATTTGCCTTTTTTTATTCACCTTGTCAAATTTAATTTGACACTGACATTTTTCGAAAACTACAGTCGCCCACACATTTTAAAGAAGATTTGTATAAAACCATAGTAACGTAAAATTACGGCAAACACACGTTAAAGGTGTAGGTCTGTGATTGGTCAATTTTAAGACGTCTTTTCTCTCCTCATTCGCTCTGGGCGCGAGTTTTGAGACACCCTGTATTTAAATGCAAATAATTTAACTAGTAGACATTCTTTTCAATTTCAGTTATTACCTCCAAAATCCGACATTTTAAAACCTTTAGATTTAAACATCCCCAAACTATGTTCCCCCTCTAAACCCTCTTCTAAATCCAGTTCTAAATCTACCTCTAAACCTTCTGGTAAATCATCTCCATTGTTAACTCCGAAGTCGTTGGATGCACCCAGGTATGACGCTGTAACCCCCACGAAATATTTAGGGATTCCTAAAGAAGACTGCATAACCCCAAAAAATAATATAATGAGTCCTGGAGGTGAGTTTGTCGAACCCAGAAGACCAAGTAGTATTCGGAAGCCAATGAAAAGAATAAGAAGTCCCAACCTTGATGGCGAGTGCTCACCAGGTAGGAAGATAATTTATTTCAATAGAAATTGCAGTTCCAGAAATTATTTCAAACAAAAATAGAATTTATATCAGTAGTGGTAGCACGTACTTTAGAATTCTATCAAATGAGGCATTTGTTTTCGCATTTCGCCACGAAGCGAAAATTTGGTAGCATGCGTGTCTCAAAATATTCGCCTGCAAGCGTACGACTTAAGGCGAAAGTGTCAAAGTAACGTCATTATTTTGCCACAGTTCTATTCAAAGCCAATTTTTATATAATTTATACATTTATTATATACAACTGTCATAATATTTCTTATTTTAATACTATAAAATCCAATAATTCTAACCATCGACCTTTAAACTAATGGACCAAGTGTCTCCTATTCTTGTATTGTTAGAATAATGCTCCAACATAAAAGGATAGAAATATATATTCTGTCCTTCAACAGTACGGAAGTTCTCAGTTAAAGTATACTGCGCATGCGTTCGTACTCATTGTACATCTTTTTCAGTCATATGTAAACCTCTATACATCGCTCTCTATCACTAAATAGTTGTCAAAATATACATTTGACGTTTCGTGACTGTGTATTATTTATTGGAGAACATTTACAATTATTTCTGCCAATATATACGTATATGTGTTGTGAGGTGTGTACGCAACAAAATAATGGGGAAACGGTGTATTTCGTACAGTCAACAGTACGTACGCGGTTCAGCTGTGTCATTTCATATGTAAGTTTAATATGTATATAATATATAATTAAGCACAAGAAAAATTAAATCTATACTCTTAACGATTATGCACCAAGTATAACAAGTTAGGGACAAATATTCTTTTTATTTTGCCGCGTTTTCTTAACTTCCGTACTGTTGAAGGATAGAGATACTGTGTCTGCACCGTTATGGCGGGGCGGGACAAGCGTTTTGCTCGTACGCTGCGTCTATTAGTTTAAAGGTCGATGGGTCTAACGAAATGTTTTTAGGTTATATTTTTGACATTTGCGTTTGTTTTACATAATTCAAATAAGAAAACTCTATATCTCGTTCACAACGGAAAGGAGATGGTTATAGATGTAGATGATTTTTATTGTCATTATGACTTCCATATCAGATTCTTCATTGTTTGATGAAGAATCTGATAATTGCAATAGAGCGACGGTTCTTTTAACTATAAAACTTTCCATATCTATTAACTGGTGGTTAGCTGTCAGTTGATATTTAAGGTTAGGAGATTCATCGCACTTTTCAGCAATCCGTTCCTTTATTCGCTAGCAGCGACTATTCATCGGATCCATCAGTTATTCATCGTCATTCATTTTCAATTTCTGTGTTGCATTTTTTATGGCAAACATTGTGTAACTTTGGTTGCGTTTAATATTCCGCCATCGCTAATGATAGTTTACTTAAAATAAAATGTCTTTCTTATCCAGTAGTAAGCTATACAGGCAGAGGGTAGTAATAAAACAAGTTGTGCCCGTTTTAAGAATACAAACGACGTGAAAGTTTGTTTCATTCCCAATAAATCTCCATTGTAGATAGGCTATAAAGCAACATCTAAACAAAAACATCTAAAACACCATCCAATTACGTAAACTGCCTCTACAAGAAACTTAATTCTGTGTGTGTGCGAACTTGTACTCGGCCATGGTTTACGCGCGCGCCTGTGAGCTACAGCTCCCCAGTGGCCGATCCACGAACTACGGGGGACATATTTCCACTTCCGCTGCTGTTATTAGGGGAAACTTAAACTCGTTTAAAGACTTTACGGTTATAAACAACGGACAAACGGAGTGGAAACTCATCGCGCATCTTTTTAAAACGTTTATGGACCTTCCGATGACAATAATGTTTTATTGAAGACGTAGAATATTAAGGCTGTGTGTGTCCTATGTCGCATTTTGGCATTTACTATTTAGGATTTAGGTCTTCTTCACATAAATACAACGCCGAATGGCACACTAATGTATCCATTGGTTTGTATGGCTACACTTTAGAACAACAAAAATTAATTATACAATTCGATTCAATTTGATGCTTGAGAGTAAATGTTAATATTCTATTTCATAAAATAGAAGCTAAGAAGCTATTTTTTGACAGCAAATTTTACGTTTTGTACAAATTATAGCAACGAAGATGATTTGTTTAATTAGTGCGCGTCAACTTCAAGGCATAGTGTGCTCCTGCAAACCCTAAAATCTAATTCCTAAAATCTTAAATAATCACTAGAATTAGGGCATATAAATTTAGGATTTATATATTAGGGTGATAAAAGTGCAACACTGGGCACAGCCTAAGAGGACATGTTGAAAATGTTCAACTCTGGTTAAAGTGCCTTTTTAGCTTAACTTAAAATGAAAAAAATAGCAACGATGTTATGAAACAAGTTGTAAAAATTACAGATTTGTGTCAATTTTTCCATGCGTTATTTTATTTTTCAGTTCCTGCTAAACAGAAATTAGTAGCTGGACCTGTTACTCCATCATCCGAAAAGTAAGTTAATAATTTTAAACATTTACACGTAAGTAGTTTGGTAATTGAATCATTGGTCGCGTTCAGCCGCATCTAGCAGCTATCTAGCTGCTAGCTAACAGCGGTCGTGGTAATTCGACCGGTCCATCTAAAAATAAAATTTATTCTCACCTCATAATAAAATTTTATATTATATAGTATGTAAAAGTTTACCAGATTGAATATGTTTGTGAATTTCTCTGCTTTCATTTACCAAATATGACATATTTTCATATTCATATTGTATTTCATTTGAATTTACTAGCGCCATATTTCCTATTTTTGACAGTTATAGCAGTACGCTAAGTCATCTAGCACATTTTGTTTTCGCTAGCCCGCTAGACTAGCAGCTAGAATCTAGCGGTCGGTCAGCGGACCGTTCAACGACGTTCGCTAGGTTAGCGAGCTAGCAGCTAGGTGCGGCTGAACGCGACCAATCAAATATTGATGCTGTTCACACTAAATTTATTATTCTATATTATTATTTTTATTATATTTATTCTTGTCTAATAGGGGTTTCCACTAATTTTCAATTTTTACCTCCCGCTACCCTTGGTAAGGGAGGTATAGGGATCGTGTTAAAAATCTCATATCGAGATTTTAGTAAATGACCACGTTTTAAGGTCCCTAGAATCCATTTTTAACATTTTCACGATGATGTCTGTATGTGTGTGTGTGTATGTATGTGTGTATGTATGTATGTATGTATGTATGTGTGTGTGTGTGTGTGTGTGTGTGTGTGTGTGTGTGTGTGTGTGTGTACGTGTAGGGATTTCGTCTTCGCTCTAACTCAAATACTATCATTCAGAAAATTCTGAAACCTTGTATTTATACACTATTCTAATATGAAAAGAAGCCATTAGATTTTGGTGTAAATGGGATAACCGGAAATGGCACTTTACCTGAAGCTCATAATGGTTTTTCTTCAAAAAAATACCGTTAAATGCCCTTTTTTGGATTTTGTCGTTATGAAAATTAAAGATTATTGAATTTTCTACAGGAATACATTAATACTTTTTCTATATATTTTACAGATAAATTTAAAAATAATTTTTTTTTATTAGTCGCGAAGCCTAAGATAAACACAATTCCTTTGTTACACAGTTCATATTTCAAATGAATGTAACTGACAGTAAATGTCACTGTCAAAAAACTAATCACTTCAAATTAATAATAGTGACATTTTAAAAAGAAAATAGTAAATAAAGCAATAGTTTTCTGCAATGGAACAGTTTGCAGCTTTAGTAAATCCGTAGGTATGTATTTAAATTAATAAAAATTAAACAGCGGGAGGTTTTGTGTTGGCCACATCAGATTTTTTTATTATGCAAAAGTGTAATTTAAATAAAAATGTTTTACGAATTTTCATTTGAAGAGTCGTACGAATCGGAGGAATTTTCTTCTACCGATGAAGACAATCTGGAAATGTTTATCAAAAATCCAAGGTAAAAATGAAAATTATTTAGAAGAAACAGCACCCCAGTCAAATTTTTGACTGAAGCAATCTGCAATTCGTTCCAACAAATAGTCAGTTCACATATAATCAGAGAGTAACGTATGTGTACAAAACAATCAGGGACAGTCATCATAACCGTCAGAAATTTCTTGTTGGAATAAACCTCTTGTTTAATCAGTTTATTGCCCTATATAAAAATTCATTTCTCCTCTGGATTTGTGTATCAGTTGAGAGTGTAAAACACAATCCTTTCCTCTTGCCTGCCTCTGAGGGTAATGTATCTATTTGGTTGAGTTTTTTTTACCGCAGCGCTAGCGCCGCAGCGGTTTGGTTTAGTACTGCTTGTATTGTTGCCGGGCAAGGGTGTAATTGGCAGTACGTCACCGCAGCAAATTAGTGCACTAAAGTGTGAAGTGTACGACCCGCTCTGCGAATAATTCACCCCATACCATAGGGTAGGCAGCCCTTTCACTGCACAGGGATGGACAACAAAAAAGACGTTCTAAAGGGTTGGAATTTTAAATAGACACCCTCAAAATGCTGTAAAACATGAGATTCGCGCGAAATGCTACAGCCCGCACTATTGAACTATTCATTACAAATACAAACTATACATGTTAAGAAAGAAGAAGTATGATTTACAAATTAACCATACACTCTTTGAAATTTTTTTAGGTGCCAAGTTATGACTGTTTGAAAAACAACTATTTTTGTAGCTGATATCATGTCTTTTGCAAAATTTCAAAATTTCGTTTGGAACATATTGTTCATCAGTTTTATGTAAATAATATGCTAAAAATTATACTCAAATTTGTAGAAATAGAGGCTGAGTTTCGCGCGATAAACAATATTTTCTAGAATGGGGGGTTTCAGCTCAATCGAATTAAAGGAAAATAGTAAAAAAATACGAATGTATATGCTGAATAACGAATATTAATAAAAAAATGAAATGGTATAATTGAGATATTTCGGAAATAAGGGTTTTTTTGTTATAACGCTTCGACACGTATATGAAATCTATATATAATATTTTGATTGGCGACCGAAAGAGTGCCTATACATGCATACAAATAGCGTGTTAGGAGGTGGGGATTACTACCAATGGAAGTTAAGAAATTCAAATTCGAAAGGAGGGACTAACATTCCTGTACTACAGTTTTCAAACAGTTTTTATTTTAACATAAATTTCTTGCATTAAACTTAATAATTTAAATACACCTGTAATTATAAATTATGTAGACTTATACAGTGTTATAATATTCATTTATTTTATGTAAATATAACTTAAAATAGCATATATTTCAAGAACATTTAGATCCATGATGAAAACAGTTTGATATAAAAACACATAAACGTGACGTCACGTCAATCTTTTTAAAATTCGGGAGACCATAACTCGCTTATTAATAGGAATTTTTTCACCAGATTTTCATCAATAGTCTTAGTTTTCCTAATATTTTCAGATGAAATTGTATATAAAAAAAATAATGGTGGAATACCCCATTATTATTAATTTGCTCTTAAGTTCAGTAGTACATTGTTGGAAGCAAATCCCCGCAGGTCTTTTTTGTTAGGTTAGGTTAGTTATTCTATAACTGCATATTTGTCAAAAATGTCTTGACAGACGGCGTTGTGTTCCGACGTGTAGTCTTCATGAAGAATCCATAAGCGGTTTTTTCACATTTCAGCCCTTTTTCTTCTCACCCATGCATGAAGGGTTACCAAAACCTCCTTGGTAGTATACCTGGTTAACGAACTGCCCCTCAGGCACCCAATCACTCGGATTAAAAAAAATCTCCGTTCTATTATTTTCTCCCAAACGGTACTTCAAAAAATTGGTTAACTTAATTTATTTGCACTTTACGTTGATAATAAAACAAAGATTTTGCACGGTTTTACACCCAGTAGGGGTAGACATTTGCTATTGTCGTTTTGTTCAGCTGTACAAAAAATGTATCGTTAATTTAGTCTGAGAAAATTTAGAATACGGCCCTGCGTTTAATTCAAGAGGAAGAGGGGCGTTCTGCGTCGTGGTTTACTTGTTTATTTCTACTGTTGACTACAAATATTTCCGAATTCGTTACTTTCGTAACTTCTACAATTTCAACTATACTTGCGTCGTTCGTTTTGCAAACCCTTTCATACTAACTTTAATAGTATTATTAAAAAAGAAAATAGAACTATTCTTTTGCAGCCCGATTCTCAAAAAAGCTTAAGCTAATAACTAATCCTCGGTTTTAGATTAGCGAATTCTACTCTAATTTTGACAGATTATATCTTAAAATATAGTCTACCTAGTATCTACCATTTTTGATTCTTGATTTTAAAAATTAAATTTTAAGTACTGGAATAGAAAAGAATTCACTAATCCAAAAATTTGCATTAGCTTAATAATTTTTTTTTTGAGAATCGGGCTGGTAGAGTTTTATCAATTGCGCCAATATGATATACGAAGACGATTTATTAGTTTCAAATTAAAATAAATGCTATAAACTTTATAGGGTTACTATTCCTTTTCAGGAAGCATCGTTCGGGGACATCTACTCCTTCCGCAACTCCAGGCTCTGCGAAAAAGGTCCTCTTGGACAGCATAGAGCGTGGTCTAACACGTGTTCGTCACGTGCTAACTCCAAGTCGCAATAAACCCGATAATGAGAACTGTGATCAACCACACACTCTCTCCAATAAGGTACGAGAACTTATATAAACTGTATTTAAAGTGGAAAATAAATACGAAAATTTGAAAAAGTAAAAATATTTTGATTGGATGTTTCAGGGTTTGTGTAACGTGTCAACTACACAGTGTTCAGATCCGGAACTAGTCATAACGGAACTGGCGAAAGCTTTAGGAAAACGAGGCATTGTATGCAGAAGGAAAGGGTAAGTTGAAATAATTCAAATTATTTCTGACTAATAATTAAAACTAAAATGGTCTATCCCTATATAATCCAAGTTCTCTCCCTTATTTCTTAGATCTGTTTTGACCTCTGGCATAGTTTACATGCTGAGTAATCTTAACTTCCTGTCTTATTATTTTGTAGTTTCTACTGTTTCTATTCTAATTTGTAAAGCTTTCATCTCTTCCATTACTATATACCGAGAGTTTTTTTAATCAGTGAATATGGGCGTATGTCATTACCATAGTTACATTTAAAATGATTGACAGCAATGTATTATCGCGTTTTTTTTTTAAACTGGACATAGGACGTGACATTTAGTATATCTGTCAATGTCATCAAATTGTCATACTTCAAAATGTATACAGTTAAAGAAAAGTTCAAATTGTAAATTGGAGTAATTATAACGAGTCTACAACAAGTTTCTGACTTATGTGCATTAACCTTTAATAAGCGACCCAGTCCAACAACTATAAGAAAAATTTACAATGACTACAGAACTAAAGGATGCGTCAATAAACAGCACCAGAAGAAAATCAGACCAAGTACTGTAGTTAATAGTAAGAAACAAGAAATTATGCAATTAATTGAAAGTGACAACACCCTGTCAACAATTTTTTTTCTGAAATTACGAATACTAGTATACAAGGTTTTAAGACAAGAACATTTTAAGAGTTTTAAATATCAAAATCACCAAGAGTTATTACACAACGATATAGAACGAAGAAATATCTTTTGCAAAGATATGATGAACAAAATTAATAGTGGGGAAATATTACTGGATCGAATTTTATTTACGGTGAAGCGACATTTTATATTAATCGGGAAGTAAATTCACAAAATTGCAGGTATTGGAGTCGTCAAAATTTTCACTTATATCTGCACCAGGTATTCCCCCAACGCTGGATAGGACGTGGTGGAGAAGTGGAGTGGCCTGCAGTGCCACCAGATCTTGCACCAAACGATTTTTTTTTCTTTGGGGCCATTTAAAAAATTGTATTTACAATGGTGACAAAATAAATATTGATCAATTAAAAATAGGGATAAAATATAATTTATATTAATTATTTCTTGCCTTAGGCTTATGTCAGAGTATAGAATTATACCATACAATTTGAACTTTTTCTTCAACTGTATACATTTTGAAATATGACATTGACAGATATACTAAATGTCACGTCCTATGTCCAATTTAAAAAAAAAAAAAACGATAATACATTGCTGTCAATCATTTTAAATGTAACTATGGTAATGGCATACGCCCATGTTCACTGATAAAAAATACTCTCGGTATATAGTTACTGACATATTAGCAAATTCCAATTATTTAAAGTTTCTCACCATCACTATGACTACCATATGGGAATGAATTGATGATCTGTTGTCTATTAAAAAAGCAAATAGTCGGAATAGAATGATTTCCAATCGTGGGCCGGAAGTGAAACTGACCGCGACGGAACGTGATTTGTGGCGCGTTTTTTAAAATGACGTGGTCGTTTCTCGTTTTCCCTACAAAAAACCCTCACAACCGAGAAAAAACCGGCCATATTGAAACAAAAGAGTTGCGGCGCGGGTGAATCACATTCCCAGGTTTTTTACCAAACACACAATTTCCGTTTTAACGGGCGAAAAAACGATCATTACGGAAACTTATTCTTTAAGCTGGGGAGATGCTATGCAGCACAATAATTGAAACTTTTTTTTAGACATATAAATAAAAATTTGTCATCACGGCTTATTACACATTTCTGGGTGTGCAAAATGTTTTAATAATTGTATATTAGTATTGTCAATTTTATGATTGTTATTTGGATTTATCAGGATTACCGTTTTTAAATGATAGAAATGTTCTTTATACCGAATATCAATTTGTCTTTTATAGTTTGGCCGATGTAAACGTCATTACAATCTTTACACTCAATTTTATAAATTGAGTTATCATTTGGTGGTTAATAAACCACTTCTTAGTATCTATATTATAAAATGAATAGATATAAATTAAACTTGGCTAACTAGAAAATAAAATAAGTAGATGTAGCTAAAAATATAATTAAGTTGAAATGTTGAAAGACGTATACTAGTATTTCTTCCCAATACTCGGTTGTAAGCTAATACATCATTTTGAAAGTGTAAAACTAAAACAACTGCTTGCATTTATTAACCAATAAGCAAACGTCGACGTAAACGAATGCGAAACAAACGAGAGCCAAACAAAATAAAATCAAACCGCACCGCACACAGAAAAATATACTTACAAGCACAAGTTGTTAACTTACTACTCACACACACTCACTCATACACCGTGAGAAATCTTAGAAGAGAAATATGCTACAAATAAATAAAATATAAATATATCATCACGGCGTATTACTCATTGCTGAGTGTGCAGATATCGGTAATGATGATGACATATTTGTACCGTGCGGGCGCTTACCAGGCGTGAACTCACGGTTGTAGAAAAAATATAGTGTGCACCTTGTGTCCAAGTGGTTTTCTGACTCGGCTAAATTTCTTGCAATATTTAAATATAATACTTCTGTCAAATTCATTCCCCATGTGTCATTTTAAATGAGACAGACAAATACATTGCAGTCAATCAAATGTCAAATCTTAACTTATAGGAAAATTTAACGGTTATCTGTCATATTGACAAGATGTCATTAGAGGTCAATTTTGTTTAAATAATTATACCTGTTTTCTAAAAATTAAATTTAGATATAGAAAAAATACTGTGTGTACCTTGTGCCCGAAATATGTTTAGTGCTCTCGAATGGTTTTCTGACTCCGCTAAATTTCTTACAATATAATACTTCCGTCAGATTCGTTCCCTATGTTTCATTTTAAATGGAACGGACAAATACATTCTATCAATCAAATATCAAGTCGTAACCATGGATAAGACAAACCCAATGTTTCACGTTAAAAAATCTGTTGTGACCAGCACAAGACCTCTCGCCATTTCCATATTAGGCTATATAAGTATTGTATTATACTTCGCATTCGAACAAAATCTTACAGAACATTACCCAAATATTGTTTTTTACTATATTTAACATGTCTTCTGCACACATATAATTCTAATTATATCTATTTTTCATTGTATGAGAAAGTTTCTAAATGTCAAAGATTGTTCCAATTAACCAGATTGGCGGTATTTCTGATGGTTTTATGCATTTTACCACAATTTTACCTATAATTTCAAATATTTAATTAATAAAACAATAAGAAAAGTTAAATATACTTCCCAGAAAAAGCTATCAGAATGTCACTAAAACTGTTGATATTTGACAATATGTGTCATGTTATAAACATTGGAATTTGTCAACTGGTTTCCTTAGTGCCTTAGCCTCTGCGATTAGTGTACTCTATAAATTATAGTGTCTTTATCTCTAAATCTATGCAATATATAATAAAATTTTTAAGTGTGTTAGATGGAGAATTGTATGTTCTTCAATATTTAATAAAAAAAAAACTCCCAAAAAATTATATTTAGAAGAATTTTTCTAAGAATTGTTACCAAAACCTTTTCAGCTCTTCCCAGGAATGTCAGATTGAGGAAACTGCAGTTAAATATTTTTTAAGTCTTACAGTTTTTGAGGAATCGTCCGTCCAACATCCAGCCATACACACACACACACACACACACACACATACACACATCCACACACACACACACACACACACACACACACACACACACACACACACACACACACACACACACAGACATCATTTTAAAAATGTTATAATCGGATTGTAGGGACCTTAAATCGTGCTTATTCAATAAAATCTGGATATGTGAATTTTAGCATGAATCCAATACCTCTCTTAGCGAGAGGTAAAAATACTCACAGTAATAATCTCTTGATTAGGCCCCTAAGTTTTGAAATAACTCTTGTAAATTTGCCGGTATTGTGGACCATTGCCTATGCAATGGTCTGCAGCTTGCGGGCAGTGAAGAAACCGTATATTCTCAAGTTATTAACACATTGCTTGAGATACAATATAGCAATATACTGTTGTACAAGGGACGTCAACGCTTCGGCCATAATTCATTTACTAATCATCGATATTTCTGCGCATATAATTACCATACAACTAACTTACTATACTCTTACTTATTTGCATTATTGGATGCAAAACGTTTAACGTATATCTACTTTACCATACCATTAAGAATCGCGGGTCTGTAATAATAAGGTTATAACTGTAAGATTTTGGTAAAATGAGATTTTTGAATAGTTCTGTCAGCCATATTTTATCTCTTCTGATATTAGTTTTTAGATATTGTCGATTTTCGAGATAGTACAGAAAGTTCTATCTGCCTAAAATTGAATTACATGTGTAGTAAAGTTCTATCTGCAACATAGCAGCTCTAGAAGTACTTTAAAACAAGTATTTCCTAAGCCAAAGATAAAAAGAAGTTCAGAAATTAGTTTTGAAATACGGAATACTTTAAAAACAATAATAGCTGTAATGACTGAGCAATATCAAGTATACTACAAAACAATATTAAAATTAAATTAGATTTTTTGTAATTGAAAAATGTATAATTTTTACCGCTCGCTAAGAGAGGTATTGGAATCATGCTAAAAATAACATATCCAGATTATAATCAATAAGCACGTTTCAAGGTCATTATAATCCGATTTTTACTATGATGTCTGTGTGTGGATGTGTGTATGTGTGTGTGTATGTATGGATGTTGGAGAGACGATTCCTCAAACAACTATAAGACTTAAGAGACTATGAATTTCTCAATCTGACATTCATGGCAAGAGCTGAAAAGATTTTGGTAACAATTGGACAACCGGAAGTAGTAGTTTCTTAAAAAAATATTCTTTTTTTATTATATCTTCTATACATTTAGAGATAGAGACTCATAAATATATGAAATAATCTGTTACAATCAAATAATGTTACTACCAAGTTTATATATCTACCTACTTTTGAATTATTGCCCCAAAAGTCAATATACCCCAAATTTAGATAAAAACTTCAAAATTTTCAAAAATCTAATTTTTATGTATCTAGATACTTCTCAATGCGCTGATTCCAAATTTTGAAACCGCAGGTCGATAACTCTTTTCATTTTCGAGATATTTAGATTCAAAGTTTTGCTCAAAACTGCCCATTTTTGGGTAGTAACCCAAAAATGGGTCAAGATATGAATTTGCCGACACGATCATTCGATTCTACGGGCAAAATTACATAAGTACACCAATTTTCATAATTTTTGTCCAACCGGTTCATTTTTTATAAATAAAAGTTTGAAAATGGCCAAAATCTGAAAAAATCGTAAGGGGTACCCCTTACGATTTTTGCGATTTTTCGTCATTTTCAGTTATTTTGCTTTAGAGATTGTATGCGGTGTTCAAAAATTATGAAAATTAGTACACTTATGTAATTTTGCCTGTAGAATCGAATGGTCATGTCGCCAAATTCATATCTCGACCCATTTTTGGGTTACTACCCAAAAATGGGTAGTTTTGAGCAAAACTTTGAATCTAAATATCTCGAGAACGAAAAGAGATATCGACCTGCGGTTTCAAAATTTGGAATCAGCGCATTGAGAAGTATCTAAATACATATAAATTAGATTTTTGAAAATTTTGAAGTTTTTATCTAAATATGGGGTATATTGACTTTTGGGGCAATAATTCAAAAGTAGGTAAAGATATACACTTGGTAGTAACATTATTTGATTATAACGGATTATTTTATATATTTATCAGTTTCTATCTCTAAATGTATAGAAGATATAATAAAATATAATAAAAATGTCCAATGTTCAATAATAATAATTTTACCCAAATATTGTTTTTTATTGTATGTAATATATTGTTGACAATTTCTCTTCCAGGTTTATTCTCCGTGGCAAAACGCCGCCATCTTCTTTAGGCACAGGATGTAGTTTTGAACTAGAAGTCTGTTATCTCCCAAGAATGGGTTTAGCACCAGCAGGGCGGGTTGCTGTCCGCCGTAAACGATTAGAAGGAGATTCTTGGTGTTATAAAAGAGTTTGTGAACAAGTTCTTGCTTTAGCTGCAGGCGGATTCACACCCATTTTGGGTGTAGGAGATAATAAGGGTGTGTTTAGTCCTGTACCCACTGAATCTCAAGTATAGGGGAGGGGTGTTTGTAACTTGTATCATACGGTGAAATAGAAGAATAGATTTTTTGAAGAAGGATGGTAACAATAATTATTATACAGAATGTTCAAAAAGGGTATCGTGTTTATGAAAAATATAAATAATCTAAATGGTTGCTTATATTTTTAATGAAGTCACTAAATTGGAATATTATTTAACATAAAGAAAGTGATATAGTCAAAAAATTTGGCTTTGTCGGGTTCACCAATAAAACTATAAATATCTTTTGGAATAAAGAATAAGACTCCTGGTATTTCCACCTGCTCTGAGTGTTCTGTATGGTAAAATAATATTACTTTCCTTTAACATAAATGCTATTTTTGTTTGAAATAATTTTTGGAACTATAGTTTTCATTCTCAAATTATTTCAAACAAAAATAGCATTTATGGTAAAGGAACAGTAAGATTTTACTATACAGAGCATGTCGTTATTTCAACAGAGCGGCGCAAATAACTATCCGTTGACACCCAATTTTATAATGCAAGCAGTGAGCGATTTGCCGCTTTATAATAATTACGATATTTATAGTTTTATTGCTAGACTCGACAGAGTTAATTTTTGCCTGAAGCTTGTACCAGTTAAAAGAAAGAACCAGTGACCTCTCCATAGACCAAAGGTCATTGTTTGGACTGCAATATCCGATAGAGACATCCTTGGTCCTTATTTCTAAAAAGATGAAAGAGTCAACGCATAATAGTCAATCTTGGTTCCAACGGCGTAACAGTAAGCATCATCTTTGCTAAATCATTTTCCAATATAGTGACTTTGTTAAAAAAAATTAATACCTAACCATTTCGATTATTTACATTTCTGATACTCCTTTTGGACACTCCGTAATATAATTGATATTGTACCTATTGTATGTTAGTATTTTCTACATTTGACTACTAGTTTTAAAAGAATAATAAAAATTTGTTTTACCTTAAACGGCACATGGTTATCGTAAAGTCAAAACCTCGAATCTATACAAAAAAGTCTTTAATTCAGAAATGTTAGTTTGTAATATATGCCCTTTTGGTCATTAATACTTTATAGAATGGTAACAAAATTAATGATGAAGCATATAGAAGCGACAGACACGAGATTTTCAACCTAGATTGCCGATCATTTTCAAATACGAGTACTTAATACTCGGTACGCTTCTGCATTTTTTTTAAACGATACAGAGTTGAGCTTTCGA
This sequence comes from Ophonus ardosiacus, assembly GCA_943142095.1. Classification (NCBI taxonomy): domain Eukaryota; kingdom Metazoa; phylum Arthropoda; class Insecta; order Coleoptera; family Carabidae; genus Ophonus; species Ophonus ardosiacus. The sequence goes on from OW964836.1 coordinate 39,149,219, forward strand.
TGAATTAGCTACTAGAACGAATTAATGTCATAAATAGAGATACGAGGTTTTGACTTTTCGACAAAATAATATTTTTTCCTTGTGAATGTTGAAAATGCTACAGAATATAAAAATTTGCTTTGTAAATGCTATTAAAACTTATTGTAAGTAATGTATGCATTTGTAGTCATTCCATTATCTGTAATAATAATATATAATATAATTTTTTTTGTGTGCAGTAACTTTTATACTTGGCAATGGTTTCTAAGTTTTGTAATATTATTTTTTACAAATATAATAAACGATTATACTAATACGTTTTAGTTTCATTCAAATTTGCATAATAGTTATTTGTATAAGCAGTTATGAAAAGAGTGATATTGTTTGATGAGCGAGCGAAGCGAGTTTTGCAAGTTATGTGAGTCAAACAAAATCATGTTTTCATCTAATTCCGCTAGAATAATTTAAAAATACACAAAATTCTAGATTTATGACAGCTCAATAACATATTTTACATTCATTTAACAAAATGATGCAGTGAAAATAAATGAATTTAATATTTTAATTTAATGCTTATGTCAGTGCATCTAGATCCCCCTTCTGATGTAGAAGAATAATTCAAAAATTGGTATTAAAATTATTATTGATATATTTTTGTTTATTTTTGTATCAATTGTCAGTTGCATAATATCCTTTACATAACTCATTTATGTAAAGATTTTTTGCCCTCCTGAAATGTAATGGGAACTTTACAATTGTATACACAGCAAGTGTAACCTACATTTTACGCTTACTGTGTTGTAACTTGTCTAACAATGCGGTAAAATAATCAAAATACACTGGACGTTTATGGGCATTTAGAAAAGAAATCATCTTTACTATAATAAAGTTCATGTAAAAAAGTACTACCTACATAAATATTTTCTTTACTTTAATATTTCCTATATAAAATTAATTTATATAAAACAAAATCACGGCAGCGACATCTGTCATTACTGTCAAAATCCGCCGTTACCGACATAGTCACCGATCGATATACCTGTCAAATACGCGATGCGAACATTGCTGAAATGTCAAATATCGACACCTACCTATTATTTATTACGAAGAAAAGATGAGCAAATAAATATATCAGTCATAAACAACGTCTATTATTACAGATAAATTTTCGCTGGAAAAAGTACTCTAATGAAGGTAAGTAAAATCAAATTTGGAAATTGACTTAACCCCAATATTTTAAACTAACCCTTTTCAGAAGTACAACCTATCTCATTAAAAAAAGTGATTTTCATTATCGTCGATCAAAAAATTTGATACAATTCTCGTGCGTGAAGTATTTTACACACATTCGAATGTAAATAGCTATTACAAAACTTATTTTGCAACTATTAAAATATCTTTCAGAACTCATATTAATAATTAGAATAATACTACCTTTTTAGTTTATGTTTTGTATTTTTATTTAATACCAACGTTTCGGCACCATAAACTGGTGCCTTCTTCAGGGAAAAAATGACAAAAGCAAAAAACAAGTAACCAAGGTAACATGAAAAGTACGTAAATGTTACCTATTTTTTATGTAAACAATATATGCATGCCCGGCAATAACTTGGACGGCAAACATACATCTTCTCAGAAAACTCTCCTTTTGCCAGAGGAAAAACCGTCCGCAAAAACTGGCAGAGAAGTGATCTGTATAACTCAGAAATGCTTTATCGGTAGCGAAATACCACAGCCGTACTCTTTATTAACAGATGTTACAAAAAGTCTAAAAAAAATTGTATACCGTGAGTATTTTTTAACGTGAAACATTGGGTTTGTCATATCCATAGTTACGACTTGACATTTGATTGACAGCAATGTATTTGCCCGTTCCATTTAAAATGAAACATAGGGAACGAATTTGACATTTGATAAGACGTTAATAGAGGTTAATTTTGTTTAAATAACTATACCTGCATTCTAAATTAAAATTAGTTGTAGAAAAAATATAGTGTACGCCTTGTTCCCGAGTGGTTTTCTGACTCGGCTAAATTTCTTACAATATTTAAATGTAATACTTCTATCAAATTCATTCTCCATATGTTATTTTAAATGAGACAGACAAATTACATTGCTGTCAATCAAATGTCAAATCATAACTTATAGGAAAATTCAACGGTTATCTGTCATATTGACAAGATATCATTAGAGGTTAATTTTGTTTAAATAATTATACCTGTTATCTAAAAATTAAATTTAGATGTAGAAAAAATACTGTGTGCACCTTGTTCCAGAAATATGTTTAGTTCTCTCGAGTGGTTTTCTGACTCCGCTAAATTTCTTACAATATTTAAATATAATTCGTTCCCTATGTTTCATTTTAAATGGAACGGGCAAATATATTGCTGTCAATCAAATATCAAGTCGTAACCATAGATATGACATACACAATGTTTCACGTTAAAAAATACGGTATATATATTACAAATTACAAAGTGACATTTCAAAACGTTATAAGGTTAGGTAAAATTCAACTTTATAAAACGGAATTAGATAAATTCAATTTGATATTTTTATTTTCCTCCTAGAAACAGGTAGGCAATGAAGGTAAGTATTGACTTTAGATTATATTGTAATATGTAAGAATAATAATAATTTAAAATCTTATTCTCCATTGCTAATTGCTTTAAAACCAGTAGCAGCCGTCGGAGTTTAATTGCAATTTACCGTCACGTCCTTAGTTCATATGAATTAGTAGACATGGGCAACAATTAATTCTACCCTACAGCAAATCATGGCTACTCACTAGTCATCGTGATTATCACGGATTACTGTGCCTTCAGCATTTTGAATATATAATGACTTATTACATTGGTACAGGTATTAGGCTGATTGCAAGTTTTTATTCTAATTAAATTACACGACACAAATTTTTCATAACGCAAGTTTTGAAAAAAGTTAAACCTCAAATAGATAGAATGGGGGATTACACCATTTTTTTTTTATATAATTTCATCTCAAAATATTAGGAAAACTAAGACTATTGATGAAAATCCGGTGAAAAAATTCCTATTAATAAGCGAGTTATGGTCTCCCGAGTTCTGAAAAGATTGACGTGACGTCACATTTATGTGTTTTTATATCAAACTGTTTTCATCATTGACCTAAATGTTCTTGAAATATATGCTATTTTAAGTTATATTTACATAAAAATAAATGAATATTATAACACTGTATAAGTATACATACTTTATAATTACAGGAGTATTTAAATTATTAAGTTTAATTCAAGAAATTTATGTTAAAATAAAAACTGTTTGGAAACTGTAGTACAGGAATAACACGCTATTTGTAATGCATGTATAGGCGGTTTCTCGGTCGCCAATCAAAATATTTTCATATTAGTGTCGAAGCGTTATAACAAAAAACCCTTCATTTCCGATATATCTCAATTATACCATTTCATTTTTTTAATAATATTCGTTACTCAGCATATACATTCGTATTTTTTTACTATTTTCCTTTAATTCGATTGAGCCGTAATCCCCCATTTGTATTTCTCTTGTCTGTAACTGTTGTTTGTTTTGTTATTCCCAGTTATTATTATTATATACTTTTCTACTTTCGGGTCGCCCACTTTTCAGGAAATTAATACATTGTACATTTTCTTCACATTCCCGTATAGTTCTATAAATAGTCGTCCGTCTAATATTTTGATCTCCAGAAAACGTTAAAAATTTCAAGTTTCGGCTATTTGTTCAACTATACCAATAGTTGAGAATTTGAAGTTTTTCTGGGTTCTATCCAGACAGGCGCCAAATATTTCCAATTTTAAATGGCATAAAAGTGACCCCTGTGGTGCACTCTCCACACCAGCTATGAATGCCCGTGAGGTGACGCCTGGTAAGCGCCCACACGGTAAAATATATCGTCATCATTACCGATGTCTACATGTGTTGTAGATACTGGCACACCCAGAAATGGGTAATATGCCGTGATGATATATTTATTTTATTTATTGGAGCATTATTCTAACAATAAAAGAATAGGAGACACTTGGTCCATAAGTTTAAAGGTCGATGCCGCAGGGCAAATGATGGGGTGCGTAGAAGGAAAAAATACGAGGGGAGTTTTTTATGTTATCTACCTAGCTATGAAAACAATATGCTATCGCGACAATTTTCTTATGTCAAGTTACTGTGACATTTTCATGTCTACAAAGACACAATTAAGAACTTGAAACCGGCTATACGCGAAAAAAAGACCCCAGAATTATGCTCAGAAAATGCTGCTTCTGCACAATAACTGCAGGGTGCATAAAGCACGAATTGTTTAAGCAGTAGTCAATGAATGCGGCTTTGATGAATTACAACATCCACCTTACAGCCCTGACCACGTCCGACTATTATTTCTCTCCAAAACTCAAAAAACATTTGAGAGTCGCTTTTTATCGAATGATGACTTGGAAAACGCAGTGGAGTCGTATTTTGCAGAATTACCAAAAGATTTTTTTTGCAGGCGTAGCTTTATTAGAAAAACGTCGGAATAAGTGTGTTAGTGTTAACAGTTCTTACGTTGAAAAATAAAATTTTATTTGTTCTCTAACTCGTTGTTGTCATAGCTAGGTAGATAACATAAAAAACTCCCCTCGTACTTATTTAACGACGAGTTTAGTTATTGTAAAACGACGACTGATGCTTATCTGTAAATCTGTGTTTAATAACCCCTATTGATGTCCTTGCGTTGTGTATTTTACTCTCGTTGTCTCTCATTTGCACAGAATCGTACAGGACAATACGCTGACGTGTTGAGACGCGCTACGTTTGTACGAGTAGCACACCACTCTCTGCAATAAACTAAAAATAATTGTCGCGGGTTGTAGGATAAGATCAAATCGGAGATGAAGCTGATAGCGAAAGCGATATGAGATTTACATACTATGTGGGAAAAGGCGGTGAGATATAAAGTAGGCGGTGTGTATAGTAAAAATTTTTAGGCAGAGTAGTCACGTCATCATTTCATTACAAAATGAAAAAACACTGTAGTATTGTATATGTTTAGGACAACGAAGAAAATAAATACTATTTTTTGCATACTATAAGTAAAGTACATTTTAATTAAATTTACAATTATTTTAAAGTCGAACATAATGTTTTCAATGAATTTTAATTTATTTAAAATAATTGTAGTTCATTTTTTCTCCACATGTTGGTACTATTGGATTTCAATATTTAAACGTTTACATGACATGTTTCTCCCGGAATTGTCAAGTGTCTGCTGTCATTAGTTCGTTACTTTTCTGTTTTTAGTTTGTGTTAATTTCAATAATTGTAAATTGTATTATTGGAGTATTTTCAATCAAATATAATATATTTTTTAAATGTTATTTTAATTATATTTTCAATAAATCGAATTTATAGTGCTACTCTTTACTTTTCTATAACACTACAGAATTGTAAATCTAAATAAAATCAAATCAATTTTTTTAAAAATATATTCAATGTCATTTAACATAAATTTTCTTATTTTTCATCAAGTGCTTCATTCACTCCCCGTATTCCTTCTGAAACTCGATTCGGTGTGCCCTACACTGAATTCTCAATACCATAAATTGGAAATATATTACATTTTACAATAATGTTCAATTATTATTCGACTGTTAAATAAATCAACTTGATCACTGATCACATAAATTAGCATTGCAGGTAAATACAATTATTTTCTAAAATTAAATTAGTGTACCATGTAAACCTACTAATTTCGTGACGTCATTATCTAGTTACAAACTTTGATGACGTGACTACTCTGCCTAAAAATTTTTACTATAGTAGCGCTTAGACAACTTCTGGCATTCCGCAAGGACGGCGAAAAGGGGACGTATTAAAGATATTGAAAAGAATGGCACATTTTTTTACTATTTTCCTTTAATTAAGTACATTAAACATTCCTTATTTTCTTATTAATTAATAGCCCCATTCACAAAAGAGTTTAAGGTAATCCTCAATTTTGGTTTAGCGAATTCTACTCTAATTTTGACAGTTTATTTCTTAAAATATAGTTTAATCTATTCCTAGTATATACCTTTATTGATAATACCATGAAAATTAAATTTTAAATACCGGAATAGAATAGAATTCACTAATCAAAAAATGAGAATTAGCATAAACTTTTTTGTGAATCGGGCTGTAAATATTTAAAATTTACATACACGCATCAGAAATACCGCCAAAGTCGTCAATGAATTTGAAGAATCTTATTTATAGAATGAATTAAAAAATATAAAAATATATTAATAATAGATGTAATTACTTAATTAATATGTACTTATATAGCTTAATATGGAAATGGCGAGATGTCTTGTGCTGGCCACAACAGAATTAAAGTTTTCGTAGATCCAATTTTTACTTATTATTTACCGGTTTTCTTTCGATCAATTTATAATTCAGTGTCAGGGTCCCTAATTACATTAATTCCAATGATCCGGATAGCATCACTGAATCATACGTTAGAAGAACCTGTCCTCATGTCCAGCTGTTCAAAGGACGTTCGTTTACATACAAGAACCCAAGTTGTTATTGCTTAAGATGATGTACAACCATCATAGTCAAAGTTTTGTTGGTTGACTATATAGGTCTACTGGTTCTTACATATGGTGGGCAGGGTGCAGAATATTACAGGTGAAATCACAGGGGCGTATTCAGAAAAATTCGAAAAATTATCTGATGTGGTAAGCACATTCTATGTATTTTGTACAAAACCCATACCAAATGTTCCATGGGAAAGATAATACCTTGAGTATTTTTCACGATTTAAAATATACTGGTTATGCCACTTGTCATGTTTTTCATTGTTTCTGATGGTCCGCTTGATACGTGTTTCCTTGAATAATCCGCTAGATGCGCTACGTGAGAACCACAAAGCACTAACACCAATAGAGAACCAGCTGCCAGCAAAAAAAATGGAAACAAATTCTGCAAGCAGCGCTGTCGTCTTATATGGCGGAACTATATTTTCTTGTGGGATATATAGGAAACGTACGATATAAATGAATGACAGCGGTACATATAAATTAATACGCAATAATAAGAAAGAATTGATAATTTATAAAAATATATTTTGATATAAATTCGTCTCATAAATATACATTCATGTTAAATAGTTAACAAATATTCTTCATTATTTCGAGGACAGATGATGGATGATAGTTTCATTGGTATCACCTGATAGCTCACTAATAAAATGATTAGCTAAATAAATATGTTTTCACTTTGCTTGTATTCTTAACTTACTTTTTCATATCCTATCGAAGTTTTACACATACAAAACTGCTTTTCCGATCCAAAAATGATGAAGTATTACATGCAGTATTATAATAAAACTTCTAATAAAGGTATTAGTGTTGCCATTAGCATGGCGAGTCATTAATATTAATATTGTATATTTTATTTATCACAAAATTTTCAAGTCCAAGGGTTTTGGCAGTGGTATATTTTCACGGACTAAAAAGTAAAATTAAAAAACATGTTTGTATAAAAAAATGAATTTTAATGTACTTACAGTTATTAGCTTCACATGTCATACATTTACATCTCCCAATTTCAATTAGAAAATGAAACTTTTAATTACAGTGGCATAATTTAAATTTAGTAGCAAACTTACAATTTTTGACTTTTGACAACTCATATGAAATTGTTTTTGTTTACATCTTTCAAATCAATTGTCAGAACGTCCCAACGAATATAGCGCTGCAGGGTCATATGGATGAACTAAATTTATGCTGCCATTTTATCCATTAGACTTGAAATCCCCTGGTGAGAACGACCCTACCACAGCAAACTATTTTTACATAAAATATAAAAATTGAAATGCACAATGAATTTATTTTTAATATAAATTTATATATTTAATGGAAACCTGAATCAATACATTGTTAGAATTTAAAATTGGAAAAACTAAATAATTTGATAGAATCGTACGTGATGCTTCCAGATTTCTATTCGGTAATAATATCTTCTTCCCGAAAATGTTTTCGACATCTTAATTCGCGATCATCTCTGATAATTGCACATTGCAATTTTTTAAAAAGTGATATATCAAGTGGAGCAGCAAACAGAGATTCTTTTTCAGGAAATTTCTTGTAACCGGTTTCACATCCAGGAATGAAACATTTTCTATTTAATTTTCTTTTCATTTTGCATTAATTGCAATATCTTTCAACAAAATATTTATATTACATTACATATAATACGAATATGTACTTCAAAACCTGTTTTATTTACCTTTCTATAAGATATAACGTAATATTTTTAAAATGACATGCAAATGACAGGTGTCAATTGGGTCATTCTCACGTTGCCCCTCTAGCGGAAAAAACGAGGAAACACGTATCGCTTTGAACCGTCGTTTTGTGCAGAGTGGCACAACCAGTATATTTTAAATCGTGGTATTATTTAACGTGAAACATTGGATTTGTCAAAACCCTGGTTATGACTTGACATTTGATTGACAGCAATGTATTTGCCTATCCCATTTAAAATGAAACATAGGGAACGAATTTGAGACTTGACAAGACGTCAATAGAGATAAATTTTGTTTAAATAATTATACCTGCTTTCTAAATTAAATTTAGTTATGGAAAAAATATTGTGTGCACCTTGTGCCCGAAATATGTTTAGTACTCTCGAGTGGTTTTGTGACTTATGTTTCATTTTATCATGTTTAATATCAAGTCGTAACCATGGATGTCACACCCAATGTTTCACGTTAAAAAATATAAATAAAGTAAAACTAACAAAATCGTATTCTATGGACCCTAAACCGTGCTTATTCAAGAAAGACTAACCACCGAATTTTTTGACCAGACAATACCTTCCTTACCTATAGGTCACGGAAGGTAAGAGAATCTACTATTTCCCTTGGGCCGATTCGTCTCTGTTTATCGGTTGTCCGTTACCTGCATCAAGTCGGCTTCGTTTGTATCAAGACAGGTGAGCATCACACGCGACATGTGACCACGTGACCGTCTAAACACGTGCTACCTCAACGATCTGTCAAGGCAGATTCGAATTGCTACTTTCAAATTCTGTTATAACGATTTGTAACGGCTACCTGTCTGTCTAAGGATAAGAATAGGTTTCCGGGATCCATTTCCTGGCTGCAAATTCTTCAGGAAGAATTTTTGATAATAAATGAAACTCTATACGACCGTTGGTGGCAGTCTCGTCGCTAAATACACGTGCGTTTTATTTAGTACAAGTATGCCTCCAGATGTCACAGCGATTGGTGTCAATGAGCCTGTTTCACATTTTTCAAAATCTATTTTAAATGAAAGTTTATGGAATGATTTTCTTAGTAATAATTTTTATTTTAATAATTTGTTGTTATTTGTGGAAATAATTAAATATAAAGATTGGCGCCCTGAAAAACTACCCCCCACTCCTGTGACGTAGAAGCACATACATTACATCACTAATAGCCAATAGGAAAATAGTTTTTCCATCACCTACGTTCATTCATATTATTTATATAAATAAACGTAGGCTAAAGTTTGTCACATGTTAATAACAAAATCTTTTAATTTGACATTTGACGCTGACATTGCTCATTGTAAATGAATAATAAAGTAATAATGGCTAATTCAAATTACACTCAAGCTAAATCGGACAATTAACCGAAGATCGATAGCTGGATGATGGCTGAATTTATATCAGACCGATTGTTTTACTGCTACCGAAATAAGGGGTGTTAAAGAGTTGAGGTAAAATAAAATATAAAAACTGAATTTATTATATAAATTGATAATATATTTTACTTTAAAGTTCTGGTCGTGATTCTTATTTGACAACTTTGACAATACACTTGACACCTTAGAACCGCTGAAGATGTATGTACTCTGACGTCACATTCTGTTTCAGATCATGTGACATTCAAAATTTTATCCAAATTTCAAAAATTAATTGTAAAATATCTAAAGGATATTTCGTGATATTTTCAAATTTGAGGCTCTTTAAAGAACAATATCTTTTCAAATTTAATACTTAGAAGTCATATAAAAATTCTTGCAACAGCCCTATTGTCAATTGTAGTTAAGAATAGACTCATTGCTGGGGTGGAGAGTGCACTAAATGAATTAGTATGTATTCTGTTTAATTTTTATATACTGAATTAAATTATTTTTATGCAGATAATATCTCTTCTGACTAACGAAAAGTTTGAGAAACGTACAAAATATATGTTGGTCATGATAATCGGTGTCTGATTAGTAGGCTTTGTAAATGTAAATGAAGTAAAAAATGAATTTAAATATCTGGCCTGCCATATGGTCTGACGGTTACAGTTTGGTTTGAGAGAAATTTAAAAAGTTTGGCGCCTAAACACAGTCAAGACCTTGCCTAACGCCTTACGAATGCTTCCTATTTCCGGAATGAGTTGATGTAAGATGCACTTAAGAAAGGACAGTGACACTCAACATTGGAATTCTATGTACTTATGTCCTTATAAAGGACAGTGGTTGTCAAAAGTTACCACCCATTTCTACCTCCCACTACCCTTGGAAAGAAGGTATAGGGATCGTGGTAAAAATCACATGTTAAAATTTTGGTAAATGACCACGTTTTAAGATCGTTAGAACCCGATTTTAACATTTTCACGATGTCTACTGTTACTGCCATTCAAAAAATTTTGAAACCTTGTATTTCTAACTTATTCTAATATTGAAAGAAGCCATTACATTTTGGTGTAAATTAAGTAACCGGAAATGTCACCTTCTTTGAAGCTTAAAATAGTTTTTCTTCGAAAAATACTTTCAAATGTAATTTTTCGCGATTTATGTTATTGTACGAATTAAAGGTTATTAAATTTTCTACAGATATGCATACATACTCTATTTGTATATTTTATAGAGAAATATATAAACTAATCTATTTTATAAATCCCGGAGTCTATGTTTTAAAGATAAACCCAACTCCTTAGTTACACAGTTCAGACTTCAAATTTATGTAACTGACAGATAAATGTCACTGTCAAAGAACGTATCATTTCAAATTATTAATAGTAACGTTTTTAAAAAGAAAATTGTAATAGTAAATAAAACAATAGTTATATTATACGAATACAAAGGAACATAATATAGTTTCCAACATCAATAAATATGTATGTAGGTATGTATTTAAATTAATAAAAGATTTAAAAAATAATAACACTTGGTTTAGTTGCACAAGAAAAGAATATTTTTATTTTATTGTACAATTATGTCAGTTACTGCATCATCAGAAGTACTGGCGAGAAGCATAGTTTTTTTTTTAATTTCAATACTTTTGGTTGAATGTCATACAAAAAGTATAGGTATTGTATTAAATGAAAACAATTAAATATTTCCTACCTTAAAGTTGACAACCTTTTCTCTTCACCCTAAAACAAGAAAAAAAAATTAGAAATTATTATAATTTACAATCTTCATGCATGAAATTAAATCATATATGTCTCTAATCGTATACATTACTGGAATCTTCTTTTGATTTTACTAGTGAAATGTTCCGCAAGTAACATTTTAAAATCTTAGTCAGTGGAAAATTGTGGAACAGTGTAAAATCAACAATTTTATGTATACATATTATAATATTAAAAATATCGGGTTTTTGCATTTAACAACACTAAAACCATATAGGTTCAACATATTTTTCACTGAAAAGCGGTATGTTTCATTTCTTATTTCATATTTTACTATAAACTCTTACATATTAAAAAAGTTTCAATACCTATTACGTACTTTTCATGGTACCTTTTTTTTGCTTTTGTCACATTTTGTCACTTTTTTTTCCTGAAGAAGGCACCAGTTTATGGTGCCGAAACGTTGGGTTTTATTAATAAAAATACAGAACATAAAACTAAAAACTTAGTATTATTCCAAGTACCTATTATGTTTATGTAAATTATGTTCTATTATACGACGTAAAGTTTCTATTCTCTGACACCATTTCGAGGTGTTAATATATTTTTTACTACAACGTAATAATAGCTATTAAAATGTTACAACTATATAACTACACTTATTGTTTACACTAGTATTTTATTTGTGCAAAAACTTATATTTTTTTGGAAAAGCCATTACTTGGTGCACAAGAAGTAAGAACTAAATATATAAGTGTGTAAAGTTTTTTTTAACACCTAACCTGTCAATTACATTCTACATGCATATACTTCACTCATTCATTTCTATTGAATATACCAACTGTAAATCTGTAATATTAATAATTATATGCCAATAAAACAATCTTTAAAAGTAAGGAATCTATACTGTATTCCAGATAAGAATGGAGTTAGGATTCCAGCTTTCTGATTGGTCTAAACGTGAGCCAAGTTTACAATAGCGAAAAATTTGTAATGCGAACGTCGTAGCAGAAATTAAAGACATAATATAAATAAAATAAATAAATATATCATCACAGCATATTACCCATTTCTGAGTGTGCCACAATCTGCTTTATCGCAGATATCGGTAATGATGATGACTTATTTGTACCGTGCGGGCGCTTACCAGGCGTCACCTCACGGGCACTCATTGATATACAAGGTAGATGTACAATATCGATGTAATAATTATTTATGAACTAAGACTATGTTCCCGCATGAAGATATTTTTGAAGCAAGGAGCGAGTGCCTTCAATAGCACGAATGCCTGAAAGACGTCTTCACGCAAGTGGTTTGTACAATATTTTTTGTGCCAGCACTGGTAGGTATTTCAAAATAGTATATTATACGCTAAAATTGAGAAGATAATCATTATTGTAACCCGAAGGCGCCTGGTGATCTTCTCAACCGTGGTTTATATACTATTTTTTTCACTACTAGCACATGAATCCTATTTGAATTTTTTGATTGATAATTAACAATCATGTTGACATGAATAATTACGTTACTAATTTGTTAATATTCTCAATAACACAGTAGGCTGCATTTGTTTTTATCTGACGTTTCGCTCATTTCGCTGGTTTGATAACCTCACTTATGGGCCTTGATTTGTATTTGATTTAATTATTTAATAAAAACACTGTGTGTTGTTACTGTCAGCAGCCTTATTAGTTTATTATTAATTTTAAATAAATATATTGAAATGTATTTACCTAGAAATACAAAAAAATAGTGATTTATTCATTGCTACATCTACACGTTGTACATTTTCACCAAAACAGCGCAGTTGCCAGCGAGGCGGCAGCGTAGGTCAATTTAAAATTGAGCGGCAAATTTAAATTATATACTAAACACCTTTCTTGAGTTTAATGAGTTAAATAATATTTGGATTTGGAGGCTTGAGTTTGATTGAAAAGTGCCAGTTTGTATTATAGACCTAGGTTAATAATAAATTATCATTGACCTTGGTTACCATGGTTACAAGCAAACGGTAGTGAAAAACAATTTCTCATGTCAAATAAAGGTAAATAATAGTGGGTTCCTAGGCTAGTAGGGAAAAAAATACATTAATTCAAAATTTTCATTTTAAAAAGAACATAAAAATAAGTAGGCAATAACCATTTGTTTTACTAGAAATATTTATTTCATTTGACATTTGCATTTATTGCAAGAAATTTATTAATTTACTCCTATTTGTTTAACTTTTAACAAAGGAACATACATGTAAGTTGTATTTTATAGACTAAATTTTATTATAATGAAGACAGATTTATTGTAGAATGCCCCAAAGGCAGTGTTGTATAGTATTTGAAATATATGTATTTGAAATACTTCAAAATTAAAGTATTTTGTATTTTTAGTTTAATATATTAAAATACTATTATTTGTATGAAATACAATTTTTCAATATTTGAAATACATTTTTTATTTGAAATATATTTTTGTATTTAAAATACACAAGTATTTGAAATGGATTTATGTATTTGAAATAGAAACCTCTGTCATGTGTGGTCTGTTAGTAATATAACATGGAATAATTCCCTAATTTTTTTCTTAAAAAACAAATGCCAATGCTAATGTAGGAGTTTCTTTTTAATATTAATAAAAATACGCGAATAAGTTTAATTCGAAAAACATTGTTACAATACCGTAACATATCTCATTTATTTTCATATAATTAAAAGTAAAAGTATTTGAAATACTCAAAGGTATTTTAAATATTAGTCTATTTGAAATACTAGAAAAATAATCGTATTTTGTCAAACATATCAAATACTTTTATTTAGTATTTTGTATTTTCTATTTGAAATACGTTTTTTCAAGTATTTTATACAACACTGCCCAAAGGGCCAATGTATTTTGCAACTTTTACATCGAATCGACCGGGAAGCAGTTGTTCTTGGTCGAATGTCCTAGGAAATGTCATTTTGAAGGGTTTCAAAAGAAAAAAAATTGACATTTGGAGTTGTCAAGTATGTTACAAAACAAAACTAATTCGTAAGTTTCATTTTTATCTAGAACACAGTATAGAAAGTTTTTCTGATTATTTTAAATTTAAAATTAAATTAACAAGTTTGATTTTGCCAAAAACAGATAACATTTGGACCCCAACTTTTAATTCGCTTCTGAATTAAATTCAAAAATCGATTGTCCGTTAGAGCAATTAGAAAAGATCGTTAGTTCTTAGTTCCTCGAGTGCCATGTGGCTACCGCGGTCGCTTATTCTTGGCGCGAAGTCATAATCAGCTGTTCACGAAGACGTACCTACAGTAGACTGTACAATAACCGTCTCAGCACATGTCTCATGGCATTCCTATACGTACACATGGGGTGGCAAAAGAACTTTGGACGGAAGAATAAAGGACCAATTAAAGACACAGGGTAGCCTAATGGGGATTTAATAGAAAGATATGATCTGAGATGATATTTTTGGTTGGATTTAGAGAAAATAGAAAAGGAGGATTAATCCTCATTTCCACCGAATGTTTTAATACTTAATGCATAATCATTAACGCATAAGGCTTAATACATTATGACAATTTATTAGGATACCATTTTCAGCTACTTTGTCTAGTGACTAATTCAATAGAAATGTCACAATTTCTTCCCTTATTACTTGTTGTTTAGCTGTTCTGTAATATGTTCTATTAAGACATATCTAGTTCAAAAATACAGAGAATTTATTTTAAAATGCAATATATGGTCAATCACTTCCATGGTTACTCACTATTGTCAAAAAATGACAGCAATGTAATATTTGTCCATTTTAAAATGCAACATTATAAATAGTATTGCAGCACAGGAGATACCTCCAGAACACATCACAAATGGTGTCAATTATTATTACGACCAACTAGAATAGAATATTGCCTCAGAGTGATTGGGGGTATTTTTTAACATTTATTACATGAAATTTATGAATTTTTGTACGCTAAAGTTTGTTAGTCGTATGCAGACAAATTTTGTATGTTGCATTTTAAAATGGACAAATATTACATTGCTGTCATTTTTTGACAATAGTAACTATGGAAGTGATTGACCATATGTTGCATGTTAAAATAAATTCCCTGTAATTAAAAGGTCCTTAAAATGAGATGGTTCTTTTTTTTTTAGTAAAACAGCTTTTATAGACCAATATGTAGATATGTGTATAATTTACCAAACTAATTTAATATTATGTTAATAGTTTTTTCATTACAGACATACAAAATCCTATTACTAACAGTAAATAATATTAATTATACATTTTCATATAAATAACAATACATTTTATATGTAAATAATGTGTAATTATATGTACCACATCATAAAACTATCAATGAGTCAAGTTATGAATTATGTACTTACAATAGACAGCCGATTGCCAAATTCTTCTGAAAATCGTCTTTACAATTGTTTTTAAACACTCACTCACTTATTTACACTAATATAAACAATTATTTCCTCACAAAATAAGTAAAAATCACAATAAAAAACAGTTATTGTTTCACTCGACCGACTCCAACATTCAACTGTCTCAACGTGCCAGCAGAACATAACCATCGCCTGCTTCGATCAGAAATTTGTTAAAACTTGAATTATGAGATAAAGCGCTATTTTCAAATATGCAAAATATTAATTAGAATGATTTTTTAAAAGAATTATTTGTTTTTTTTTTTACTTCCCGATCATTATAGTAAGGGAGGTATAGGGATTGTCCTAAAAACAGAATATCTATTATGAATTTGGGCTTCTATATAACCGTTGAAGCATACATATTATCTCACATGCACACCTGCATTATTTTACTTTTTAAAATAGCAATTTAACTACAAATTCTTTGAAGACGGTGTCCATAAACCGTAACGTCCATCTGCCAGATAATTCCATTTGCAGTTGTCTTATTGTTATCCTTCAATGACCACCCCATAAGTTTTCAGACTTCCAGGAGGTTCACTTCCTTTCTGGCCTGATAGGGGGTAGGACATTATGTTAAAGAAATGATAAAAATAGTTGTGTTTATTAAGTTTTTCTATTAAATTTGTGTGAGAAAATTTAAGTTTTTAAATTAACTTGAGACGCTCTAGTAGTGTGCTATTTCTCTGACTGCGCAGACTTGATTTAAAAATAATATAATAATAATAATAATAATAAAAAAAATCTGTTGTGGTCAGCACAATACCTCTCGCTATTTCCGTTTTGTTACATGAGTATCGAATTTAATATTTCTTGTACTTTGTACACACAAATAATTCTAATACATTTATATCTATTCTTTTATTCTATAAGGAATCTTGTCCTACTCTTCTAAAATGTTCAAGATGGTTCCAATTCATTGACGGGATTGGCTGTATTTCTTAAGGATATATGTACTATTAAGTACTATTAATATACATACTTACCTACAATTTTAAATATTTAATTAATAATTCAATACGAAGTATTAATTGTACCTACTTTCCAGAAAAAGCTTTCAGTAACGTCAGTAAAACTGTTGATTTTTGACACTGGCATTTATTCCACATTTATTGTCAATTACAAACATTTGAATTTGACAACTGATTTCCTTGGAGTGGTGTACCTACTGTGCGATTTTTTACGACAGATTATTTTATATTTTTTTTGCTCTATATTGGTGAGATTCTGTAATTTTCTGTAACACTATAGAAATGTAAAAGTGAACAAATTACAACAAATTTTGTTTGCTAACAAATTTATTATCTTTTGACATTAAAATCTTCAATATTTGTAATAATTAAAATTTCCAAAAAATAATAATTAGAAGATTTTTTTAAGAAACTTTTAATTCCGGTTGTCAAATTTTTATCAAAACTTTTTCAGCTCTTCCCATTAATGTCGGATTGAGGAATACATAGAGTTAAACAGGTCTTCAGTAATATAGTTTTTGAGGAAATGTTCTTCCAACATCCAGACACACAAACATACACACAAATCCGCACATACACACACACACCCACACATATCATCGTAAAAATGTTATAGTCGGATTTTAGGGACCTTAAAACTTGCTTATTCACTAAAATCGGGATATGCGATTTTTAGCATGAATCCAATACTTCTCTTAGCGACAGGTAATAGTTATTTACATTCGAGTGCGTGTAAGTTGTATTTTACAGCGCGACAGCTTTGTTTAAGGCACGAGCCCTTAAGGCAAGTACCTTATTAGCTGGAGCGATGTAAAATACTTCACGCACGAGAATTGTAGCATTTTTTTTGGCCGACGATAATGAAAATCAGTTTTTTTAATGAGATAGGTTGTACTTCTGAAAAGGGTTAGTTTAAAATACTGGGGTTAAGTCAATTTCCAAATTTGATTTTACTTACCTTCATTAGAGTACTTCTAGCGAAAATTTATCTGTAATAACAGACGTTGTTTATGACTGATAATATATTTATTTGCTCATGTTTTCTTCGTAATAAATAATAGGTAGGTGTCGATATTTGACATTTCAGCAATGTTCGCCTCGCGTATTTGACAGGTATATCGATCGGTGACTATGTCGGTAACGGCGGATTTTTACGATAATGACAGATGTCGCTGCCGTGATTTTGGTTTATATAAATTAATTTTAAATATAGGAAATGTTAAAGTAAAAAAATAACTTAAGTAGGTAGTACTTTTTTACATGAACTTTATTATAGTAAAGATGATTTCTTTTCTAAATGCCCATAAACGTCCAGTGTATTTTGATTATTTTACCGCATAGTTAGACAAGTTACAACACGGTAAGCGTAAAATGTAGGTTACACTTGCTGTATATACAATTGTAAAGTTCCCATTACACTTCAGGAGAGCAACAAAAGTATTACAATCTTCGTACTACTTCGACGATGATTTTTTTTTTCCAGAAAACAAATCTATCTTATGTGTAATGCTAGATTGAGAAATACGTAGTTAAAGAGGGCTTAAGTATGATAGTTTTTCAAACATCCAGACACACACACACATACACACACACACACACACACACAGACATCATCTTAAAAATGTTATAATCGGATTCAAGTGACCTTAAATCTTGCTTATTCACTAAATTCTTGTTATGCGATTTTAGCATGAATCCAATACTTCTCTTAACTATAGGTAAAAAAGTATTACAATCTTCATGATTTATTCCAAGAAATAATTCCACTTTAATTGTAATATTTTGTTGGTCATTATGAACTATATTCGTATCTAGCTCGCTATCAGTTATGACGATCTGTAAGAGAGTGATGGCACGTGTTCATTGCGGAAGTTGAAGGCGCGAGTCTCCTCGGTTGGTCAACAGACCACGGAACAATACCGCTCTGACAGGAAGTCGCCAAGGAGCCCAAGATGAGAACTAGATGCGTATAATGTAACTATACTCAAGTTCAATTACCGTATGTGGAGTGGATGTCGACTTCATTCATAGGTTTATACGGAGTAGTTGATGGTTTTCTGTGAAACGTTTTGTAAGATTGACAACTACTTCAATGAAAGAATGATTCATGCTAATCGTTTTGACGTTTATTTCAGATAGTAGGTTTGTCTAGGTTGTTTTGTCGCTTCATAACACTATGAAACGAAAACGATGCAAAAATTCCAGTAATAGTTATTTACATTCGTGTGCGTGTAAGTTGTAATTTACAACGCGACAGCTTTGTTTAAGGCACGAGCCCTTAAGGCGAGTGTCTTATTAGCTGGAGCGCGGTAAAATACTTCACGCACGAGAATTGTATCAAATTTTTAGGTTGACAATAATAAAAATCACTTTTTTTAATGAGATAGGTTATACTTCTGAAAAGGGTTAGTTTAAAATACCGGGGTTAAGTCAATTTCCAAATTTGATTTTACTTACCTTCATTATAGTACTTTTCTAGCGAAAATTTATCTGTAATAATAGACGTTGTTTATGACTGATAATATATTTATTTGTCCATGTTTTCTTCGTAATAAATAATAGGTAGGTATCGAAATTTGACATATCAGCAATTTTCGCCTCGCGTATTTGACAGGTATATCGATCGGTGACTATGTCGGTAACGGCGGATTTTTACAATAATGACAGATGTCGCTGGCGTGATTTTGGTTTATATAAATTAATTTTAAATATAGGAAATGTTAAAGTAAAAAAATAACTTAAGTAGGTAGTACTTTTTTACATGAACTTTATTATAGTAAAGATGATTTCTTTTCTAAATGCCCATTAACGTTCAGTGTATTTTGATTATTTTACCGCATAGTTAGACAAGTTACAACACAGTAAGCGTAAAATGTAGGTTACACTTGCTGTGTATACAATTGTAAAGTTCTCATTACACTTCAGGAGGACAAAAAAACCATTTGTTTAAATTGTTTACATCGCGCTTAAAATTCATATCCAGGTTTTAGTGAATAAGCACGTTTTAAGGTCACTAGAATCCGTTTTTAACATTTTTACAATGATCTCTCTGTATCTCTCTGCGCGCGTGTGTGTGTGTGTGTGTGTGTGTGTGTGTGTGTGTGTGTGTGTGTGTGTGTGTTAGAGAGACAGTTTCTGGAATTCTAAAGACTAATTTTAGTACGTATTATTATGAATTGAAAAGGTTTTGGTTACAATTGGATAACTTGAAATAGTAGTTTCTTAAAAAGTCTTCTAAATATTAATTTTTGGATATTTAAGTATATTATTACAAATATTAAAGAATATAAAACTCTCTCTATCAGATGCATTGAACATTTTTATTATATTTTTTATAATTTTAAATAAATAAATATATCATCACGGCATATTATCCATTTCTGAGTGTGCCTGTGCTTTATCACAGATATCGGTAATGATCATGATATATTTGTACCATGTGGGCGCTTACCAGGCGGCACCTCACGGGCACTCATAGCTGGTGTGGATAGTGCTCCACAGGAGACATTTTTGTGCCATTTAAAATTCGAAATATTTGGCGTCGGTAGGGATCGAACCCGGTTCCCCAGATTCGCGACTAGACACCATAGATTTAGAGACAGAATTATAAATATATAAAATAATCTTTTGTAATGAATGTCACAGCTCAAATAACTCCATTTAAACCAGTTGAAAAATTAAAATGTTGGTAATTGACAGAAAAATGTCAGTGTCAAAAATCCAGGTACATTACTGAAGGCTTTTTCTGGGAAGTACATTTAATATTATTTTTTTTTTAATTATAGATACATATATTATTACGAATTTGATGTATCTCGGAGAAGAACAGGAGGATACTTATTTATAGAATGAGTTAAAAAATATAAAAATATATTAATAATAGATGTAATTAGCATTTTTGTGTGTACCAGAAACGTTAAACACAAATGTACTTATATAGCCTAATATGGAAATGGCAAGAGGTCTTGTGCTGGCCACAACAAATTTTTATAATTTGTGATTTTGAATTTAAGTTTTTTCAGACTACTCATTTCGTAAATATTTTCAGTAATTTCTTTCCCTTACTGTACAAGAATAATATACAGGGAATTTATCTTAACATGCAACATATGGTCAATCACTTCTATGGTTACTCACTATTGTCAAAAAATGACAGCAATGTAATATTTGTCCATTTTAAAATGCAACATACAAAATTTGTAGTTTTGTATTCTCAAAACTAATTTTCAATAAATTAGCCTACATACGATTAACAAAAAATCAAAACATGAATGTTGCACATCTTAACAAACTTTAGCTTACAAAAATTCATAACTTTCATGCAATAAATGTCCAAAAATACCCCCATTCACATTGAGGCAATATTCTAGTTGGTCGTAATAAGAATTGACACCATTTGTGATATTGTGATGTGTTCTGGAAGTATCTCCTGTGCTGCAATACTATTTATAATGTTGCATTTTAAAATGGACAAATATTACATTGCTGTCATTTTTTGACAATAGTGAGTACCATAGAAATGAAGTTGTGATGAACTATAATGTTGCATTTTAAAATAAATTCTCTGTATTTCATAAATATTGTTTTCGTCTTTCTTATATTATATTACAAGAACAAACAGTCCCACCGTAAAATGTCAAAGGTCACTCCACTAAACGGTTCTCATTTT
The DNA here is from genome assembly GCA_943142095.1 of Ophonus ardosiacus. Classification (NCBI taxonomy): domain Eukaryota; kingdom Metazoa; phylum Arthropoda; class Insecta; order Coleoptera; family Carabidae; genus Ophonus; species Ophonus ardosiacus. The sequence goes on from OW964836.1 coordinate 39,170,624, forward strand.
ATATTTTTATTTCACGCTTACGTGTAATATGCAATTTACTTTTTGACAGGACGTGACATTAGATAAATACAGTGCACTTTAAGCTGTGCACTGTATACTGTATACATAACTGCTCCGTATAACTTATAACTTTTAAAAACTGTGAGCGTGAATGCATTTACTTATTCCATGCAGTTCAGTGTTCAATCGCTTAGGAAAAATCCAAATTGAATGTAGATCATGGAATATAGTTCGTGATGTTAAGACAGATACTAAATTGAACTATACGGAGATAATAGGTGCGATTCAGTGGGTTGTATTAGGCTGTTTTAAGATCTGTATTAAGAGTTGTATTAAAATACCTGATTCAGTGGCTTATATTAGATTGTTTTATGCCCAGTTTTATAAACATCGAATAACTTGCTGAGTTATTACTTTGAAAGTAAATTTAATCGATGAGTAAATAAAAATGTCTGTTTTATAAAATAAGTTGCAGAGTAAAATAAGTACTTGCAGAGTAAATATTTTATTCTAGTGATTTACCGACAGATACATCGTTTATTATTATTAAAACGTCAAAATAAAGTGTCATAAAGTGTCAGTTCTCATTAAAAATGGAAAAAAAGAGAGAATGGGGAAAGAATGATACTGAAATAAATAAAGCGAACATGTTAGAGATAAAAAAATATATATATTAGTATTATTGAAAACAAGCAGACAGACGTAGCAAGCGTCAAAAGCAAAAGTAATGCATGGGATGAGATTTGTAAAGAATTTAATGCAGTTTCACAAATAGGTCCCCGGAATAGTGTTCAAATAAAACTGTTATATGATACATTGTATTTATGTTAGCTTGGAGTAGTTGGGTTTTGTACAGGTGTTAATAAGTCATTTTTACAAGGGTATCCACTATCCCCTAACAAGTAGCAATTACCAAATTCTCTGTTTTCAAGCCTAGCTCTTATTAATGAATTGTTAAATATGTTGCTGTCGTGTGCGGAACCAGGCCATCTGGTAACATCCGTTATTTTTAGATTTGCTGAACGTACCATTTGGCAATTCACAGAAAACCATCCTTTTCGGTTTCTATAATTTCTGCGTTCCCTATAAAATAATTAATTTTGACATGTGTCAAATTTATTCTACAGAGTAAAATTTACTTCCTCGAAAATCAGTGGAGTAATTTATTCCATAGATTTACTTAGCTAGTATTTTTATTCTTGCTTTATAAAACGAAAATCTCTGGAATAAACAGTTTTACTTCGCTAGTAATTTACTTATCCATCTTTTATAAATCTGGGCATTATGTATTAACCTTAATTCATAATGTCAAATATGAAATATTGAAGTAAAATTATATATTTGACTCTTCATAAATTATACTAAAGCAAATATTGAACTTAAAATGATATAATAAAAGAGAGAATGAATAATTAGGCAAGTTACATCAATTATTTATATGTTGTTTATGTAACACAATACGTGCTCTAGTGAAAGAGTTGAGCATGTTTGGCGTATTGTTAATTGTAGAAGACGAAGAAGGATATACAGAAGACGAAAAACTATGACAATATTATCTCCAGTTTTAGTTTTTCTTTTAAATAATAATAACTATTTGTCTCCATTTCAGCTTTTATGTCTCCCCAAGCAGCTTTTTTATTTTTCATTATTTTAATGTCATTTCCCATATTTAACTCTTGTAGTAAAACATCTCTTATAGACCAATATGTAGATATGTGTATATTTTACCAAATTAATTTAATATTATGTTAATAGTTTTGTCATTACTGACATACAAAATCCTATTACTAACAGTAAATAATATTAATTACATATTTTCATATAAATAACAATATATTTTATATGTAAATAATGTGTAACTATATGTACCACACCATAAAACTATCAATGAGTCAAGTTATGAATTATGTACTTACAATTTGTAGGCAGCCGATTGCCAAATTCTTCTCAAAATCGTCTTCAAAATTGTTTTTAAACACTCACTCACTTATTTACACTAATATAAACAATTATTTCCTCACAAAAATAAGTAAAAATCACAATAAAATACAGTTATTGTTTCACTCGAACGACGCCAACGTTCAACTGTCTCAACGTGCCAGCAGAACATAACCATCGCCTGCTTCGATCTGATATTTGTTTAAACTTGAATTATGAGATAAAGCGGTGTTTTTAAATAAGCAAAATATTAATTAGAATGAATACTTTAACGATTTATTGATTTTTTCACCTACCGATGACTATAGTAAGGGAGGAATAGGAATTGTGCTAAAAATAGAATATCAAATTTTGTATAAATAAGTAACAAAAAGTTCGCACTAAATATAGATATAGTATTCTTTACGTAAGAACATAAATAAATGAAATAGTCTATTTTTGCCTACACAAGGTACCGTGAGTATTTTATGACGTGACACTTGGGTTTGTCATATCCATGGTTACGACTTCACATTTGATTGACAGCAATGTATTTGCCTGTCCAATTTAAAATGAAACATAAGGAACAAATTTGACATTTGACAAGATGTCAATGGAGGTTAATTTTGTTTAAATAATTATATCTGCTTGCTAAATTAAATTTAGTTGCAGAAAAAATATTGTGTGCACCTTGTGCCCGAATGATTATCTGACTTGGCTAAATGTACAATATTTAAATATAATACTTGTCAAATTCATTCCCCATATGTGCCATTTTAAATGAGACAGACAAATACATTGCTGTCAATCAAATGTCAAGTCGTAACTTATAGGAAAATTCAACGATTATCTGCCACATTGACAAGATGTCATTAGAGGTAAATTTTTTGTAAATTAAATTTAGTTGTAGAAAAAATAATGTGTGCACCTTGTGCCCGAGTGATTTTCTGACTCGGCTGAATGTACAATATTTAAATATTAACACTTCTGTCAAATTCGTTCCCTATGTTTCATTTTAAATGAGACAGGCAAATACATTGCTGTCAACCAAATGTCGAGTTGTAACCATGTATATGACATACCCAATGTATCACTTTAAAAATATACTCACGGTAGATCCTAAAGTGTGTTCAGAAAAAAACCTAATTTAGTAGGCTCTGAACACAGATACGTATGTCTGATCATTATTTAACCCAAAAGTCGTTGACAAAATTGATCGTGAAATATAATTTTAAGGAGAAAATATTATATAGAAGGATACCGAATATTTCTTGTCAAAGTCAAATTGACATTTAATTAAATACTTTAAAATTCACATAAGGTTTTTTGTTCATAGCCTACTCTGAGTTAGGGTTTTTTTTTTAACATACTGTATAACCTGTGTAACAAAATGAGACTACTTCATTTAAGTAGATATGTCGTTAAGAATCATACACTTATTATTGCGTAATGACATTCTTGTGAAGAATACTATATGTATAAATGCAAAACCCTATAAGTGAATTTTATTCGGACGATAATTCTCTGGCAGGTGCTAGGTACTATGCTTAGCCCACCGCGACGAATGTATTCTTTTTATAAGGGAGTCTTGTAGTTATTTCCCACGCCACAGAGGGTACATAGATGTTTAGACACAGACAGAGACTTTGGTCTACGCACGATCAACAATTACTGGATCAATTCCAATCAGACAAAAACACAGGCCCTTTGAGACGGCACCGAAACGTTTGTTTTAAACAGAATACCATATTTTTAATATGTGATATGTCAAAAACTCAAGACCTACTACTTAGGTTACAAGCCCTTGTATACAGTATTGGCCATAAAGATAGCAACTTAAAAAAAATTCAATTGCTCTAATGTAAAAACTGGGATTTCAGAAATAAATTACTGCAGTATTAGTGTCTTGAACCAAGTTTAATTTTCATTAAAATAATTTGCATTATATTAACAAAAATTGATTCACTTGATAACAATTGGAGATTTTATCAATCGAAACTTTGTGTAACTCAAAAAAAATAAAAACAATGAAAGTTCGAAATACTTCTTTTATTATTAAAAATAGATTTATGTGCAAAAAAATATTTTTTATTTGGTCATAAAAATAAAAATAGCAACTTTTATAAAATTAATATAAAAACTAAATTTTCTAATATTTAGTGTAATAACCGGAACCACGAGAATTTATTACTTCTTCTCGTTTCATCATGAATTCAAGTAATTTTGTTATTACATTTCTATCAATTAATCTTATTTCATCACTAAATAATACTCTTTTCCACATGTCAGTTGTCCAGTTTACATGATTTTCAGCAAAAAAATAATCGGGCCTTCACGTTCTTCTTCGAAAGAAGTGTTTTCTTTGCAGGCCGACAACTATAAAGTTCTCCGGTAACTAATATTCTTCTTCCCTGTCTTGAAGATATTTTATCTCTAACATTACTTAGTAGAAAGCCTAAAATTTTCTTTGATGATAACAACAGATTTTTAACGATATGTGTTTTATCATTCTGTCGTTTCGGTTTGATGTTTTTTTTTTGTCTACTAGGAATTGTAGAAGGCTCAATATTACCCTTCCTTCGAAAATGGATTATTATTCGTGCTATTGTAGATTTATGCAAATTAAAGTTCTTTGACATTTTATTCCGCGAAGCACCATTTTCATATGATTTAATTATTAAATTGCGAAATTCTTTAGTCAAAGTCTTATTACGACCCATAATTTTGAAGTACTAATTTATATTTTTTAAACAATTATACGATATAAACGTTGAAATTGAGAAAATAAAGACATTCATTATGTAGTTGCTATTTTTATGTCCAGACAAAAGTAACAATTATGCAAATTAAATAAATTCTATAAATTTAATATAAATTATTTTAACATAAAATAAACTTATTTTAAGAGGTTATTCTTCATGTAATTTATTTTCAATATTCTTATGTTCACTTCAGAGAAATAGATTTTTTTTAAAAGTTGCTATCTTTATGGCCAATACTGTATATTATTAGAAAGTATTCATTTTAAACATGTAGTCTTCATATAATTACGAAATATTTTTCTTTGTCCTCCATTATAAACCTGCCAGCCTTCTGCTCTCGCGTTAGCACACGTTATCTGCAATTTTCTCGCTTCTCGTGACCTTTGGACACCCGGTATTAACCACTGCGCCCACATATCAACCGTATCTATACTGTTCTTCTCTTTAGATACGCCCTGTATACACCGTACCGGTTCACGTTGCCGTGAGTAGCTTATGATTTGACATGCTGGTTAATTGTTAATGATAGTTCGTAGTGAACCTCGTAAATAATCTTTGGTTTAGTAAAACCGGGATTTATACCCAACGTAGTGTTTTGTTATTAATGGCGGAGTAGGAATTACTTGTTTTTATTGAAATTTGCTAAGCAACAAATAGTTTCAATTTGAAATGCCATGGTGTGCATGTGAATTATAAAAGCGTGGATGAATTATAGTCTGTGAAAATAAAGCATGTTTTTCATTATACCTTTTTTTACTTATCGCTAAGAGAGGTATTGGAATCATGCTAAAATTCGCATATCCAGATTTTAGTGGATAAGTACGTTTTAAGGTGCCTATAATCCAATTATAATATTTTTACGATGATGTCCGTGTGTGTGTGTATATATATGTGTGTGAATGTTGGAACCACGGTTTCTCAAATACCATATAAGATTTAAAAAATATTTAACTGCAGTTTCCTCAACCTGACATTACTGAGAATAGCTGATTAGATTTTGGTTACAATTAGACAACCAGAATTAATAGTTTCTTTAAAAAAATCTTCTACTCGTAAACATAATTTTTTGGAAATTTTTCTTGTTGCAAATATTGAAGAACATAAAATTCTCTATCTAACACACTTAAAAATTTTACCTCTCGTTAAGAGAGGTATTGGAATTATGCTAAAATTCACATATCCGGATTTTAGTGGATAAGCGCGTTTTAAGGTCCCTATAATCCGATTATAACATTTTTACGATGATGTCCGTGTGTGCGTGCGTGTGTGTGTGTGTGTGTGTGTGTGTGTGTGTGTGTGTGTGTGTGTGCGTGTGTGTGTGTGTGTGGATGTTGGAACCACGGTTTCTCAAATACTATAAGACTTAAAAATATATTTAACTGCAGTTTCCTCAATCTGACATACCTGGGAAGAGCTGATTAGATTTTGGTAACAATTGGACAAACGGAGGTAATAGTTTCCTTAAAAAAATCTTCTAAATATTATATTTTAGAAATTTATGTTTTTACAAATATTAAACAATATAAAATTCTCCATCTAATACATTTAATTTTTTTATTTTATCTTGTATAGATTTAGAGATAAAAACACTGTAATATATAGAATAATTTAATGTAGTACCTACATCGCAGAGGCTAAGGCACTAGGGAAACCACTTGACAAATTCAAATATTTGTAACATAGTTTGTAAATGACAGATGTTAGTGTCAAAAATCAACAGTTTTAGTGACATTCTGAAAGCTTTTTTTGGGAAGTACATTTAATATTTCTTATTGTTTTATTAATTAAATATTTAAAATTGTAGGTAAAATACATATAGAAATACCGCTAATCTAGTTAATGAATTGGAAGAATCTCTGAGATTTAGGAACTTCCTTATGCAATAAAAAATAGATATAATTAGAATAATATGTGTGCAGTAGATATATTAAATACAATAAAAAACAATATTTTGGTAAAGTTCTGTAATTTTTACCCCCCGCTACCCTTGGTAAGGGAGGTATAGAGATCGTGTTAAATATCACATATCGAGATTTTAGTAAATGACCACGTTTTAAGGTCCCTAGAATCTAATTTTATGTATGGATTTTGTTGGCACTCTAACTCAAATATTATCATTCAGAAAATTCTGAAACCTTGTATTTGTATCCTGTTCTAATATGGAAAGATACCATTAGATTTTGGTGTAAATTAGATACCAGGAAATGGCACTTTACAAGAAGCTCATAATGGTTTTTTACAAAAAATAACATTATATGCCATTTTTCGCATCTTGGTTATTATGAAAATTAAAGATTATTGAATTTTCTATAAGAATACATTGATACTTTTTCTATATATTTTACAGAGAAATTTAAAAATAATTTTTTTATTAATCCCCAAGCCTAAGATAAACACAATACCTTTGTTACACAGTTCATATTTCAAATGAATGTAACTGACAGGTAAATATTACTGTCAAAAAAATAATCACTTTAAATTAATAATAGTTACATTTTAAAAAGAAAATAGTAAATCAAGCAATAGTATTCTGCAATGGAACATAATATAGTTTGCAGTATTAGTAAAAATGTAGGTATGTATTTAAATTAATAAAAATTAAATAGCGGGAGGTTTTGTGTTGGCCACATCAGATTTTTTTGTTATAAAACGACGGTTCGATAGCGAAGTACAATACAATACTTATTTAACATAAAATGGAAATGGCGAGAGGTGTTGTGCTGGCCACAACAGATTTTTATTCAAGGAATATCTGTTAATATTAAATATATTAATTTTGCAATATGATATAATACCAGCAAAAGGCGTTGGGCATTAAAATATAAAATGCTTTGGATAACAGTAAGTAGGAAGAGTATAATATCTGTAGGAGACTAGGAGTGTATCAGAAAGTTCATCAAAGTATATGGGGATTTTTGTAGTTTACGATCTAGCTTTTCTGAGCGATGTAGTGAAATACCAGTACCGAGAACCCGAGACTCCACTGCAACTACAGCGTTGGTGCAAAGGTGTAAAATATGTAATTATATACCTACATAATAATCAACTTCTTTCTTACCTAGACCACAAATAACAACATTTACACCCATAACTACTTCAAACTGCAGTTTTCATTCCATAAGAAATTATTTCAAACAAAAATAGCATTTATGTTAAAGGCACAGCAAGATTATTTTACTGTACAGAGTAGGCAGGAAATCCATTCAACGGGTGCCATCATTTAAAAAGAGTGACACAAATGATGGCGCGATGATATTCACAGCAAAAACAAACAGTGACAATTATATGCTTCCATTTCACGATATTTCACGACAGTTCATTTCTCATATTTGTATTACTGAAAATTCGATGAAAAATCATGCAATTTAAAGCGGCTGTAATACAAGACCCGTTGATGTAAAAAAATCATTAGAATTCAGCATGAAATTCTCTGTCTTTTCATGTCACGTACGATTTTTTACATAATCGGATCTCGAGTTAAAGCCGTTTGAAGTTCCATGATATACATATCATAGAAATTTTGTGTATTTTCAATAATAGCTCTGTTCGATGAGAAGTGCTTGAAGTGCAGAGCAGAATAGTGCAGTGCAGTGTAGTGTACACTAGTACAGTCTAATTCTTGTGGTTTCATAAAACACACTAGTGTATATTTGGGCAAGTTTGCTCAGCTGTGACTAATCAAGCCAAGTGTAGTCAAAGGTGTAAAAGGTTAAGTTGTTTATAAACATAGTCATATCATAAAGCTGCAAAGAAGTGACTGCAGAAATGTCTGTTTTAAAGAGCATAGAGACAGATATTAATTAATTCTTTATATAACAAAATAAAGAGAACGTGCATTAAAAAATTTAGGTTAATAAACAGATGTGTAGATAGGATAGAATTAAAATGTGTACCGAACAACATTTAGTTACCCCCACTTCTAGTCTGCACTTTCTACACCACCTCGCGAGTCAGGTCAGAAACGTGAGCACTAGTTCTTAAAATTTTTGTCATCAAACAGCCTGCCAGAAGCTGCCCGTTTCTCATAAAACATGTTAGTGTAAGAAAGTTAACACTAGGGCGGCCTAGTACATGTCCTCGAACAAAGCTAATATAAAATTTCTATGAAAAATCATGTAATTTCAAAGGGCTGTAACTCGAGATACGATAATGTAAAAAAATCATGTGTGACATGAAAAGAAAGCGAATTTCATGCTGAATACAGACTCTCATCGTTCGTTATCCTATCTTTAACCGTGTATGAGTGGTGTATGAAAATATGAGAAATCAACTAAATAATTTAGAAATGAGCTAAAATTATTTACATAGTTCATTTCACATCAAACGGTTGTAACTCAAGATCCAATGAGGCAAAAAATTCGTGCGTGATATGGAAAGAAAATTTCATGCTGAACTTAGACTTTCATCGTTCGGTATTGTGTCTTTCACCTTGTATGAGTGGTGCATGAAAATATGAGAAACGAACTAAATTATTTAGTTTTTAGCCTTTTGGAAATACCACTCGACCTTCGGTCTCGTGGTGTGTCCAGGCAACACGTTTCGTATATCGAGAATTTTCAATCGTCTTGTTGTGTAATATATGACTATACGAAGCCGCGTGCCTCTGGTCGCGAACCTGGGGAACCGGGTTCGATCCCGACCGACGCCAAATATTTCGAATTTTAAATGGCACCAACGTGACCTCTGTGGTGCACTCTCCAAGTGCCCGTGAAGTGACGCCTGGCAAGCGCCCTCAAGGTACAAATATGTCATCATCATTACCGATATCTGCGATAAAGCAGATTGTGGCACACTCTGAAATGGGTAATATGCCGTGATGATATATTTATTTTATCTTATAAAGAAGAATGCTATGTGGTTCTTAACCAATCCTTCATCCGTATTTTCCTTTTATAAGGAAGTAAAACGAAGCAAAGCAAACCCAATCCATAGTATGTCAGGTTTCCGTCACAGTTTTTCTTCTCTCCTAGCAATTCTAACGCTCTATCCATTACGCAAGAGGCAAGAGCTTTAACTACACTCCACCTGACAATTACCGCGCATGCGCGTGATTACAGCGCCTCGCGTACACGAACACGGAACTAAATACACAACAAAACAAACAAGACCTGGAATTAATTTCCATGGAGAGGTATATTCACGCATATGTGAACTGAAATTTATTAAAGGTTTTTGTTGGTGTGGAAGTATGAGCAACCACAATGTAATGGTTTTAATATCAGCTAAATTAAAATAATTGTTACTTGGTGGTACGATAGTAAACATTTAGAGTGAGTGTACTTGCGTATATATTACAGTGTTTTTATCTCTAAATCTATAGAAGATTATAATAATATTTTTAAATGTCTCAGATGTTTTACACAGTTGTTCAAATACTCTAAAAATGCGTACACTTACATAACATTCTCTTTACAATTAAATAATATTACTACCAAGTTTGTATCTCTACCCATTTTTGAATTATTGCCCCAAAAGTCAATATACCCCACATTTAGATAAAAACTTCAAAATTTTCAAAAATCTAATTTTTATGTAGCTAGATACTTCTCAATGCGCTGATTCCAAATTTTGAAACCGCAGGGCGATATCTCGTTTCGTTCTCGAGATATTTAGATTTAAAGTTTTGCTCAAAACTGCCCATTTTTGGGTATTAACCCAAAAATGGGTCGAGATATGAATTGGGCGACATCACCATTCGATTCTACGGGCAAAATTACATAAGTGTACCAATTTTCATAATTTTTGTCCAACCGGTTCATTTTTTATGAATAAAAGTTTGAAAATGGTCAAAATCTGAAAAAATCGTAAGGGGTACCCCTTACGATTTTTGCGATTTTTGGCCATTTTCAGTTATTTTCCTTTAGAGATTGTATGCGGTGTTCAAAAATTCTGAAAATTGGTGTACTTATGTAATTTTGCCCGTAGAATCCAATGGTCGTGTCGCCAAATTCATATCTCGACCCATTTTTGGGTTACTACCCAAAAATGGGCAGTTTTGAGCAAAACTTTGAATCTAAATATCTCAAGAACGAAAAGAGATATCGATCTGCGGTTTCAAAATTTGGAATCAGCGCATTGAGAAGTATCTAGATACATAAAAATTAGATTTTTGAAAATTTTGAAGTTTTTATCTGAATGTGGGGTATATTGACTTTTGGGGTAATAATTCAAAAGTAGGTAGATATATAAACTTGGTAGTAACATTATTTAATTGTAACGGATTATTTTATTTATTTATAAGTTTCTATATCTAAATATATACGAGTAGAAAATATAATAAAAATGTTTAATGTATTGGACAGAGAATTCTATGATCTTTAATATTGGTAATTATACAAATTTCAAAAAAATAAAATGGGGCCGTGGCTGAAACCAGAAGGCTTCTGTGTCGTATTCCTCGCCATACTCTTCCATTTTGGGGGCAAAAAGTTCTCCATGTCACAATAGCGAGCCGAATTGACGGTAATAGAACAGTTAATCCTTCGGATTCAAAAAAAGGACCAATAATGCGTATAGAGGACACAGCGCACCAAACTGTTACTTTGGGGCTGTGAAGAGGTCTTTGAAAATGCGCTTCGTCGAAAGGCTCAATATGTGCATTACTCGCCATGGCCGCCATTTGGACGATATCATTTTCCAAACATCGTGAAAATAAAACGGCATTATATGTACTTTTGAGCAATAAAAACCTTTTTATGTATCTTGAACCGTTTTCTTACAATTAACCCTTCAAATCAGGGAGGTCACTCTGCCTCACCCTGTAGCTTAATATGGAACTAGCTAGAGGTCTTGTGCTGGCCACAACAGATTTTTTACTTACATAAGCTTGTATAACAGGACAGTACTAAGGGCAAGGGCAACCGTTAAAAATTGATATTAGTAAAATAAACCTAATAATAATACGAGAGGGAGAAGAAGTTAACACGCTTCAATCAGATCATATTTTTATCTACTTAGCTATATTCTCATATCCCATTTTTATTTGTATATAGGAAACGCCATACTTGCATCACATAATATGCTTGCACTGGCAATTCATAAAAGTCACTCCGACTCCGATGCTAGTGCTAGTACTTGATACAGGTGCAGAGCGTTTTACGGCAAAGAGACAACAACGAGTACAACGTATGACTCAGCTCAGATTCCAGCAGATTTTTCTTCTTCAGCAGGAGCTGCCCTGCTCAACCGGTGACATTGGTTCAAGGTCACAAAGAAACGTAATTGATTGCTGAGCAACTAGGAAGCTTTATAAATTTATGCTGATGTCGGTACCTGCTTTATTGATGGATAATAAGATTTATTTATTCAGATTTTGATAAGTTGATAAGTCAGAACTTTGACAATATATATTTTGTTTGTTACTGTGATTAGCCACTTATTAAAATTGGTAGTAACATTATTTGATTGTAACGAATTATTTTATATATTTATGAGTCTCTATCTCTAAATGTGTAGAAGATAATAATAAAAATGTTCAATGTATTGGATAGAGAATCCTATGATTTCCTAACCAGAGTTACGACATACTTCGCCTTATAAACTGATCCAATAATCTGTATGACGAAAAGGAACTACTTCAATGGGCTACTTGCGTACCTTTTTTTTATTTAATATTTTTGAAGAGCAGGTAAAAACTTGCTACCCATATTTTTTCTTTTGACAAAATTTTTATTAATAAACTAGAAAAAATATAATGAGATTTGATTATTTGATTTCCCGCCATGTATGACGTAGAATTACGCCGCACCAATGAATGGTCGTAAAGCCATAGCGTTTGTTTGTACGGGTAATGTAGATCTCCTGTTTGACATTTCAACAATAGTTTGGAGGTTAGTATTTTAGCTTGACTTTTTGGTATCGATATTTTAAATTACATGTAACTACCTATGTGGTTATTTGTGAAGTAATTAATATATTTGAGAGCCCAGAGAGACAGAAAAATGAACTAATGCCAAATTCAATTTAAAAGTTATACGTTACATTTTTAAACAGCTCCAGTTCAATATAATGACGTCACAGAAAATTTTCTTTCTTAATTTACTAAAAAACAAATAATTTTTTAAAAATAAAATTTATATTTTTATATATATTTTCAACATAATATTACATATATAGTGATAGAAATCAGATTTTCAGTACCACACAAGTAGCCCATTATTTGTCTTCAACAATCATGTACTTTTTATTGCGTTACGCCATTCTTACATGAAGAAGAATACTATAAATATATTATTTATAAAAATTTAAATAGCTAATATAAAATAATTAATTAAAAATTTCTTGAAATGTAGATATCAGGAAGCAAATTCTTGGATTCTTAATACATATGTATGTACAATAATTATTACAGATAAGAAATAATGAAATCAATGAAATTAACAATGAATTTTACACATTTTTATATTATATAAATAGTAATTCAATTAAAATGTTTGAGTTTACGATTCATTATATAATTTAATTAAAATAGTTTGACCAACAACTAGGTGCTTATTTTAATTAGATTAAAATTTCTAATTCTTATAATATAATCAGTTAGTTATTTTTTATTCAGGACCATAAAAGATGAAAAAATTATTGACTTCAGAGGGATTTCTTAGCTCAATTGCTAGAAGCTAGAGCTTCCTATTAGCAATAGAAAAGTCCTAGGTTCAAATACCGATGAAGTCCAAAACAAGACCTCCCGCTATTTAATTTAATTAATTTAAATACATACCTACATATTTACTAATGCTACAAAATATATTAAGTTCCCTTGCATATAACTATTGCTTTATTTACTATTTTCTTTTTAAAATGTCACTATTACTAATTTGAAATCATATTTATCTGTCAGTTGCATATATTTGAACTATGAACTAAAGAAACTAAAGAAAGATTATTTTTAAAATTTATCTCAAATATAGAGAAAAAGTATTAATGTACGAGGTCTGTCCGAAAAGTATCCGACCTTCTTTATATTTCCCCGCTGCTGTTATTCTGCGTCATCAGGCTGGTAGCATCCTTCGAAGTAGTCCCCATTTGATTGAAGAATATGCTTCCAACGGCCTTTCTACTTTTTGAAGAAGTCTTGGAACTGGTTTTTGGTATTGCCTTTAGAGCATTCGTCGTATTAGTTTCGACTGTTTCTTTGTCGTCGAATCGAACAGCTAAAAGTCGATGGGAGATTTTCATCATTATTGACCATTTCCAAATTGTCCTGAGCGATTTCAAGGCGAAGGTTTTTCTGCTCCACCGTTCGGAATGAATTTCGCACACACACGAACCATTTGCAAATTTTCAATTAAAATCTTCCAAACACTAGTTTTTGGTATTCCCAGATCACATTCTAATTCTCTCACAGTTAATCGACGATCTTCATTGATCACAAGTTGCACACGTTCGATATTATCCGGTGTTTTTGTCGTCGAAGGCTGCTCAGAACATGGGTTACTATCAACACTCGTCCCCAAATGCCGTCTTCATCATTTCGATGGTCTCCACACAACTCTTTTCGAGTTTTAAGCAAAATTAATGCAAATTCGTTGTTCCGATCTTTCCGTCATTTTTTACAGTAGCAAAATGCGACAAACGTAAAAAACACTTTGTAAACAAACGCATGCTGCACGTAAACTAAGACAAGCCGACCAAAACTGCGGCATCTAGGGAATTCGTGAAGCTTTACAATTGACACTCGTACCCTGCAGTGCAGAGGGCGCTAAAATTGTCTGGCGCGAAGATATGACGGATACTTTTCGGACAGACCTCGTATACCTGTACAAAATTCAATAATCTTTAATTTTATAAAGATATAAAATGCGAAAAAATGACGGTTATCCATTTACACGAAAATGATAGTTTTTGAGTTAAGAGTGTAGACAAAATCCATCACACAACACATACAGACATCATCGTGAAAATGTTAAAATTGGATTCTAGAGTCCTTAAAAAGTGGCCATTCACCAAAAATCTCCACCATGCGGTTTTTAGCACGATCCCTATACCTCCCTTACCAAAGATAGTGGGAGTCAAAAATATTATTGCGATTCCTTTAAGAAAACCTTGTCATCCATTTTCTCCTCTGAACCCATTCTAACTTCAATGAACCCCCTTTTCTCTTCTTACATCCTGTCCCCTCTCCCATGGTGAATGATCTAACAGAAAGACAATTGCCGGCACACGCCATCTTGATAGTTGTTTGTGCTTTGCTCCGTACTGTATGCTTCTGCTTCACGATGTTAATTATACTTAAGAGAAAACAGCGAAGATGTTTCCGTTTCTTCATGCTTGAAGAAATCACGTAAATAGACAGGGGGCGATGTGTGTGTGTGCATGTGTGTGAGAGAGAGTTTGTGAAGGATGAAGAATGAAAGAGTTAAGAATGAAAATGAGATTGGGAATGAATGAAGTTTGTGTTTGTGGTGGTGGACCCAAATGTGAGCCTTGGGGAACACCCTTGTCTTTCAAAAATTTGTAATTGTTTCGAGAAAAGTTAGGACATTACATTTTAAAACGATATCAATTCAAATAATGAGCCTGTTTCACATTTTTCAAAAACTATTTCAAATGAAAGTTTATGCAATGATTTTCTTAGTAATAATTTTTATTTTAATAATTTGTTGTTATTTATGGAAATAATTAAATAAAAAGATTGGCGTCCTGAAAAACTACTCCTCACTCCTTTGATGTAGAAGCACATACATTACGTCATTAATAGCCAATAGGAAAATAGTTTTTCTATCACCTACGTTTATTCATATTATTTATATAAATAAACGTAGGCTATGGTTTGTCATATGTTAATAAAAAAAATTAATTTGACATTTGACGCTGACAGTGCTCATTTAAATGAATAATAAAGTAATAATGGCTAATTCAAATTACACTCAAGCTAAGTCGAACAATTTACCGAAGGTCGATAGCTGGATGGTGGCTGAATTTATATCAGAGAACGATTGTTTTACTGTTACCGAAATAAGGGATGTTAAAGAGTTGAGGTGAAATAAAATACAAAAACTGAATTTACTATATAAATTGATAATATATTTTACTTTAAAGTTCTGGTCGTGATTCTTACATTGAATCTATTATAGGATATGTAGATCTATATCGAGAAAAAAATATCTGTATAGTCAGATGTAAAGTTTTCCCTGATCATAAAGTGAAGGTGGATGAAAGTTGAAATGATCTTCACAAACATGAAGACACAATTTTTCTGATAAATTATCAGCTCTTCAACCTACTGCTTCTAGCCACAATTTTCTATTCTTCGCAAATTTATAAACTCTATAGTAGGTTTGTTCCTAACAGTATTTTTGTAAGAAGGCACAATACAATATTGTAAATTACTCATTTTATTTTGAATTTTTTATTACCTATATATTATACAACTTGAACCAATCTTTAAAATTTGACACTTGCTTGACAACTTTGACAATACGCTTGACACCAAACAAAAATTTTTACATTATAAACGGACCAATTAGAACCGCTGAAGATGTATGTACTCTGACGTCACATTCTGTTTCAGATCACGTGACATTCAAAATTTTATCCAAATTTCAAAAATTAATTGTAAAATATCTAAAGGATATTTCGTGATATTTTCAAATTTGAGGCTCTTTAAAAAACAATAT
Source organism: Ophonus ardosiacus (assembly GCA_943142095.1). Taxonomy (NCBI): domain Eukaryota; kingdom Metazoa; phylum Arthropoda; class Insecta; order Coleoptera; family Carabidae; genus Ophonus; species Ophonus ardosiacus. The sequence goes on from OW964836.1 coordinate 39,186,918, forward strand.
CTTTTAAAATTTAATACTTAGAAGTCATATAAAAATTCTTGCAACAGCCCTATTGTCAGAAAACTTTTTACCGTAAAGTGTAGGGTGTACAAATGTATTTAATCATGTACGAATTTTGTCCATTGCTTGTCATCTTACTAACGTTTTGAATCGTCATGTTTTTCTTCAGTATTATCCTAGGTATTACTTTATTCCAGTTTTCTTTAGCAGCTGTTTCTCTTCAATCAAGTCCAATATACGAAACTCATAGACAAACATTGGTTGTTCTCTAATCATTTCATTTCTAATTCTATTTCGTTTTGTTACTCCCTGTACTCCTTTTTAAATATTCCATTTCGTGATTGAATTTTATTTTTCATTGTACTAGTTAATACCCAGGATTCACAGTCAATTTCCTGTAATTTTAATTTGGAAACATAGATATTGGAACTTGTTGACTTGCTCTATTTTTGTGTGAATTTAATATCTCAGGCTATTTGGTTTCTCAAATTAGTTTTACAATACGTAGCAAGTCGTATATCCAAAAAGATGCATAATTCAAATCGTTCAATTATAATAAACAATAACAGAAATTTAAATACAAGAACAGTAAAGTTCTTGTCTTCAAAGTTTAAATGTTTTAAAAGAGATAGCAGCACGTGTTTAATCCTCCCACACAATTCCTTAAATTGTTTAATTTTTCCAGTGCAGACGCCTTCTTTAAGGGGCTTTATTTTAATATGCCCCCAAATTATCATATAAATAATACATGACAAAAAATTTGTACCGACAGGTATGGAATGGAATTTGTGTAGTCTCGATCGAAAAATCAATAATAATGATCATGCGTAGTAGATCAAATTGACATTTTAGAGAAGGGATTGTTGTACAAACGTTTTGGAATTTAGACGCCGGCGCTTATAACATATTTTTACATGTATTCAGGAATATTTCAACCATCCGAATTTATTGAAAATTATTGCTGGAAACATAACATGTATACGTACGTCCAATTTGTTCAAATCGTTCAATTTGAATAAACAATAACAAAAACAGTGAAGCTCTTGTCTTCAAAGTTTAAATGTTTTAAAAGAGATAGCAGCACGTGACAAATCCTCCCACACAATTCCTGAAATTGTTTAGTTTTTCCAGTGCAGACGCCTTCTTTAAGGGGCTTCATTTTAATATGCCCCCAAAACCTCATATAAATAATACACGGTAAAAAATTGGTATCGACAGGCATGGAATGGAATTTGTTTAAATTGTCGATCGAGAAATCAATAATAACGATCATGCGCAGTAGATCATATTGAAATATTCTTCAGCGATATTTGAACATATCAATAAGATATAACTTGCAATAATTATCTACAATAAAGAATACTACCAGAATAAAAAGGGAAAAATAGAAATTTTTCGCCGGAATATCAAAATTATGAATATATACTACGTGAAAATAGATATTTAGTATTAAAAATCTGTTGTGACCAGCACAATACCTCTCGCCAGTTCCATGTTATGTTATATAAATATTGTATGGCACTTCGCTATCGAATCGTCGTTTTATAACAAAAAAAAAATTACAGAACTTTACCCAAATATTGTTTTTATTGTATTTAACATATTTTCTGCACACATACAATTCTAATTATATCTATTTTTCATTGTATGAGGAAGTTTCTAAATGTCAGATATTCTTCCAATTCATTAAAAAGATTGGCGGTATTTCTGATGGATATATGGATTTTACCTACAATTTTAAATATTTAATTAATAAAACGATAAGAAAGATTAAATGTACTTCCCAGAAAAAGCTTTCAGAATGTCATTAAAACTGTTGATTTTTGACATTGACATCACTCATCTCTCATTTACAAACCATGTTATAAACATTTGAATTTGTCAACTGGTTTCCTTAGTGCCTTAACCTCTGCGATGTACTACATTAAATTATTCTATTTATTACAGTTTTAATGGCACAAAAGTGATCCCTGTGGTGAACTCTCCACGCCAGCAATGAGTGCCCGTGAGGTGACGCCTGGTAAGAGCCAGTACGGTACAAATATGTCATTATCATTACTGATATCTGCGATAAAGCAGATTGTGGCACACTCACAAATGGGTAATATGCCGTGATGATATATTTATTTATTTTTATTTATTACAGTGCCTTTCTAAATATATACAAAATTTAATTGTATTAGATGGAGAATTTTATGTTTTTCAATATTTGTAATAACAAAAATTTCCAAAAAATTATATTTAGAAGATTTTTTTAAAAACTATTATTTCCGGTTGTCCAATTGTTAACAAAATCTAATCAGATCTTCCCAAGATTGTCAGATTGAGGAAACTGCAGTTAAATATATTTTAAGTCTTATAGTATTTGAGAAACCATGGTTCCAACATCCACACACGCACATTATCATAAAAATGGTATAATCGGATTATAGGGACTTTAAAATGTGTTTATCCACTAAAATTTTAAATGCGGATTTAAGCATGATTCCAATACCTCTCTTAGCGAAAGATTTTTTTTGTGGGAATAGATATTTAGTATTAAAAGTAATTGAGGAACCATTTAATGTGTCGAACCGTTTTTTCTTCATCCACCTGTAAACACTATCTTCATATATCCTAGTCATCCGATAGAATAGAATCTGTCTATCATAGACCGGAACAAAGCAAATAGTCATTTATAGGGCCATTTCGTAAACACAGCCTGTACCATGTAACCGTCATATTATAATGTAGACAAGGGTACTGAGTATAGGGTACCTGTTGGTTACCGGAAATGCCGTCACGGCACCAGAACGCCCTCTTGGACGCCGGAAGTGTCACGCAACGGGCAGAAAATGAAGCGAAAATTGTTACATCTCCATAAATGAATCCACCTAAGTACAGTCTAATATTTTAGTCACGTTTGATCTAGATCAGCTAAGAATTGTATGATTTAAGATCTTAGCTCCGTCAATAGGGGATTCCAGCTCAATCGAATTAAAGGAAAATAGTAAAAAAATACGAATGTATATGCTGAATAACGAATATTAATAAAAAAATGAAATGGTATAATTGAAATATTTCCGAAATAAGGGGTTTTTTGATATAGCGCTTCGACACGCATATGAATTCAATATGTAATATTTTGTTTGGCGACCGAAAAACCGCCTGTACGTGCACAACAAATAGCGTGTTAGGAGGTGGAGGTTACTACCAATAGAAGTTAAGAAATTCAAATTCGAAAGGAGGGGCTAACATTCCTGTACTGCAGTTTCCAAATAGTTTTTATTTTAACATAAATTTCTTGCATTAAACTTAATAATTTAAATACACTTGTAATTATAAAGTATGTAGACTTATATAGTGTTATAATATTCATTTATTTTATGTAAATATATTTCAAGAACATTTAGGTCAATGATGAAAACAGTCCGATATAAAAACACATATGCGCGACGTCACGTCAATCTTTTCAAAATTTGGACCATAACTCGCTTATTAATAGGAATTTTTTTACCGGATTTTCATCAATAGTCTTAGTTTTCCTAATGAAATTATAAAAAATTTGTAGTGGCCAGCACAAGACCTCTCGCCATTTCCACATTAGGCTATATAAGTATTGTACTGCACTTCGCTTTCGAACCATCGTTTTAATACAAAAAATTACAGAACTTTACTCTAATATTGTTTTTTATTGTATTTAACATGTCTTCTGCACACATATAATTCTAATTATATATATTTTTCATTGTATGAGGAAGTTTCTAAATGTCAGAGATTCTTCCAATTCATTAACCAGATTGGCAGTATTTCTGATGGATATATGCATTTTACCACAATTTTACCTATAATTTCAAATATTTAATTAATAAAACAATAAGAAAGATTAAATATACTTCCCAGAAAAAAGCTATCAGAATGTCACTAAAACTGTTGATTTTTGAAACTGACATGTGTCATTTACAAGCTATGTTATAAACATTGGAATTTGTCAACTGGTTTCCTTAGTACCTTAGCCTCTGCGATTAGAATACTCTATAAATTATAGTGTCTTTATCTCTAAATCTATACAAGATATAATAAAAATTTTAAGTGTATTAGATGGAGAATTTCATGTTCTTCAATATTTAATAAAAAATTTCCCAAAAAATTATATTTAGAAGATTTTTTTAAGAAACTACTACTTCCGGTTGTTCAGTTGTTACCAAAACCTTTTCAGCTCTTCCCAAGATTGTCAGATTGAGGAAACTGCAGTTAAATATTTTATAAGTCTTATAGTTTTTGAGGAATCGTGTCTACAACATCCATACACACACGCACACACACACACACACACACACACACACAGACGTAATTTAAAAAAAATGTTATAATCGGATTATAGGGACCTTAAATCGTGCTTATTCAATAAAATCTGGATATGCGAATTTCAGCATGAATCCAATACCTCTCTTAGCGAGAGGTAAAATTTTTTTTTAAATTCAGTAGTATATTTATTAGAGTAAAAGCATTCAAAATTTAAAACTAAGTCAACTGGTAAGTTTATTAGCAAATGTAAAACCAAATATGTGAAAAATAAGATACTGAAACACAGTGTCAGTAACACTGACAGAAGATAACTAAAGATACCCGACTTTGCATCCAGGTAATATAAACATTTTCAATTAACTCTGCCTCATAATAGTGATAAAGATTAAATTTAAACTCAGCAAATCGAAATCATTCCACAATCAATTTTTCAATAAGCATCTCATGTTCATAATTTATAATCTTTCTTCCTGTCGTGTTGTGATGAAGCGAAACCAAGGAGCGAGCATCACATACGTGACAGGTAAGCGTGCGCAGCTTCCGACAGCAGCCACCAGTCGGCAGCACCATCGCCAATTGACCCCGAAGATTGCCTAACGGTCAAAGGAGTTTGAACATCTATACCTTGTTCCACCACAAACACTGCTAGTGCAGAAATTTACATCATTTGCATATGTGGTTTGGATGTTTAGTATATGTTTTCTAAGACTGTTATAAAGTTAATATGATGATTATTCGTAGTAAAATTGATAAAGTGATATGGATTTCAGATTCGGTAGATTTCTGGGTTTAGATTATGCCTGCTGTATTTTGGGATGCTGAAGGATTTTTAATATTATCTCGAACGTAGTAACACAAACACTGGTTGGTATTAAGCAACATTAATTGCTATAATTTGTGATTGAATTAAAGAAAAATCTGTTGTAGCCAGCACAAGACCTCTCGCCATTTCCATTATGTTATATAAGTATTATATTGCATTTCGCTATCGAACCGTCGTTTTATAACAAAAAATCTGATGTGGCCAACACAAAACCTCCCGCTATTTAATTTTTATTAATTTAAATACATACCTACCTACGTATTTACTAACGCTGCAAACTGTTCCATTGCAGAAAACTATTGCTTTATTTACTATTTTCTTTTTTTACTGTCAGTTACATTCATTTGAAAAATGAACTGTGTAACAAAGGAATAATTTTTATCTTAGGCTTCGCGACTAATAAAAAAAAATATTTTTAAATTTATCTGTAAAATATATAGAAAAAGTATTAATGTATTCCTGTAGAAAATTCAATAATCTTTAATTTTTATAAGATATAAAATTCGAAAAAATGGCATTTAATGGTATTTTTTGAAGAAAAACCACTATGAGCTTCAGGAAAAGTGCCATTTCCGGTTATCCGATTTACACCAAAATTTAATAGCGTGAGGTAAAAATTACAGAACCCACATATTGTTTTTTATTATATTTAACATGTCTTCTGCGCATATATAATTCTAATTATATTTAATATTCATTGTATGAGGAAGTTTCTAAATCTCAGAGATTCTTCCACTTTATTAACAAGATTGGCGGTATTTCTGATGGATATATGCATTTTACCTATAATTTTAAATATTTAATCAATAAAACAATAAAAAAGATTAAATGTATTTACCAGAAAAAGCTTTGAGAATACGAGTATTACTAAAACTGTTGATTTTCGACACTGATATCTGTCATTTACAAACAATGTTACAAACATTTGAATTTATCAACTGGTTTCCTTAGTGTAGTTTAGCCTACTCGACTTATTACATCCCGTTATTCTTTTTATTATAGCGTCTTTATCTCTAAATATATAGAATAATAAAAATTTTCAAATTTTTTTTAAGCAACTACTACTTCTAGTTCTCCAATGTGACAAAATTTTGATTTTTACATATATGATACTAGACCAAAAAATAAAATACCCGTATTTTTTTAAATTGATTAATTATTCGTAGTTTACGAGAAAATAATTATTAAAACTTTGGAGAAGGGATCTGTGACATCTGTAGGGTAAAATGATAGAAGAAGACAGTTAGACTGAGATAGATATATTGTGGTAGGCGAAAGTGATAGCAGCTGTCACGTTCGTCATTCCATAACCTATTACAACATATCTATCTCAGTCTAACTGTCTTCTTCTACCATTCTACCCTACTGATGTCATAGATCCCTTCTCCAAAACATTAAATTGCTAATAACAATATTATTACAAACTAATGTTTAGTTTTTATTATTATAATGAGAAGCTATAGAGGTTTGTGTTTATAAATTATGACATATATTGAAATTCGATTATGGTCATATACCCCATTGTTACCAAAACCTTTTCAGCTCTTCCCAGGAATGTCAGATTGATGTATCCATAGTTACACAGTTATTGAAGAATCGCCCTTCGAACACATACACACACACACACACACACACAAAGACATCATCGTAAAAATATTAAAATCGGATTGTAAGGACCTTAAATAATGTATATTCACTAAAATCTGGATACGCGATTTTTAGCACGTTAGGTTGCTAATATTTTATATCTAATCTACTGATTCTGCATCTTGGAACAGTATATAGTTCTCATTTCGTCCGTCAGTGTATGATTGGCGTTGATGTATGCCATGCGCATGCGTGTTGGCATGTAGTTATATTGTTTTTCCCCTCGCTCTGCCTTAACCTCTTTGTTTTGATCGTTTTAAGCTTCACATATGCGCGCGGTCGTAGGTCACCTGAATTATTACTTCACTGACAGAATTATAATGTTCGCCAGGCGGTTATTTATATGAGTGTTAACCAGGAATGCCAACGTAATTATCACTTTATGGAGAGGAAATTTAATTTGCTTCACAGCAGAAGTATGGACTGTAGGGTATGGAGTAGTTGGCTTCGGCAATGGCTTCCATTTCTGAATGGGTATAGCAGCATAAATAATAAACATCATTATTCAATACAAGGTATTTATACAGAAATTCTTTCAACTTTGAAATCCGAGGGTACATACGAGTAGTTTTATTTATTTATGACATTTATAGAAGTCAGCCATTGCCACATATTGAAGAGATACTCCGGGCCTTTAGGAAGTAGAAAAAAAAATTCACCATCTTCGTTTAACGCCAATAAAGAACTATAATCTCTTAGCAAAAAGGATCTTAAGCTGAAGACTTGAAGACACTTATTTCACCTATGTACTATCGTGGAACACCTTTTTTTAAAAAACTCGGAGTCTTTCGCAAATGAAGTTCTGAACTGCTGCCATCTTCGTCGGTTTTAAAATTTCTTCCTCATATACTTTTCTTTAGCTTGAGAAATAAATAAAAATCACTCGGCATTAAGTAGGATGAATACAGTGATTGTAACATCAGTCTGAAACCGACATCGTGAATTGCGTTCATGAAAACAAGACTTTTATGAATTTGAGAGTGGTCCTGATGGGACAGAATGAGCCTGTTTCACATTTTTCAAAAACTTTTTTAAATGAAAGTTTATGCAATGATTTTCTTAGTAATAATTTTTATTTTAATAATTTGTTGTTATTTGTGGAAATAATTAAATAAAAAGATTGGCGTCCTCAAAAACTGAATTTATATCAGAGAACGATTGTTTTACTGCTACCGAAATAAGGGGTGTTAAAGATTTGAGGTAAAATAAAATATAAAAACTGAATTTACTATATAAATTGATAATATATTTTACTTTAAGGTTCTGGTCATGATTCTTACATTGAATCTGATATAGGATATGTAGATCTATGTCGAGAAATATATCTGTATAGTAGATGTAAAGTTTGCCCTGAACATAAAGTGAAGCAACAAAAATATGCTGTTATCTTGAAGGTGGATGAAAGTTGAAATGACCTTCACAAACATGAAAACACGATTTTTCTGGCAATATCAGCTCTTCGACCTATTGCTTCTAACCACAATTTTCTTTCCTTTGTATCTTTTGACAAATTTATAAACTCTATTCCTAACAGTATTTTTGTAAGAAGGCACAATACAATATCGTAAATTACTCATTTTATTTTGAACTCTTTTATTACCTACATATTACACAAGTTGAACCAATCTTAAAAATTTGACATTTGTTTGACAACTTTGATAATACACTTGACACCAAACACAAAAGTTTTTACAATATAAACCGACCAATTAGAACCGCTGAAGATGTATGTACTCTGACGTCACATTCTGTTTCAGATCACGTGACTTATTCAGAATTTTATCCAAATTTCAAAAATTAATTGTAAAATATCTAAAGGATATTCCGTGATATTTTCAAATTTGAGTATTGGAATCATGCCAAAATTCACATATCCAGATTTTAGTGGATCAGCACGTTTTAAGGTCCCTACAATCCGATTATAACATTTTTAAAATAATGTCTGTGTGTGTGTGTGTGTGTGTGTGTGTGTGTGTGTGTGTGTGTGTGTGTAGCTGAATGTTGGAGGTACGATTCCTCAAAAACTATAAGACTTAAGATCAGTTTAACTATGAATTCCTGAATCTGACATTCCTGGGAAGAGCTAAAAAGGGTTTGATAAGAATTGGACAACCGGAAGTAGTAGTTTCTTAAAAAAAAAATTAAATTTGTTATTACAAATATTAAAGAATATAAAATCTCTAGTATATTGCACATGATTATTAATCTCGCAAAATTAGAGTTTTATGGGAAAAAAATCGTAATAATTTATATGTTCTAGTCGACATTGGTGTTTACATTTTCCAAATGAGTAGTGGGTCTAGGTCACGGAGCGGCGAGGGTAGCTCGGTTCACCAGCCATCCGACACGTCAGACAAACGCAAACGTCACGGCCAACGCTACGCATTGTGGGTGTGCATTCACTACACTAACTGTACGAGGTGTACTCGACTCGGAGTCACAAGAGAGCAATCAAGGGTAGTCAACGATCGACATGATGCAACCAACAGATAATAAGACACCTGGCGTTAAATGTAAACAACAAACCGAATGGTAACTGCCTGTGACCGTGAAGGAGGGGATTTTTGTCTCATTTGGGCCAAAATCAGCACTCTTTATGGGATGAGAATAGCTATTTATGTATTAAGGGCGAAGTGATATAGATTTTGGCCCGCGGTGCAAGATTGAAGCATAGCAGAGGGTTACAATTAGTGCTGTGAGGTTGTGAGGATCCGACAAAACATGGATCCGAGGTCCCGGATTTCAAAATATCCGGTTCCTCGGATATCCGATGTTCGGATATTGAAGCGGATATCCGTAAATTTAACTCGGATTTGGATTCGGATCCTAGTTTGGGTCAGGATTCCATTCGGATCCAGATTCGATGTGTTGTTTACGGATCCGGATCCGAATTTTAATTCTGGATCCGATTCATCATTTTGAATGTAAAGGCAAACATCTGGAAGTGAGTTCAAATTCAAACCGTTACAGTATGTCTGTTTAAAATAGACAGGTAGTTGGTGCAAATACGAGAAGTATATTTCTTAGAATATTGAATTCTGTACTTCAAAGAAAACGAGATTAAGATTAAATTTGAGAAATAATGGTTACAGGTTCATTACAAGTGTTGAAATACCTATTTATTTATATCGTGCACGTGTTTCACATAAAAGGGATCGTTTTTCCATGTCTAAAATCCGATACTCATACTCATATTCGGATCCGGATCCAAAATCCAATACTCATATTCGGATCCAAAATCCGATACTCAGATCCGGATCCAAAATCCAATACTCAGATCCGGATCCAAAATCCGATACTGAGATTTGGATCCGAGATCCGGATAGTTCAACATTCAATTATCCGGATCCGGATCCCACCACTAGTTACAATGCACGTAGGGCCAAAATATATTTCGCCCGTAATACATACAATATTTTTTGCACATCCGGAGTAATGTTACTTCATCACCGTTATCAAAGTAAAACGATTTTCAAATCAAATTCAGATCATAGTAGTCTATTTGACATATGTACGTTGTCACAGATAACAATGAAAACAAGCAAGTTAATGATAGATGTAATTATTTTAACTGGGCACGAAAAGTTCTTGGGGAAAAAAGTGTCATTTCGCCCTTAAAACAATGCTATTTGTCCGACTTTTACGCCCGGATGTGCAAAAAATTATTTTTGAACTCAAAAAAAAATCTGTTGCTGCCAGCACAATACCTCTCGCCATTACCGTGTTGCATAATTATCAAATTTAACATTTCGTGCAAACACAAATAATTCTAATTATATCTATTCTTTAATCCTATAAGGAATCTTGTCCTACTCTTCTAAATTGTTCAAAATGGTTCCAAATCCATTTCATAGGGAAAGATAAACAAATAGATGAAAGATCTGGTATTCCAAATAAATAAGTTGTAATGATTAGCTTCCCAATATAATTCCTGTGTTCTGTACATAAGTCGGTTGGCATGTTCTTCAGACGGAATTTTATGACAGTGCACATTATCATTAGAGAAAAGAAGAAGAGTCTAGTCGTAGCTGTATCGTCTAATAAGATAAGTGATAAACATCGAAGCCACACACGTCAATATACCAATTATAGACTATAGAGAGAAAAAGATTGAGAGAGAGAGAGAGATAGTATTGATACTTCCTGGACCTATCTAGTTTTCAAACTGTAATAATGTGATACATTCAAAAAATTCTAATTGACAGATGTAGAGATGCATTCGGGCGGGCCGGATCGGGCTTTGAGGTTTGGATCGACTCGGCCCGAAAATAAAAATTACCAGCCCGACTCGAAGATTGACTCGACAAAAAATTAGCTAGCCCGGTTCGAAAATTGACTCGAAATCGGGCCGGGCCGGACCAAAACTCGAAATTGGGTGTCAAATTCGTGTCAAACTTATAAAAAACCTCTACATTCTTATAACTTTCAACATTAGTTAACATAAGTAGTTAAGAGATCTTTCTAGTGTTTGTTTGTTATAAAAATTACAGACCTACGCGTATTTAAAACACTTTGTTTACCAAAGAATTTAAACAACTTTTTCACATATCTTATATAAAAAAGTAAAATTTTAATTTACATAAGGATTTTTTATCTAACTTTGTTTCTGCTCAAAAATAGGACAAGAAATCATTATGGTAGGAACAAAAATCACTTTTATTTAAGTATACGAATAATAACAATAATAATAGCATCATCACAATATAATTATTATGCTTTAATGAGTAACCTTGAATTCTTGAAGTAAAATAATACATTTTTATTTATTAATCTGTGAAGTATCATTTTGATCCTTTTTAACTTTATCCATTTTCATTAAAATATTAAGGAAACTGTGCATTTGATTGAAGTATAAGATCAAAAGTCCGACTCGCCTCGATTTTTGAAAATGATTAGCCCGATTCGGCCCGATGAAAAATATCTTCGGCCCGGTTTGATGATCGACTCAAAATCGAGGCGGGCTTCGGGCCAGGTCGGGCCAAAGCTCGAAATCGAGTGCATCTCGAGACAGATGTCTGTTGCCAGTGCAAAAAAAAAAAACATGGAAAGTATAGGATGAAAACTTGGTATGTCATAGTGTTCCTCGCAAGTGACATGCAGTGAAAGACCAAAGAGAAGATGAAAGGACTGTATCGCAGAAGACTTGAGAAAGGAAGGACTGTGTGAAAAAGATGCTTTGGACAGGAATGAGTGAAAGAGAAGAGGAAACAGCGACCATAATAATATAGGGGAAAGCTGAAGCAGAAAGGAAGTGTCAAGTGTACTTTACTTAGTGTATGTTTATGGTATAATTTTATTGGATTTATAGAACTATTTCAAATGAACTTTTGGTATGGAATTTGTAAAATATAGTATGTGTTAGCGCTCGATTTTACATGATATTATACAGAAACTGTTCCAAGGTCCTTTGGGTATGGGATTTGTACAAAATACATCGAAGTGACGGAAGGTCTTGTGCTGGCCACAACAGATTTTTTTGCCAAGTTATGACTACTTAAAGCTATATAGTAGTTTTTATTGAATATTATAAACCCTGAAGAAGGTGCAAGTGTGCACCCAAACGTCGCTCGCTGTTGTAAGAATAAATGCTGTTTGATTGAGATTTCGAGGCAATGCCTGAATTCAGTTATATAGTATTGTAACAAACCAGGTTTGTTGAAATATTTCGTTTTAACAAAATTATTTGCAATTTGTGTCAATTTAATGTTATTAACCTTTTTGGCTATACGCGAGGGTATTACACTTGTCATTCAGCAAAATTATTGCAATCTTGCATTCTATTTATATTATATAAATAGGATGTTAAATATAATGATAGGAGTCAAAGGTCGACAGTCAGCAGTGAGAGAGTACACAACAATCTTCGATTCGATCAATCCGCTGAAGATGAGACCCTAGATCTTCAGGGGTTGTCTACCCCTAGGTATGAGAAATACATTGCTAAATATCGTTCGTTAATTATAATATCTCATAAATATATTTGTATTTATTTTGTTTATTATTTAACTTGTTTTTATTAATACAAATCTTATTTATTTTTGAATACTTTTGTGTTTAACTATTTTATAACGTATGACCGCAATTCTGTCTTTTGTTTTATTATTAATAAATAATTTCTAAATTATTTCTTATTAATAATTGTGCGACCAATTCAGTGCAGTGATCAGCTAACCCGCTGACGCAACAGACAGCAGGGTAAGCACAACCCTACTTAAATCGTTAACGTCACTACTTCTGTTGCACCCCAGTAGCGATTGTTACAGTATAGCCTATTTAATAAACTCCTTCCGTAATTTTTTAGTCCTTGTACAATAACTCTTTTCCCTGTCTCTCTTACAATCCATCTAACAAAATTATTTCCTTTTTGCCAACGGAAGTCTATATTAGCACAAAAATACTTCCATACACGTATGTAAATACTTAAAAATTAACATGAAAAAGCGACCCATTCATATTCCGCGCCCTGGAGTAGGAAGCTACTATATAAAACACTAGATATGGTCATTACTGAGAAATAAACTGCGGGTGATATTCCACTCCACAATAGGGCCAACAACGGACGTGTACGGGCGACAATGACTAATTAAAATAACAATTACAATTAGTTTTTAATCATATTCTGCAAGCAGAGGCCGTGACCATGTGGACGGCGGACATTAAGGTGTATATTTAACGAGACACTACACACAATGGAATTATTTCAAAAGCTAAATTCACATGTGGAATATTATTCATTAATAACTTTTATATATAAGTAACGAATTTGTGAAGAGTACTACAAAAACAATTTTGCGCTACTTGTATTGTAACTATGTATTGGACTATTTTTCCATGAAGATGGAACTTAATAAATTCAATTACGTACCTATAAAAAATTCTGCAGAACCATAGCACAGAATACATTTATACAGAAGCGACACTCCTTGCCGGCACCATTGTTGTTGCGATTTTACGTTTATGGTCTTGAACTTTAAATTTGTTGGCAATTTTACGCGTGAAATTTAAATAGTTTTAAATGGTAAAAGAAAAATTAGAACATAAAAGTACCTACTAAAATTTTAATTTTATTAACGAATTAAAAAGAGATCAGATAAAATAATCACATAATTATATTCTTATTAAACAAATACCTGAATTTTACAAATTTATTACAGTGCAAAATTTTCTGTATCTTTGATGTGGGAAACAAACATCAGACTCAATGAATATGTCCCATATATCCTTCTCCATCAAATCATCTCTTCCACAGGCCTAGAGCCACATTTTACACCTATATTTATTAAATGAATATACATTTTACATGGTATGGTAGTCGTTTTGCACAACTTACATTTCTGGATCTTTCGGAAACGAAAAAAAAACTTACATTTCCCTTTCTCCATTTTTTAAATCTATTTACGAGGTGTGTTCAAAAACTATCGCGAATTTTGAATTTTCGCGGGTTACGTATATTCGAATTTCGATCTTTTTGTGGCTTTATGTTGGTACTCATGTCTCTCACTTATGTCGACAAGCTCGGCCATTTTGAATGTTCACTTAATTGTTGACAGCTGCTTTGCTTGCACGTGTTTTGGATCGTCTTCGATTTTTACCTATTCAAAAAAATGGAACAAAGAACCTGTATCAAATTTTGTGTGAAAAACGAAATTAAGTGCGCGGATGCATTCCGAATGTTGACTGTGGCATACGGAGAAGCTACCTTGGACCAAAGCAACGTTTATCGGTGGTACAAAATGTTCTCAGAAGGCCGAGAAGATGTGAACGACGAAAAGCGTGCCGGACGCCCGAGCACTTCAACAACAGACGAAAAAATTAATGAAGTGGAGAAAATGATATTGGCCAATCGTCGAATCACCGTTAGAGAAGTTGCTGAGGACTTAAACATATCGATTGGCTCGTGCCATTCGATTTTTATCAATGATTTGGGCATGAGACGGGTCGCCGCGAAATTTGTACCAAAATTGCTCAATTGCGACCAAAAACAGCATCGCATGAACATTGCTAATGAGATGTTGGACTCTGTCCGCGACGACCCAAATTTGCTCCAGAGGGTCATAACTGGTGACGAATCGTGGGTTTATGGTTATGACGTGGAAACCAAAGTTCAATCATCTCAATGGAAGCTGCCGCACGAACCAAGACCGAAAAAAGCGCGCCAAGTTCGGTCGAATGTGAAAGTTTTGCTGACAGTTTTTTTCGATTGCAGGGGCGTGGTGCATCATGAGTTCTTGCCACAGGGTAGAACGGTCAATAAGGAATATTACCTGCAAGTTATGCGCAATTTGCGCGAAGCAATCCGCCAGAAACGCCCGGATTTGTGGAAGAACAAAAATTGGCTTTTGCACCACGATAACGCCCCTGCTCACACATCGTTGCTTGTGCGCGACTTTTTAGCCAAAAACAACACACTAATGATGCCGCAGCCACCGTATTCCCCAGATCTGGCCCCCTGTGACTTTTTCTTGTTCCCTAAACTGAAGAGGCCCATGAAAGGACGACGTTACGCTACGCTTGACGAGATAAAGACGGCATCGAAGGAGGAGCTGAACAAGATAAAAAAAAAATGATTTTTTGAAGTGCTTTGAAGATTGGAAAAACCGTTGGCACAAGTGTATAATATCTCATGGGGATTACTTTGAAGGGGACAAAATAGATATTCATGAATAAATAAATAATTTTTGAAAAAACACAAAATTCGCGATATTTTTTGAACACACCTCGTATATAGTCTTCATATGAACAAACAAGTTCTCCTGATTCTACTTTCTTCATTTTATCCATTTCATTAGAAACTAACACCACTTCTAAAATTCACAAACAGTTCACAAAATGACATATGTCAAAAGTGAGAAGACGTGTTTGGTTTGCTCGAATTAGCCATAACCCTAAAATACATGGGCGTGACAAGCTGAGACAACAGCTCTTCAAGAATATGTGAAATATAATTATTTTCCTTATGATAACGATTTTTCCTATCGTTTTTTGAAAATATAACATATTTGTTCTTATTAGAAATCAATTTGTGTGTCTCAATATACTTTTATTATTGACCCCTAACGGAAAATGTTCACGTCGAGATAATGAAAAGAACAAAGAATCGTAAGATACGAAGATATGCCGAAACAATCCGATTTTATCCGATTAGCCCTTTAAATTTGTTGGCATACTCTTTATCTCTCTAATTTTCGTTTCTCTCTCTGACTGTCGCTTCTGTATACATGTTTATTCTGTGACCATAGTGTTAATCAAATTTATTAAAGTTATTTATTTATAGTGTTAGCCATGGAAATGAAATAAAATCTCAAACAAATTTAATGACATTTTGTCTATCAGAAATTATAAAATATAGTTTTCATCAAAATAATACTACTCAATGACTTATATTATTATCTTCCTGTGCATAATTATCCATTTTCAATAATGATAACTCAAACAGAGCTTTTCTGACATAGGTACAATATGTCACAATCTGACAGATACGTTTCTGACAGGTAAAACATGTCACAATCTGACAGATACGTTTCTGATAAGGTAAAATGTCATATTTGTATTTATTCTTGCCTAATCAGCTTAGAATCTACATATTATATATATTTTACAATAAATTGTGGTACTACATCATAAATTAATCCCCGTTTCTCGATTACTTCCTTCATCCAATCTTGTATAATTTTACCTATCAGAAACGCTCTGCTGTGAGTTATCATTACTGAATATGAAGAATTATTCATAGGAAGGGAAGATAGTAGTATTATTTTGATGAAAATGATATGTTATAATTTCTGACAGGTAAAATGTCATAAAATTTGTTTGAAATTTTATTTTTATACCATGGCTAACACTATAAAGAAGTAAGTTTTATAAGCATTTTTGTCCAACATTAATTGACCACTTTTACACCCAGTATAACAAAACGTGCATGTTTATTAAAAACTCTGCACCGAATTTTTTGACCAAAGACTATACCTTCCTTAGCTAAAGGTGACGCAAGGTAAAATAGAATGTCTTAACAGAAAGTTATCGAAATAATGTCACCATTAACAGAATTCATTTTGTCAAAGATTTAAGTCTTTGTTCCAGTCAGGTTACAAGGCATCAAAACCCATCTTAGTAAAAGGTAGATCGGGAAATCAACTGTTGAAGCAGTAACTGGCTACATGAGAACTCTTGACTGCTTCCAGAAAACTAAGATAGGGCCATATTATGACAAATCTTACAGGTCGCAGTGACAAAAAGTGATTCATCAGTATGTTCTTTTTTAATTAATTTTTATTAATGCCGTCACCTTTTTAACCTTGATGTCCGCAAAATCCTAATTTCGCAAATTAGAACACATTTGATCATTCCTATTTAAAACCGTGATAAATGAAACTCCCATTTATTAGAATCTAGATGATCTACCAGATAATTTTTAATTCTTTCGCCAAGGTTGGTTGGAGGCTGTAAAAACTGGACAATGATAACAATGATTAGTCAGCGACGTCCGGTAGAGAACCTGGGCACCGGAAGTCAAACAAAGACCGGTGGATTTTGTTAAATATACGTGTTATTCATCAAATTAACGCATACGGACTACAGCGCTATTAAAAATACATTTATTTGCGAAATTATGTCACAAGATATATTGCGCTGTGGAAATGGAATCTTTTCACTAATTTTGTATTAAATTGTTGTATTTACTGTACGGATGCCCAAATAATTTAAAACATTGATCGATACATCGAATAACAAAAATCGATGTTCTATAAATATCGAATCAAAAATATCGATATTTACAAATGAACTGATTTTTACCTTTGGAAAATTATAACATGCTTTCATATATTATGAATAGTAAGAAAATAATAAAGTTGGTGCATACACAAAAGTCCATAAACTTATTTTATTAAAAATCAGATGTAACTACTAAATTTTACACATCCGAATCGCAACTAGCTATGCAGAAATAAATACAGGGGGTGAGATTCAGTGGGTTGTATTAGCGTGTTTTAAGCTAAAACAGTCCTTTGTCATAAATATTTTGGCAACTTTGTAATACCTGTCAGAAAAAAGTGAGAGACCAAAGGATCAAATAAAGAAAAAAATATTATTAACAGAAGTAAGAAAAAAGGACAAATGTCAAAACTGATCAAAACGGGGGTTGAGATATTTTAAAATTCATTAACATTCAGGTATGAAATATTTGACACATAAACTTTGACATATTTCTAACCTAATTTTGCAATAATGAGTTTCCTTTTACACCTTCCATTTACAATAATACTTCCTCATTTGACCAAAAGATATCTGAATTACTTTTCCCTGTGGTAAAATTTCTAAATCACAATTGAATCTCATTGATACATGTGGAAAATATTACAATGTTGCCATTTACATAATACAAGATTTAATACAGACCTTAATACAACCCACTGAATTCCACTCAGGGAATTTATTTTAACATGCAACATATGGGCAGTCACTTCCATGGTTACACACTATTGTCAAAAAATGACAGCAATGTAATATTTGTCCATTTTAAAAGGCAACATACAAATTTGTAGTTTTGTACCATCAAAACTAATTTCTAATAAATTAGCCTACATACGGTTAACAAAAAATCAAAAAATAAATGTTCCAAATCTTAACAAACTTTAGTTTACAAAAATTCATAACTGTCATGTAATATATATTAAAAAATACTACCATTCACACTGAGGCAATATCCTTGTCGGTCGTAATAAGAATTGACACCATTTGTGATGTGTATTGGAGGTATCTCCTGTGATGCAATACTACTTATATTGTTGCATTTTAAAATGGACAAATATTACACTGCTATCATTTTTTGACAATAGTGAGTAACCATGGAAGTGATGAACCATAATGTTGCATTTTAAAATAAATTTTCTGTATTGTGATAATTGTTTTCCTTTAAGTTTATTTCTTTGCTGAGTTAAAATTAACCTTGCTTTCGAAAACAAAATAGCTTTTCCGAGGGCACAAATGTAACCATAACCAATACACCCAGTTATCGCGGAAGTATTTTGGCCAAAGTATCAAATAAACAAAAAAGAAAGAAGAAAGAAGAGTAACGTGTCCATGCTTAATAATAACTTGACAAATTAGGAATGTATTTTTGAAAACATCAAAAACAAACATCGATATAGATCGATATTATCGAAAAAATAAAAGCGATGTGAAGCCAAATATCGATGTTTCATAAACATCAATGTATCGTGAGCATCCCTAATTTACTGCTAAATTATAATAAATAGAGGTTGAGCAAATTTGGAACGGTATGCCTAATAGTCAGAACCGGAATTAAAATTGTTTCGTTTGAGATCTATTCTTTTTATTCTTCTATTAACAGTGCTGAGTTTAAGATGCTCTGGGCCCTAGGTAAATAAAAAAATTGGTTCTCCTGATTAAAACATTTTTACCTGCCTTTACCTTTAGCTAAGGAAGGTATTGTCTTTGGTCAAAATATTCGACGGTGAGTTTTAGCAAGTGTTAGTGTCCCTAAAATACAATTTTATTAATTTCACCATGAAGTCTGTATGTGTTTGTGTCTATTGTAAACGCGGCCCTGCCTATTAATATCTAATCAAAAAGAATGTAATGTAGAATATTAAGATGAAATCACTATTTAAGTAGCTCCTCCATTTTATTATATTCGTAATGCATATGGTAGTGGTTATTTTTGCAGGTTAAGTCATCAGGCATTGTGTTGACTGTCAACGTCCTTCGCACATAAATTAAATGATGTATAAATTGTTTCGCAGTAGGTTGTGCAATTTTTATTTTATTATCTATTATTGTCAAACGATAACATATATTTTATCATAATTACAAGGATAATTGCACGCAAATTACGCGGCGTTTTTTTTTTATCTCATTTTTAGCTAACAATTTTTTTGTTGTTATTATTTTAATGTATTTTTATTCTTACGAACAAAATATATAGAAATATAAATGTTATAATAAAATGCATATTGATTTATTATTATCTATAATATAATTGAATATGACAATGTAGATATATTTAGCTATTGATTTTCTATAACGTAATCGATAATTGAATTTGATTATAGATAATGGATTATTTGTTTTCGGTTGCAAATTGTCGACATCAACAATGATTATTATAATTGAACATAAGTTCTCAAGTACATAATGAAATAATTACACATATTCATAAACATATGCACCTATTCCTTGATATGTGTCATCATTCTTGTTTTTATTTCTTGCCTGTTCCATTATGTTTTTCAGCGATGATCCCGAAGTATTTAATTTTTGATGCGATTGCTACAACGAATAGTTTGAAAAAAATCTGGAGTAAAACTATTAATCTTAGATTACCTTTTCAAAAAGGTGGACAAACGCCCTCCAACTAATTAATGTATCACAGAAAACTCAATCATAAAAAATGTAGAAATGATGTGTTCGGTCCGTTTAACTGATGTTTTATTTTTAAATGCTAGAACAAACAAATGGGCTGCGTTCCAGAACCCTGCTCTTGAGTAAGAAATTACTCAAAATCGTTCCAAAACTAATAACCTTACTCCCAGAGTTTACTCTTAACCTATTCCAAAACAGCCAGAGTTTACTTCCAAGTGATGCTCTACTTAGCCTATTATCGAAGAGGATACAGAAATTACTCCACAATATTTTCAAACAAGGATGTTCACTATTCTCAACATATGAAAGTAATTTGCCTTCTTGAGAAAGAAAACATGCTTTTGGTTGAAAATAAACATAAGTAAACACATTGGCCTGTATTGCGAGCACACTTTTATAATAGAAGCGCTTTTGAGAGAGTGCTCCATAAGATATTATAAAATTGCGTTTGTAATACGGGCTTGACATTAATGTTGTAATTATAAGTAGTCTAGTTAATTTTTTAAAATTATTTTTAATTTAGTTTCAATTTTTTACTCTCATTCGTTCCAAAACAACATACACTCTTAAATTACGCCACCATACTTTAACTCCTACTCCAATATTCGGTACTTTTGATTTTGGAACGCACAAGCTTTTGGTCCTAGCGTTTGTTGTTCACTATATTTTTCCCTCACATGTTATTGAGTGATTGTGTATATAGATCATCCCCAATTAGCCTCGCCCAATAGGGATGGGGGAGTCAACCACGCCTTCTAAAGAGAACAATAGTGATTACCTCACTTCCCTCACGACATCATAGCTACTTCCGTTCATACAGCAAACCATTTTCATTGTTTCATATGCCGTGATGTCTTCATTATCATTTTAAACGATAAAAATAAATCAAACATCATTCTATTAATTTTTACCTTCCGTCAGCTATAAATAGATAATGAAGATATTGTTTTTAGTCGTAAAATTGATGGTGTCCTTGTTTAGGGTCCCTTGAAAACGATTTTACTATTTTTACGATGATGTCTGTATATACCGTACATATATACATTTCTGAGTGTGCCACAATCTGCTTTATAGCAGATATCCGTAATGATGATGACATATTTGCTGGCGTGGAGAGTGCACCACAAGGGGTCACTTTTGTGCCATTAAAATTTGAAATATTTGGCGTCGGTTCCCCAAGTTCGCGACCAGACACTCAGGCATGCGGCCACGGGACCTCATATTTGAGTTTCAACAAAGATGCAATATTTACTATTCTATCTTTAACTTATTACTACCGATACCAGTTACACATACTATATCGTTCCAGATAAAATGCAACATAGATTGTCAAAGTTAAATGAACTTTTTGCTCTCCTGAAGTGTAATGGGAACTTTACAATTGTATACACAGTAAGTGTAACCTACATTTTACGCTTACTGTGTTGTAACTTGTCTAACTATGCGGTAAAATAATCAAAGTACACTGGACGTTTATGGGCATTTAGAAAAGAAATCATCTTTATTATGATAAAGTTTATGTAAAAAAGTACTACCTACGTAAGTTATTTTTTTACTTTAACATTTCCTATATTTAAAACTAATTTATATAAACCAAAATCACGGCAGCGACATCTGTCATTATTGTAAAAATCCGCCGTTACCGACATAGTCACCGATCGATATACCTGTCAAATACGCGAGGCGAACATTGATGAAATGTCAAATATCGACACCTACCTATGATTTATTACGAAGAAAACATGAGCAAATTAATATATTATCAGTCACAAACGACGTCTATTATTACAAATAAATTTTTGCTAGAAGAAGTACTCTAATGAAGGTAAGTAAAATTTGGAAATTGACTTAACCCCAGTATTTTAAACTAACCCTTTTTAGAAGTACAACTTATCTCATTAAAAAAAGTGATTTTCATTATCGTCGGCCAAAAAATTTGATACAATTCTCGTGCGTGAAATATTTTACAGCGCTCCAGCTAATAAGGCAGTCGCCTTAAGGGCTCGTGCCTTAAACAAAGCTATCGCGCTGTAAAATACAACTTACACGCACTCGAATGTAAATAACTATTTCATCATAATAATACTAATTAATAAATAACGTAAGAAATCAATAAGAGCAGTATTTTAACTCTTGGTGACAAGAAGGAAATTTGTCGTCTTTTAATAATTTAAATACACAAGTTTTGCTAATATTCATTTGCTAAAACTTTTGTAGACAATTTATTATTTTCTTCTATAGCACGTTGTAAATTATTTTTATTTTCTGCAGTTCGAGCAGTTTTGCTCTTGCCCTTTTCGTATGATTCTTATCTAAACATCCATCACTATTAAATTTTGTTAATATTTTCGAAACTGTAGAAGGATTTGGTCTAGGACGTTCACGAGATAAATTAGCAAATATATTACAAACATTTCTCAAACTATAACCAACAATATAACAAGTAACCATTCGATTTTTTTCTTTTTTGGTAAATATTTTTAAAGCGTGATTGACAACTTTGACAACCTATGTTCATTTTATCTGGAACGATACAGTATCCATAGTAATACATTAATGCCAGAATCCAATACTACAAATGCAAAAATTATACTTTTTTCATATTCCTCTTCCTTAGGGTGTTCTTGGCTTTAAGTCCCAGTGAATTTTTAATGTTCTATAAAAGAATACTCATACAATACCGTTCGATTGTAATAGGTATATTATAAATGAAAGTTTTAGATTGTATGCCAGTGTATAAGATCTGGTTTTGATTTATATTTGGGCGGCATGAGCAACTAAAAACAGGCGCCTCTTCTTCGAAATCTCATCCATACAATATCAACTTGTTTTGTTTCCGAATTCTATTCCCACACAGGGCCGGCCTTAAACAATATCTCACAAAATTCTATTTTTATTTTTCTAAATCTCCTTTGATCTTAATACGCCTTTACACACAAATACCTATTTACAAATAGGATCAGTACTATTAATACCTTAAAATACAAAATAAAAATTATAATGAAGAATTGTTATATTTAAAAATGATAGTAGTACGGTCCTGATGTCTTATATTCCTGATTGATTTGTGGCCGAACTTGTTTGATAAATTGGCATATTAAATAATTCGTAAGAGTAATTAGAAATCTTTGTAATGAAATACTACAACAGTTTAAACGTTTTTATAGTTATTAATTGCCCAAATTTGGTTCTCCATTTATTTTTTAAATTTATTTCACTTTCTTCAGTCGAACATATAATAGAACCTAATAACACTAAATATCAATAACATAATCTATTGTACAGAAGTTTGACTTTTATTTCTTAATTATACAACATATTTGATATAGAAATCATGTGAAACTTCTAGAACAAAAATCCATTAAATCTCATCCACTTACGCTGAGTCCTAAATTTATATGCCCCAAATAACGTCAAAAGTTAGAATTTAGATCTTACGATTTTGCAGGAGCACACTATGACTGTGTCAGATGTCGCATTTTAGTAGGTATTTAGTTTTTAGGATTTAGGTCTTCTTCACATAAATACAACTCCAAATGGCACACTAATGACATCCATTAATTTGTATGGCAACACTTTAGAACAACAAAAATGAATTATACAATTTGATTCAATTTGATGCTTGAGAGTAAATGTTAATATAATATTTCAGGGATTTACAGAATTCCATGTGTCTGCGGGAGAGTTTACATCTTCCAGACTTGGTAGAACTGTCTCTACAAGATGGAGCGAACATCATCGATCGATCAGATTGAACCAGCCTGAGAAATCGTCCGTTGCAGAACATGCCTTGGAAGAATTCCACCAAATTAAATTTGAAGATACGAAAATAATTGCAAGACCTACTCGACTTAACAACAGATTAATTAGAGAAGCCATTGAGATTTATAAAACAAGAAATATCAATCTCAATCATTTTGACGGATTAGAACTTAGTCGCGCATGGCTTCCAATATTAAATATGTTGTAATTTGTAATATGTATACAATTTTTTCTAAACTTTTTCTATCATCTGTTAATAAAGAGTACGGCTGCGGTATTTCGCTACCGATAAAGCGTCTCTGAGTTATACAGATCACTTCTCTGCCAGTTTTTGGGACGGTTTTTCCTCTGGCAAAAGGAGATTTTTTTTCCTGAGAAGATGCATGTACGCCGTCCATGTTATTGCCGGGCATGCATATATTGTCTAGAAAATAGTATACATAAAAAAGGTAACATTTATGAACATTTCTTGTTACCTTGGTTACTTGTTGTTTTTGTTATTTCACATATTTATGTCAATGTATCCCCTGAAGAAGGCACCAATTTATGGTGCCGAAACGTTGGGTTTAAATAATAAATACAGAACTTAAATTAAAAAAAAAGGTAGTAATATTCCAATTAATAATATGAGTTCTGAAAGATATTTTAATAATAATAATAATAATAATTTATTACCCAACAGAAAAAATCCATTTACAAGGTAAATGAAAATAATATAAATAAACAATAAATACACAACAGTAATAAATCATATTCATAAGTTTGATATAATTTAAAAATATCAAAAATATTAATTTAATATTAATGATATCCATTGGTTTATATGACAACACTTTAGAACAACCAAAACGAATTGTACAATTCGATTTAATTTGATATTTCAGATTAAATGTTAATATTATATTTTATAAAAGCTAAGACAGTAAATTTGTCGTCTTGTACAAATTATAGCAACGAACATGATTTGTTTAATTAGTGCACGTCAACTTCAAGGCATAGTATGCTCCTGCAAAACCCTAAAATCTAATTCCTAAAATCCTAAATAATCACTAGATTTAGGGCACATAAATTTAGGATTTAGATATTAGGCTGACAAAAGTATAACATCGGACACAGATTAATGCCCTGAAGTTGACGCGCACTAAGTAAACAAATCATGTTCTTGCTATAATTTGTGTAATCGTCAAATTTACTGTCAAAGTATAGCTTCGTAGAATCTATTTTATGAAATACAATATTAACATTCTGAAGCATTGTACAATTCATTTTTGTTATTATAAAGTGTTGCCATACGAACTAATGGATGTCATTAGTGTGTTATTCGGATTTGTATTTACGTGAAGAAGACCTAAATCCTAAATGCCAAAATATGACATCGAACACAGACTTAGTAAAATTTTTAGAATCACAGAAAAACTGTTTAATTAATTTCAAGAAACATCTATTTAATGAATCTTGGTTTTGTTGAATTTTTTGCTGTGCCCTACAGTAATTGTGTCTGTTCCTTTCCTTCTTTCTGAGTTAAAATTTATTTTTATTTCTCAAATAAAGAACGTGAGAGAACTATGGAACACTTTCTGTTAATGTGGAATAATGTGGGAGCAGATCTTGTCTGATCCGCCGAAAAATTTGGATCCGTTTTATCTGAAGATATTTGGAAACTGACGACATGTCGGCCATGTTAAACTCATGTTACACTTCTCTCACATGTCACGTTACGTGGTGTTACGTTACTCACATTCAGTCACTGGCAAGACTCAAAAATAATATAGAACAAAATATGAAGTTAAATATCGGTCCATCTCCTGCAGGTGGTAAAGACCCCAAATTACCTCCATCAATATTTATAAAACAAAACATAAACGGATAAATGAGCATCGGACAATAATAACCTGCGCGATGAGTGATAAAAACTGATCTAGCAAGCCACGAAATTCTCTCTCTTCTGTTTTTGTGAGCGAGTGTTGGTGCGTATATCTGTTATATACAGCTGTGTGTTGTATGATAGTGTGTATGTGTGTGTATGTTTGTAAGAGAGAGATACAAAGCAGAACATTGATTGTGAGGCTCGGTCACGAACTCAACAGGTGTGCGACGAGCAAATGTGGGTGTACCTGTTAGATAAAGTCGTGGACAACAAAAAATTATTATTATTATTATTATTATTATTATTATTGATAGAAAAAGTTCCTTGACTGGATATACCGTGAGTATTTTTTAACGTGAAACATTGGGTTTGTCATATCCTTGGTTACGACTTGATATTTGATTGACAGCAATGTATTTGCCCGTTCCATTTAAAATGAAACATAGGGAACGAATCTGACAGAAGTATTATATTTAAACATTGCAAGAAATTTAGCGGAGTCAGAAAACCACTCGAGAGAACTAAACATATTTCGGGCACAAGGTGCACACAATTTTTTTCTACATCTAAATTTAATTTTTAGAAAACAAGTATAATTATTTAAACAAAATTAACCTCTAATGACATCCTGTCAATATGACAGATAACCGTTGAATTTTCCTATAAGTTATGATATGACATTTGATTGACAGCAGTGTATTTGTCTGTCTCATTTAAAATGACACATGGGGAATGAATTTGACAGAAGTATTATATTTAAATATTGTAAGAAATTTAGCCGAGTCAGAAAACCACTCGGGCAGAAGGTGTTCACTATATTTTTTCTACAACTAATTTTAATTTAGAATGCAGGTATAATTATTTAAACAAAATTAACCTCTATTGACGTCTTATCAAATGTCAAATTCGTTCCCTATGTTTCATTTTAAATGGAACGGGCAAATATATTGCTGTCAATCAAATGTCAAGTCGTATAACCATGGATATGACATACCCAATGTTTCATATTAAAAAATATTCACGGTATTGATGAGGTAATAAAAACTTCTGGATTGCAGTCACAAAATTTTATTTAAATTCTCGGGTCGACCGGTTTCGAGCTCCACGTGAGCCTTCCTCAGGAGATGAGAATTAAGAAAATTTTAGATACATTGCAAAAAATAAAAACGTAAGTGCAACATAAATCACATGGATTTCATCAAAAGATAAAAAAATAAATAAAATAAATTATATAAAACTTTTATAAAAAACTAACTTCAAGTAGTTCCATGGATGTGGTTCACGTAGAACATTTGCAACTAACTACATGCGGAGACATCTTTCTCTAAATCTATAGAAATTATAATAAATAATATAATTAAATAATAATATAATATAATTGTTTTTATATGATATTGCTATTATTTACATTCAAAAACGCTGAAAAGATCAATTTTTGAAATGATTTTTTTTTCATTATTTTCTTTCTAAAAATTGTTTTATTTGCTTAATAAATCTGAAATTTAGTATAATTATGTAGTTATATTCGTAGAATCGATTGATGATTTTCCCAAGTTGGTATCCCGGCCCATATTTAAGTTACAGTCCTAAAAAAAAATTATACCCATTTTTGGCAAAAACTTCAAAAATTTCTAAAATCCACCACAAGACCTTCCGTTAATTTGATGTATTTTGTACAAATTCCATACCAAAAGTTCATTGGAAAAGTTTCTATATATCCAGTAAAATTGTAACACGAACATAATACAATTTTTTAGAAATTCCATACAGAAAGTTCCTTGGAAAATATTCTATAAATCCAATAAAATTATCACATGAATATACATACATTATGTATACTCATATATAAATACTCTAAAATCAAATAATATTACTACCAAGTTTATATCTCTATCCATTTTTGAATTATTGCCCCAAAAGTCAATATACCCCATATTTACATAAAAACCTTAAAATTTTCAAAAATCTAATTTTTATGTATCTAGATACTTCTCAACGCGCTGATTCCAAATTTTGAAACCGCAGGTCGATATCTCTATCCGTTCCCGAGATATTTGTGTTCAAAGTTGGATCCCAAAAACACCCATTTTTGGGTTATAACCCTAAAATGGGTGGAAATACAGATTTGCCGGTATCACCATTCGATTCTACGGGCAAAATTACACAAGTATACCAATTTTCATTATTTTTGAACAATGTATACAATTTCCAGAACAAAATAACTGAAAATGCCCAAAATCTGAAAAAATCGTAAGGGGTACCCCTTAGAAATTTTGCGATTTTTGGCCATTTTCAGTTATTTTGCTTTAGAGATTGTATGCGGTGTTCAAAAATGATGAAAATTGGTACACTTATGTAATTTTGCCCGTAGAATCGAATGGTGAAGTCGCCAGGGTTGTATTTCCACCCGTTTTGGGGTTACTACCCAAAAATGGGTATTTTTGGCTATAACTTTAAATGCAAATATCTCGGAAACGAAAAGAGATAGCGACTTGCGGTTTCAAAATTTGAAATCAGAATGATGAAAAGTA
The DNA here is from genome assembly GCA_943142095.1 of Ophonus ardosiacus. Taxonomy (NCBI): domain Eukaryota; kingdom Metazoa; phylum Arthropoda; class Insecta; order Coleoptera; family Carabidae; genus Ophonus; species Ophonus ardosiacus. The sequence goes on from OW964836.1 coordinate 39,215,218, forward strand.
TCTAAATACATAATAATTAGATTTTTTTAAAATTTTGAACTTTTTACGCAAAAATGACTTTTGAGGTAACAACTGAAATTGTTTATCATTTTTTGTGCACAAAAAATCTAACTCTATTCTTTCACTATATGAGGAAGTTCCTATATGTCAGATATTTATCGCAATGGAACATCTATAATACTGAATTTAAATCATGATAATAAATATTATAAAATGAAACGCGCGCTTCATAAAAAAACCAGCAGTTTCAGTCCATATACTTTCATCTCACTCACACAAACATATACTCGTGTATATTATGTCTCTTTCTACTTCGCTGCCTGCTCTACTGTTTATTTTCAAACTGGTCGTATTCCGCATTTTATGCATTGCACGGTAATTATTATTGTCCACCGTGTTCAGGTCTCAGTGCAGATTTAAATATAGTTATTGTTGCCGTAGAAGTGTTTGTGGACTTATTATTCGAGTTTTTATACTACATTCGAATGGTATGTTGTTATATATATATATATATATATATATATATATATATATATATATATATATATATATATATATATATATATATATATATATATAGGGTGTCTCACAACTCGCGCCCCAGAGCGAATGAGGAAACACGAGACTGCACTCGGATGTGTAATTTCGAAGAAAAAAAAATCTAGCTTAAAAGATAGTAGGGAAAAGACGTCTTAAAATTGACCAATCAGATACCTACACCTTTAACGTGTGTTTGCCGTAATTTTACGTTACTATGGTTTTGTATAAATCAAATCTTCTTTAAAATGTGTGGGCGACTGTAGTTTTCGAAAAATGTCAGTGTCAAATTAAATTTGACAAGGTGAATAAAAAAAGATAAATTCTTACCATGTATTAAGCCGCTGATTACTTAGAAATGATTATAATTTTCGGAGAATGTGGACAATATTTTCGTTTAACACATTTTACACAGCTGCTACAACACGTTGCACTGTACGATATAAATGATGATCTAACCTAAATTTGTTGACAGTGAAAAGTCAACTCTAAAGTGTCTAAATTACAGTAAGTCAAACAAATTTTAATTTAGTTTTTGGAAGCAATAAAATTTTTTTCTATACGAAGAGGTTTTTGGATGAATGCTTCATTTATTTCAACATAGTCAATAATTTACAATTTCCAACTGCGACGTTTCGGTTCTGTTTAGAACCATTTTCAAGCAATAAATAAAATATTGAAAAATTAAAAAGTTTTACATTTTAATTATAAACGATTTCATAAAAATTTAGAAAACCAATGTGTTTAAAGACTACATGGTTTAAAGTCAACCCAAATCACTAGTAGTATTTTTGAAACTTAGCAACCAGTTTTATTTTGTAATAATATCATCACACCTCAAGATATCCTTCCGGGATTGGTGGATTAAAAAGTCTTGTAACTCCGTTATGCAAGCAGCCGCAAATTATTTTCTTCTATTTGTTGGCAACCTATTGTCGTCGACAAGTGTCAGTTTCGTCTGGGGCGCGAGTTGTGACACACCCTCTATATATATATAAAACATATTGCAAATATAATTCCCTTTGATTTTCCTTGTTCGCCGTATGAATATTGATGCTGTATGATGGATTATGAATGCCGGATCGTGACCCGGTGATCGGGGATCGAAGAATGAGGAACAGGGCGCTGCATTACCGATCACGCGAAGTAACTGCCAACCGCTCTTCATTTCATTAGCAATTGCTGAAGGAAAAACAAGCAGACGCAAGCAAGCATTTAGAAGGAATGCTAGGGTGATTTGCTATTTGCTCTTAGCTTGACGTGTTTATTAGACAAGCCAGAAATAGAATTAAATAAATATTTTGCCACGTAACAGAGAATCAGAAGCAAAAGAAAATTATAAGGTTTTTATGCCCGGTTTCTCCAGAGCAACTTAAGACTTAAGTCGTTGCTTATTCCTAAGTTCCACTTTAAACTGTTGCACCACACAAAAATTGCCAAAATGTGAGACGTAAGTAGCACTTAAATGTAAGTCGAAAAAAACGGTGACTTATGTGGTTATGTGTCATATGTCAGTTGACATATCGGTGGTAAATTTGTTCCGTTTTGGTTTGTTACGGCGTGAAAATTGAATGATATGAAAAAGAAAAGAATAAATTATAGCAAAAAAGAAGAAAATTGCTCTGTGAGATTGTAGAAACAAAGATTTAAAGAGAATATTGAAAATAAAAAAATCATTGCGGTGTCTATGTCCAAGATTCAAAAAATAACACCTGGAAATTAATTGCCGCAGCATTGGCAATAAAATGTGTGCAAATATGAAGACTGATGCAAGGAAGACGACATCAAAGAAAAAGGCTTCCGTTTATAGAACTGGCGGTGGTCCACATAAAAATATTAAAAATAAATATAGTATATTTGGAACAAATCAATTCTGTTACTTATTTGTTGCGGAGTTCTACCATTTTCGACAATATCGACTTCCGTACAGTATCCACGACGTTAACGTCGTCAAATTAGGAAAATCCTGTAAATCCATATCGAATATTATTGAATGAATACAAACATAAACCCTGATAAACACAATGGCAGCTTTGACGTTTGACAGACGGTATTTTATTTTGAATCGCTAAATTTCAAATTGACCAATCATAGAGCATCATTACACTGTTGCCATTGTAATTTGTGACATAAGTTAAGTTCGCATTCAAATTTGCTGGTGCAACGCATTTGGGATATAAGGCCTACTTACAATTAAGTAGCACTTTAATAATCAACAACTTAAGTTGCTGTGGAGAAACCGGGCATTAATCGCCTATGAACTCAAGTAAGAAATTTTGGAACACGTATACCAAGTATAACCCACTTTATCTCATTGTGGTCAAGAACAAATAATGGCTTATCTGCTAACGTGCGCCAACTTAGAAGAAGAATACACGAGAGAAGATCTGGCCAAAGCAACATCAGCTATTTTCTGAAAAGAACACCATTTACCTATTCGGTTTTTCACTCGCGTGAAGGAGGAACATAATAATAATATTTTTATTAAGCGCTAATATACATACAAGTATTTACACAAGTCAGTAGAGAGAGAAATAGTATTTCGAAAGAAAAATTAATAAACAACATCTAGAGAAGATCCATCCTTGCCGTCCTAGTTAATGCAGGGCGATGCATTAATCCTAGTAATAGTATATTATACGCCAAGGTTGAGAAGATAATCATTATTGACCCAGCGCCTATTGTAACCCGAGGACGAAGACCGAGGGATATAAGGCGCCTGGTCAATAATGATCTTCTCAACCGTGGTTTATATACTATTTTTTTTTCACTACTAGCACATAAATTCTCTTTGAATTTTTTTTATTGATAATAACAATAATTTTGACATGAATAATAACGTTACTTATTTGTTAATATTCACAAAAACAAAGTAGGCTGCATTTGTTTTTATCTGACGTTTTGCTCATTTCGCTGGTTTGATAAACTCACTTATGGGCCTTGATTTGTATTTGATTTAATTATTTAATAAAAACACTTTGTGCTGTTACAGTCAGCAGCCTTACTAGTTTATTATTATTTTTAAATAAATCTTTTCAAATGTATTTACCTACAAATACAAAAAAATAGTGATTTGTTCAATCCCACATCTACAAATATTTCACATTTTCACCAAAACAGCACAGTGGCCAGGCGAGGCGTTAGCGTAGGTCAATTTAAAATTATAGTGGCAAATTTAAATTACATACTTAACCCCTTTCTTGAGTTTAATGAGTTAAATAATATTTGGATTTGGAGGCTTGAGTTTGATTGAAAAGTGACAGTTTGCATTATAGACCAAGGTTAATAATAAATTATTATTGACCTAGGTTACCATGGTTACAAGCAAGCGGTAGTGAAAAACAATTTCTCATGTCAAATAAAGGTAAATAATAGTGGGTTCCTAGGCTAGTAGGGAAAAAAATATATTATACCAAATTGACAATTAATATTTTTAATAACTTTGTTATGCATGGATTGGATACAAGAAATAATAATAAGAATACAATAATCCATTTTAAGATGCATGAATTTATTTCAAAATATTTAACCACTTCCATTCATTAAATTCGAAGGAGGAACCTTCATAATCCCAATCCATAAAAACCCTATTATTCCATTCGGTTTCCGCCTCTTCTTTCTGCCGAGCAATGACAACACCTCCCCAATGTTACGGTTAATTAACGGGAAGGAATCAATGATCAGCATTTTGTTCTCGCGGCTTTTTACATTTGTTTTTGTTTCCACAACACGCCGAGATCAAATATGGCGACCAATAAAACTTCATCTGATTGGGTGGTTGAAAGAAACAATGTAAAACAATATAGGCGGCGCGAAGTTTGAGGTTTTGTACACGTTTTATTGATTTGATATGGTTTTTTTTATAAGTTTTTTGGCAAGGCTAATGCGACCACTGCAGAGAAATTTTTACAGTCTATAGTATTCTTCAAATAATAATGGCATGTCGCAATAAAAAGTGTATGATTGTTGAAGTCATACGTAGTTGAAGTTGTAGTTTCTTATTAGGCATTAACGAAAATTCTACCAGTAGATATCTACCAGATCCATCTACTGAATCAATGAATTGTGGATCGAGTTTTTCAGCTGGTAAATGCGGTAAATGAAGAATCTAACCTCAAAAAAGATAGAGATGCTATGCGAAGTTGGAATCAAAAGTAGATTTCAGAAGTTAATTATGTTAAAACTGAAGACGAGACGAGATAACATTTAACTACGTCAAATTTCAAATCTGTTTCATCTTTCAACTGCATTTCATAGGTTATAAATCTACCCTGTTTATCATTTGTGTTCTTAAAGTATCTATCCCGATAGCTGTAACCTGATGAACAGCTGTATATACCGGTAACAGTTCACCGGTAAAATTTTCGTAAATGCTTATTGTCACACAAGTTATAGTATCTGTTGATAAGGCGACGTATGACGTTACTCTGTACAGAAAATAATTTGGAATTTACCAGTATAGTTCGTATACATTAATGGGTTCCGGTAATTTTTCTAGTTACAGCGCAACTTAAATTACATTAATGTAATAAAAGTAGCCTTACATCGTTGTAGTTTAGAATCGAACCAATGAACGAGCCGACGGCAAGATAGTATAAAATGTGAGAAGAAACACAGTTGTTTAAATTTAAGAGAAAGGTCCATTCAAAAATCGAAATTAGTTTTAGTTTTATGTTTTAAGTTTTTGTTTTAAAAACATTGGAGTCATTTTATGTTATGTAGTCATTCGCAAATCAGTATTTAGTTTTTGTTTTAACATAGAAGTTTGCAAACTCCAAACTTATGTTTTAGTTTTAAGTTTTGTATTTAGAAATCGACCAATAGGAAGAAGAAGCCTAGATGTAGCGATATGGTAGTCTCATTCTATCAGCCATCAAGCTAATCGAGTCAATAATAATCAAATTCAGTTTTGTAGTTATTATTTTCAGAATGAATACTAGAAAGATATTATTACGTACCTAATAAATAAATAAAATATATCATCACGGCATATTACCCATTTCTGGGTGTGCCAGTATCTACAACACATGTAGACATCGGTAATGATGACGATATATTTTACCGTGTGGGCGCTTACCAGGCTTTACCTCACGGGCACTCATAGCTGGGGTGGAGAGTGCAGCACAGGGATCACTTTCGTGCCATTTAAAATTGGAAATATTTGGCGCCGGTCGGGATCGAACCCGATTTTTAATAATTCGGCTTGCAAAATGTTAAAAAGTTTTCTAAACAGACTGACTTTACAATTTCGCTACAAGATAAAATAAGAAAAATAACCTTGCATAAATGATCGTACAAGATTCGTTGAAAAAAGTTGTGTGAAATTTCGAATGCCTTCGGTACAAAATAATGAACGATCTAAAGAAGTAGAGGTTTTGTTCTTCGTCACTTACTGGCAATATTGAATCAAAATGAAATGTCAAAATTCCAGTAGCTTAAAATTTAAGTCTTGTTAGCACACCTGGGCATTAACTGTTTAATACGAAATAGCATTAACTATTTAAAAACAGAAGATAAAATTTAATTTTAATTAAAACATAATTGTGTAGCCAAGTTCTACAACAGAGTCAGGCAGGAAACAGTAATGTTCCTGATGAGTGATTTTTGTAGATATTCAGCTGTCCATGGTTTACCACAAAATAAACGCACTATAATTGGATCAGAAGATTGAAGCCTCAATTCCATTGACGGCTCTCAAAAATCGTAGCGTATCTCTGTAAGGGATTGAATTTAATGGATTATGCATGCTTCGGATAAAAATTACTTCAAATGTAAAAAAATCTGTTATGGCCATTTCCATTTTATGTCGAAACGTTGTTTTATAATAAAAACATTATAGAACTTTATCCATACATAAAATTCTAATTATACAAGGTTAGTTAAAAGTATGGAGACGGCGATTTATTGTCGTTAATATTCATTTTAGGAAATTATGTTTAATACAAAAGTTTTTTAAGATATTTTGATCTACATTTGAGAATACATAAATTTTTTTTTATCTTCAATTGTTTTTGAGTTACGCTTGTCCGCGTAATTTTTTTAAATGGGAACCTATTAATTTTACATTACCATTCGATAGAGTGTTTTTTTTCTCTTTACAACAGTATGTTTGTTTTTTTGTTTTTCAATTTATTTTAATAACATTTTTACAAGGAAAAACATCGGTTCAAGTATTTACGAATAGTAGGTACAGCTGAGATAGACAAAAGCGAAGCGATAAACAAACTCGAGCGATGTAATTTACTCAGTTATTTATTTGTTTTTAATGCTAAGCTTGTGCCCGACAACTTTATTGGAAATAATTTTGTCTACCTTAGATGAACCTACTATTCGTAAATACTTGAACCGGTCTTTTCCTTGTAAAAATGTTATTAAAATAAATTGAAAAATAAAAAACAAATATGCTGTTGTAAAGAGAAAAAAAAAACACTCTATCGAACGGTAGAGTAAAATTAATAGGTTCCCATTTAAAAAAATTACGTGGATAAGCGTAACTCAAAAACAATTGAAGATAAAAAAAATTCATGTATTCTCAAATGTAGATCAAAATTTCTTAAAAAACTTTTGTATTGAACATAATATCCTAAAATGACTATTAACGACAATAAATCGCCATCTCCATACTTTTAACTAACCCTGTATTTATTTTTTCATTGTAGAGTAACTTCCTAAATGTCAAAGATTCTATCAATTCATTAACAAGATTGGCGGTATTTCTTATGTATATATTGCCTATAATTTTAAATTTTTAATTACTAAACAATAAGAAAGGTTAAAAAATGCACATCCCAGAAAAAGCTTTGAGAATGTCACTAAAACTGTAGATTTCTGACACTGACATTTATTTGTCATTTACAAACTATGTTACAAACATTTGAATTTGTCTACTGGTTTCCTTGGTGTAGTTTAGCCTGTACGATTTATTACATCTGATTATCCTATATTACAGTGTCTTTATCTCTAAATTTATGGAAGATATAATATATATTTTTTTAAATGTATCAGCTGAAGCATTTTATGTTCTTCAATATTAGTAATAACACAAATTTTCAAAAAAATATATTTAAAAGATTTTTTTAAGAAATTACTAAATCCGGTTGTCCAGTTGTTATGAAAACCTTTTCAGCTCTCTCCATTCATGTCAAAATAAGAAATACGTAGTTAATTTGGTCTTTAGTCTTATAGAACTTGAGAAACCGTCCCTCCAACATCCAGACACACAAACACACACACACACACACACAAACAAGACTTTATTGAAAAATGTTAAAATCAGATTTTAGTGACCTTAAAACGTGGTCATTCGCTAAAATCTGGATTCACGAGTTCGTCTTAGCGAGAGGTAAAAATTCTCATTAAGAAGGCCACTGTTAATTTACAATTAGAATTCATTTAATTTTTTTATTTTAACATTCACTTGGACTTCCCGAAACACTATTTTAACCATCGTAATTAATATATGCTAATTAAAAAAGACAATGAGCATTATAAATTCTAAAATCAAGTCAAATCATTCCAAATATCCAAAAATCCAAATTTTGCACTATTCATAAATTTTCCCGTCGTCATCATATTTGGTCAACGACCTAGTCTTAATTGGTAGGTACACCTGCAAAATAATATGACTCACTAAAAGTGATTTCTTTCCCAAAATCGATAATTAGAATGAACTGCGGTTATGTTACATCAAAGTACACCGTTGTGGTGAAGCAGCTGAGAGAAATCGATTGGTAATCGATTTATGGATCATTATGGACAATTAGATCCACGTCTAAATCATTTTGGATGGTAGGGATTGGAAATCGAAGCACTAAAGGCGTTGATGGCTAATATTGGTTATGGATGATCCTGGAAAATTAATATGAATTTTTGAAAAACAATATTATAATTTACAATCATTTTCTGATTCTAAACTATTAAAAATCTATTTTTACCTCTTGCTAAGAGAGCTATTGGATTCTTGCTAAAAATGGAATATACAGATATCAGTGGTCACTAGGTTCCGATTTTAACATTTCTACAATGTCTGTGTGTGTGTGCGTAGATGTTAAAGACACGTTTTCTTAAATTCTATATGACTGAAGACCAATTTAACTACGTATTCCTTAATCTGACATTAAAAAAGGTTTTGGAAACAATTGGTCAACCGAAAGTAGTTATTTATTTTTAAAAAATTCTTCTATATATTATTTTTTGGACCTTTATGTTATTACAAATATAAAATTCTCTATCCAATACATTGAACATTTTTATTATATCTTCTATAGATTTAGAGATAGAGAATTATAAATATATAAAATTAAAATATTTGTAACTGACAAAAAAATGTCAGTGTCAAAAATCTAGATACGCTACTGAAGGCTTTTTCTGAGAAGTACATTTAATATTTCTTATTTTATTATTAATTAATACTTTTTTATACGCATCAGAAATATCGCCAATCTCGTCAATGAATTTGAAGAATCTAAAACATTTAGAAGAGTAGGAGGTAACTTATTTATAGAATGAATTAAAAAATGTAAAAATGTATTAATAATAGATGCAATTAGAATCTTTGTGTGTAATATGGAAATGGCAAGAGGTCTTGTGCTGGCCACAACAGATTTTTAAAAATTCTTTTACTTAAGGAAATTTTTGCATGAGCGTGTCATTATAGAACCATCTTAAAGCGAAAGTCTAACGATGGCCAAACTTAGGATGTGTCTGATGTTACACTTTTATCACCCTAATATCAAAATCCTAAATTTTTATGCCCTAAATCTAGTGATTATTTAGGATTTTAGGAATTAGATTTTAGGGTTTTGCAGGAGCACACTATGCCTTGAAGTTAACATAAATCATGTTCGTTGCAATAATTTATACAAAACGTCAAATTTACTGTCAAAGAATAACTTCTTAGCTTCTATTCTATAAAATATAATATTAATATTTAATTTGAAGCAGGAAATTAAATCGAAATGTATAATTCATTTTTGTTGTTTTAAAGTGTTGCCATACAAACTAATGGATATCACTAATGTGCCATTCGAAGTTGTATTTATGTGATGAAGACCTAAATCCTAAAAACTAAATGTCAAAATGCGGCATCGGACACAGCCTTAGCTGTGTGGTTTGTATGGCAACACTTTAAAACAACAAAAATTAATTATAAAATTCGATTTAATTTAATGTTTTAGATTAAATGTTAATATTATATTTCATAAAATAGAAGTTAAGAAGTTATTCTTTGACAATAAATTTGAGGTTTCGTACAAATTATAGTAACGAACATGATTTGATTAATTAGTGCGCGTCAACTTCAAGGCATAGTGTGCCCCTGCAAAACCCTAAAATCTAATTCCTAGAATCCTAAATAATCACTAGATTTAGGGCATATAAATTTAGGATTTAGATATTAGGGTGATAAAAGTGCAACATCGGACATAGCCTTACACTACACCTTTCGATATCATTTGAATTAGTGAACAATCTTAACCTCATCTGATCTTCGGTGACCTCTTGTTGTTGTACCTCAGTACCTCAGTACCTGAGTGATATTATGTTATAGCGGAAGCCAGCCAGTGTTGAGAGGGCACGGGCCTGACTTGTGGCTCGTGCTCTGGCGTCATGCTTCGACTCAAGTGGCTGGCAGTGCGTGGATAATGACGCCGACAGCAACGGCACTCCAACTACACATTCTAATTCGACCCTAAGTATGAGTACGAGAAGACATTGCCACGTGGAAGACACTGAAGAAGAAAACATCTTATTATAGTTCTTCACATTTTAGTAACAGATTTGTAAAATTAAAGGTGATATATTTTGGGCCTTCGAGCCGGATAGAAGAAAACATGTTATATAGTTCTTCACAATTTTGTAACAGATTTGTAAAATTGAAGGTGGTATATTTTGGGCCTTCGAGCCGGATTGGACGTCGCAAGACAGTAAAGCTAAAATCAGAGAAGTAAAAGGTGTACTAACCAACCTACAATTTTTATGTAAGGCTAATTGAAAGAGAATTTCATGCTAAATTCTACTCCTATGCGGATGATAGTCTTGGTAACAAGATCAAGACAAAAGCTGCACAAAGTTATTAACAGCCCGATTCACAAAAAAGTTTAAGCTAATCCTCATTTTTGGATTAGCGAATTCTACTATAATTTTCACAGTTTATATCTTAAAATACAGTCTAATCTATCTCTAGTATCTACCTTTGTTGATAATATCGTGAAAATTAAATTTTAAATACCGGAATAGAATATAATTCACTAATCCAAAAATGAGGATTAGCTTAAATTTTTTTGTGAATCGGGCTGTAAAAGATTAACGGAGAGTGCAAGAAAATACGGACTGTTCATAAATGAACCTAAGACCAAATATATGGAATTAGAGAAAAATCAGACAACAAAAGAACAGAATAATATAATATTTAAAATGTAAAGTATAAAGTATACTGCATTGAAAAGGTAAACTCGTTTGAGTTTTTGGGAGTCAGAATCAACGAGTTTAATGATGAAGATGAAGAGATAAACAAGACAATAGCTAGAGGAAGTAACAATATACTCAAAAAACGTATCAAGACCTACTAAAATAAGAATATTAGAACAGTTATACGTCCGACAGTGCTGTATGTATGTGAATTGTGGGTGCTGAATAAAAACAATGAAACCAAACTAGTCGTGCGGAAAAAAAATATTGAGAGGAATTTTTGGAGGGGTTAAAGAAGAAGACGAAACATGCAAAAGAAGATCCAACCGGGATGTACAAATAATGTACGGTTTCTCATTTATCAGTCACTCGATTAGAGCAAAAAGAGCAAGATGGCTAGGGCATGTTGCACGGATTCCGGAAGGAAGGAAAATGGATAAATGTTATAAGAAAAGATCTACGGAACAAAACGTGACGAACTGGACAAAGACAGCTAAAGGCGAGAAGAAATGGAAAGAAGTTGTGAAGAAAATAGAAGCCCAGGGCCCCGAAAGTCTGTATGATACCTAGTTTTTCTTTTCATGTCGATACAGATTATCATTAAGATACAGGTGAATTTTATAACCAATTTATTGGTTTTTAATTTAATTTTTTAGTTATTGTGAATAGCTGTACACAAAATAGTGTACGCAACTCATGTAGGTATAATAACCATTATCATTATAAACTTATGGGATCCCGTGGCCGCGTGCCTGAGTGTTTGGTCGCGAACCTAAGGGAACCGGGTTCGATCCCGACTGACGCCAAATATTTCGAATTTTAAATGGCACAAAAGTGACCCCTGGGGTGCACTCTCCACGCCAGTTATGAGTGCCCGTGAGGTGACGCCTGGTAAGCGCCCACACGGTAAAATATATCGTCATCACTACCGATGTCTACATGTGTTGTAGATACTGGCACACCCAGAAATGGGTAATATGCCGTGATGATATATTTATTTTATTTATTTATTATAAACTCGTTGTATAACATTCTTTTCCATGCCCATTATTGTATTTTTAACCATGTATTTGTGATCTGGTACATAAAAATATGAAAAACGGAAATTTTAAAAGTTACTCAATTTATTACTTCAAAAACAACACAACAAAAATATGCACATATGTGTTTGCGAAACAATGCAGAATAAAATTTACTTTTAAACGACATTTCTTACACTTTTTTAAGTATCTCGGTATAATTATAATAAAAACACAATAGTAAAAACACTGCCGGTTGTTTACGCGTGCGCGAAAATAATCTTCCACTTCCGGAAGTAGAACAATGAAGAAGCGCACGAGCCGTCGCACGAGCCTAATTACAAACATACACTATGCGCAGGCGCATGCTACAAGCATTGTTGTGGATAGATTGTTATTTTTATATTTTTACGGGACTGCGATTAAAATTAGACAGAAAAAGAAAAAAATGTCACATTGTCATTAAAATTTCGGCAACGAAAAGATTATGTGGTTATTCTTTATCGTACATGGTGTTAATTATGGTTTTATATTTGGTATTTCTGACTGCAAATATGAAGAAAAACTAAATCATCAGGAGTTGAAGGAATGTTACTAAAATCTTCCCAAGAATGACGTATTATAATTTGACAATTATTCACGAATTTCTTTGACATAAACGTCATTTTATAGCCCGCGGCCTCAACATGAAAAGTTTTTATTACAAATCTAAAAAAATTATATTCTTTAATGAAAAATGAAAATAAATTTTGTGATATCTATATGGAAAGCACGGAGATACACAAAATAGAACTCAAATGACAGAACTAATGAACAAACAATAAACTGTTGTTCTCCGCTTTCATAGCAACACTAGATACTGGATGTACGAGGACAAATTCTTTTCGATACATTTTTCTAACACTCATAATTTGAAAATTTGGGTCCGTGCATAAAGTTTTGTATGTACCTCCTTACGCTCTTAATACATAAATAACTATTAATTCTTGTAGTATTTGAGAAACCGTGGTTCCAACGTACACACACACACACTCACGGACATCATCGTAAAAATGTTATAATCGGATTATAGGGACCTTAAAATGTGCTTATCCACTAAAATCTGGATTTTAGCATGATTCCAATACCTCTCTTGACGACAGGTAAAAAGGCATGTAAAAGATTTACTGAATTTGGTGAAATCTTGTAGCTAAGTTAGTGCATCGTAGTAGAGATAGGAGGATCCTTAACAGTTTTGATAAATTTATCCGATAACATATTTAAAATGAGTTATTAACGAACATAACAAATTTTCTAATCTATTAAAATGGCTTAATTATAATCGAAGTGGGCGTGCATGATTTGTATGATGAGTTTTATAACTTTATTTATCATAATAGCCTGTGCTTGGTTTTCTGTTATACAAATTTGAGTCCATACTCGTACCACAAACACATAGCTCTATAGCTAGCTCGCGCCGTGAAACTTGATAATTGATCTGAGATATATTGCAGTGCGTGAGATTGTAGGTGGTCGAAAAGTTGCCAAACTACATGGGAATCAGACGATAGATTAAACACAACGATTAAATCGGAAGAGATGGTAGAAGATAGTCATTAACTCTGAGAAATTTGTATTGGAAATTAAAATATATACGCGTAGATGCAAAATATTGCTACTACATCAACATATCCGTTGTTTAACATTTTCTGATATTTTATGTGATTATCAATATGAAAGAATATCTTATTGGCTATATGGTGTAATTGTACATATTCCTTAATATTCAATAGATATAGAGTTAAAGAATTATAAAGAGATTAACTTTCATAAATAAGCCAGCTTTGCTATAATCAAGAAAACAGCTGATACATTCCAATAATTCTAATTGACAGATGTCAGTGTCAACTGTATTATTGTATTTATAGAATCTTTTCCAAGGAAGTTTCGGTAGAAAATAATTATGTTCGTGTTTACACCAGTCATGTGATAAGGCTTGAAAACCCATATTCCGCATTTTCTCCAAAATTTTCAAAAATCCAATTTTTATACATGTAGGTACATCTCAAGGCGCTGATTCCAAATTTTGAAACCGCAGGTCGATATCTCTTTTCGTTCTCGAGATATTTACATTTCAAATTTTACCCATTTTTGGGTCATAGCCCCAAAATGGGTGGAGATACAACTCTGGCGACTTCACCAATCGATTCTATGGGCAAAATTACATAAGTATACCAATTTTCATAATTTTTGAACATCGCATACAATCTCTAAAGCAAAATAACTGAAAATGGCCAAAAATTGCAAAAATATAAGGTGTACCCCTTGCCATTTTTTCAGATTTTGGTCATTTTCAGTTATTTTGTTTTATTGATTGTATGCGGTGTTCAAAAATTATGAAAATTGGTATACTTATGTAATTTTGCCCGTAGAATCGAATGGTGAAGTCGCCAAGCTTGTATCTCTACCCATTTTAGGGTTATGGCCCAAAAATGGGTAAAATTTGAAATGTAAATATCTCGAGAATAAAAAGAGATATCGACCTGCCGTTTGAAAATTTGTTGAGATGTACCTAAATGTATAAAAATTGGATTTTTGAAAATTTTGATTTTGGTAAAATGGGGCATTTGGGTTTTGATGCCTTGTAACCTGACTGGAACAAAGACTTTGACAAAATGAATTCTGTTAATGGTGACTTTATTTTGATAACTTTCTGTTAAGAAATTCGTTTTTACCTTGCATCATCTTCAGGTAAGGAAGGAATCTCGATATACTATTTTTAGCATGATTCCAATTCCTCTTTTACGAGAGGTGAAAACTTTTTTCCGGAATGTAATATTGTGAGAACCCAACCGTGAACAAAATATAAATAGTCTGTAATCTAAAATATATTTAAATTAAAAAGCAAAAAATTTGCACATATGAATAACATTTATTTCCAACATTCATTTATTTGCAAAACAATAGCGAATTAATTTTTTCCACATCCTGCATTAAGAATTTTATATAAATACTCGGAATTAAAACTACGTTATATGCTAAAAAGCAAAAACATTATGACTCAGTATTCAACATAATTTTTATATCTGCTTCGTATGAATGAAATTGTAAACGATCATTTGAGTGTCATAATCCGCTATGAAACAAATGAGTGAGGGAGTGGGGTTCTTTACCGGCGACTGTCGGTTGTTTCCTAAGATAAGTTGGTGATTTTCCGCTTGTGTCATTTCCGGTAGCATCATAACCTCACATTCAAGGATGGGGATTAATTACTTTTTGAATGATGAGATTAGATGATAATTATTGTGGTTTTGTTTATATTGTAATTTATTTGAAGGGAAATTCATTAAAAATTCGTTTTAAATATAATGATTTAGTAATAAATTATTAATTGCGGTATTCCGAACTAAAATGTTCCTTTGTATTTTTACCTCTCGCTAAGAGAGGTATTGGATTCATGCTAAAATTCGCATATCCAGATTTTAGTGAATAAGCACGATTTAAGGTCCCTAGAATCCGATTATAACATTTTTAAATGATGTCTCTGTGTGTGTGTGTGTGAGTGTGTATGTCTGGATGCTGTAGACACGATTCGTCAAGAAATATAAGACTTAAGAACTGTTTAACCATGGATTCCTTAATCTGACATTCCTGGGAAGAGCTGAAAAGGTTTTGGTAACAATTGAACAACCGGAAGTAGTAGTTTCTTAGAAAAATTCTTCTAAATATAATTTTTTGGGAGTTTTTTTTTTATTAAATATCGAAGAACATAAAATTCTCCATCTAATACCCTTAAAATTTTTATTATATCTTTTATAGATTTAGAGATAAAGACACTATAATATATAGAGTAATCTAATCGCAGAGGCTAAGGCACTAAGGAAACCAGTTGACAAATTCCAATGTTTATAGCATAGTTTGTAAATGACATAAGTCAGTGTCAAAAATCAACAGTTTTAGTGATGCATATATTCATCAGAAATACCGCCAATCTGGTTAATGAATTGGAAGAACCTCGGACATTTAGAAACTTCCTCATACAATGAAAAATAGATATAATTAGAATTATATGTGTGCAGAAGATTTGTTAAATACAATAAAAAACAATATTTGGGTAAAGTTTTGTAATTTTTTGTTATAAAACGACGGTTCGAAAGGGAAGTGCAATACAATACTTATATAGCCTAATATGGAAAGGCGAGAGGTCTTGTGCTGGCCACAATAGATTTTTATAGTATTCATTTAGTATAGTACTTTATTTTTGTCCATCACTTTTCAATTTAATATCATAAGCAACAAACATTACAATCTAGCAAAACGTGTTATTTATTCACTATCTGAGTACTCGCGACTCCATTAGAATTTTTGTCTACGTTAATCCCACGTTTATTCAATACGTCAAAGTAATTAAGAAATATATCTCTATCTAATTCCCCAGATGTCTCTGAGTTCTCGCAGATCCAGATGTCCAAGCTTCTTCTTCTTCACACGGCTGCTAATTATCTTCTTCTTCTTCAATCACACGTTTTTGCAGTTGATCTATTGATTTTAATGGAACTAAAGGCAAAAAGCTAGTAAGAACGACATATTTCGTTCACGGCATTCTTGTAGAAAGAAAAATATAAAGAAAGAAAAATACAAGACCTGCCTGGATCATTCTTGTGAAGGCCATACAAGCTAGTTTTTATATTGAAACGAAAAAATTGTGGCTTTACTCAGAATTCAACAGCAGTCGATATATCAATCATACTACATCTAATACTGAATGGCATCGAAAGTAATAATTGACGGTATTATAGATTAATAAAGAAAATTGCAATGACCGCTCAGATGTTTTTAAAAGAGTGTTGGATATTTTTTTGGGTACTCCCTCCTACATTGTACTTGTTCTTTTATCATTTCATTTTTGTTTCTATCTCCTAGTGTCACTTCCAGTATTCTTCATAAATATTTAATATCAAGTGCTTCAAATTACTTCAAATTTTAAATGGCACTACTAATCTTCGTTTTACCTCCGTCACCTATAGATAAAGAAGGTGTTTGTGGGTATACAAGACGGGATCGCGTGAGGAATAATTTGGTGTATGGTTAGGAAGAATGTTGTTAAGAGAGTTGGAGTGAGTCAGTTGAGATGGTTTGGTCACGTGGAGAGAATGATGAGTGAACGACTTGTAAAACGCATATATGTTGGTAAAGTTGAGGGTGTTCGATTGCGTGGCCGTCCAGTGTGTAAGTGGATGGATGTGATTGGTAGTGTTTTGAAGGAGCGTAAGTTTCCGAGTGGAAAGAGAAGAAGAGCATGTATGAATGTAGCTGAGGTGAAAGAAGTGTGCCTAGATAGGAATGTGTGGCGAAGGATGATTGTTTTGTAAATGTTGTGGTGTGAAGATGTATGGTTAGTAAGATATTTTATGAAATTGGAGAGACAGCTGAACTTTTATGTGGACGATGTGAACTAAGTATGTTTGTACAGGAATGTGTGGCGAAAGATGATTTTTTGTGTAACTATTATTGTGGTCCGGATGCGGTTATTCGCTACCGAAAATCGGTCACTTTAATATGTTCTTATGTAGGAATGCTATGATGATTGTGGATAAGGCGAAAGAAGAATGTTCTTTAAGAGTGAAGTGAGTCAGCTGAGCTCTTACTTTTATCCCTTTCCCTATTGTTAATATTGTTTTCGGGTTTTTGCTAACCCACTAAGTGGGATATGCGTGATTTTATGTATGTATGTATGTAGAATATGGTTTTCTATTTTTACAACGACGTCTGTAAGTATTATATAAAATACACAGAACTGACGGAAGGTTATATAAAATTCTCTTATAATGCATGTAAGCAATGCATATTGTCATATACCTAAAAAATTAGAGCCCCCTCTATGTGTTGGTGCTACAGATGATCCCATACAACACCAAAGGTGGCTTTGCTTTTGCGAGAGTCCATTATTTCCCGGTCTGTGTAAAACAATAGCCTGTACATTGTAGCTGCAACGCAGTGCACAGCGCACTCGACATTAAATAAACACAACAAACAGAACAATGAATATATTAGATGCCACACATAGCGATAAAAAAACAGTGGAAAGCGTGAAACAATGGCGGCATAAACAATGTGTCGAAACAAATGCGAGCAACGAGGAAGGCACACGTAATTTGTGTGCGGTGCGGACTGCTCGTGACTTGCTACCGGCGAAAATCAAATTTAAAATTCACTAACTGAGCTTGGATTATAGTCTGTTTATAAACTATAGACAGTGTTTAAAAGTTTGGACTGAAGTCAACGCTTCTGAAGGGCTGTTCCGCAGAAACTACACCAGCAAATTTAAATGCGAACTTAATTTATTTCATAAATTACATTGGCAACAGTGTAATTCTGCTCTATGATTGGTCAATTTGAAATTTAGCGATTCAAAATAAAATACCTGCTAACAAACGTCAAAACTGTCATTATGTTAATCAAGATTTATGTTTCTTGAAAAGACAGTTAAATATCATTTTTCGACATTTTGTGATTATCAATATGAAAGAAAATCTTAGTCTCTATACGGTTTGATTATACATTTTCTTTCATATTCAATATATATATATATATATATATATATATATATATATATATATATATATATATATACATATAGTTATAGAGACATTGAGATTAACTTTAAAAAATTAGTCAGCTTTGCTAAAATTATGGAAACAGCAGAAATATTCAAAAAAATTTAATTGACAGATGTCAGTGTCAAATGCAAAACCAAAGTTGCAAGTAGGGTCAGAAAGTTATATATGAATGTGATAGAGTGTCCCTCGCAAGTGACTTGCAGTTGCAGCCTCGCCTCAAGATTGAAATTTTCAATACCGGAAGTACGAGAAAGGCCAAAGAGAAGATGGAAGGAATGTGTAGCAGAAGACTTGAGAGAGGAAGAATTGTATGAAGAAGATGCGTTGGACAGGAATGAGTAAAAGAGAAGAGTAAGAAACAGCGACCCCTAATAAAATAGGGAAAGGAACTTTCGGTATAGAATTTGTAAAAAAATAGTGTGTTCGTGTTACAGGATATATAGAATCTTTTCGAAGGAACTTTTGGTATGGGATATGTATAAAATACATCGAATTGACGGAAGGCTTTGTGCTGGCCACAACTGATTTTTTATTATTATTATTCTCTCTAAATCATTGTTTCTACAATATCACAGAGTAATATTCTCTCTTTGCTGTAATTTATTCGTTCGTTCTGCTATTTCAGTAGTATGCTTCTCTTAAAATATTTATCGAGATGTATTTCTCGTGTTGCTATCTAAAATTCATACTCAGAAGCCTTTTACTGAGTACTGTTACATGAAACACCCTGTATAATATAGTTTTAACGCCCTCAAGGGCATTATTCTATTAAATATTGTTTTATGAATTTACTTTTTAATATGAGCATTCATAGCATTCTGTTCCAATTTTTAATGTCTGTAGCCATACGAATGATTTAATTATTATGAGCGTTGATATTTTGTGTTAATTATAAAGTCATCATTGGAGTTCTTGATAAATTCCATAACTTGTTGGTTGCGGATTACCCTGAGTCTTGAGCTAATTGGTGCGGCATATCTTGGATTACTGCCATAGCGAACGAGCTATGAGAAACCTCCGGTCAAAATAATCAAGAATGAAACAAGTCACATTTCACATAACATTTATCTTGCAGACTGCAATATGCTTTTAATTATTTACGACAAATAGCAGAAGGCTTAAGCTGAATAAGAAGACTTATTTATTAAATGAATAATTAATGTAAAGTTAAAGTCTGTCGTCATATTGAATGTGTGTGTGTATGTGTGTGTGTGTGTGTGTGTGTGTGTGTGTGTGTGTGTGTGTGTGACAAAAATTTCTCAGACGATAACTCCAATAATACTATATTTCTAAAAAATATAATTCTTTCGTATTCATCTCCTTTACATATATATGAAGAGCTGATTAGATTT
Organism: Ophonus ardosiacus; assembly: GCA_943142095.1. Lineage (NCBI taxonomy): Eukaryota > Metazoa > Arthropoda > Insecta > Coleoptera > Carabidae > Ophonus > Ophonus ardosiacus. The sequence continues at coordinate 39,235,132 of OW964836.1, forward strand.
TGGTTATAATTGGTCAACCGGAAGTTTCCTTATTTGAAGTTCTTAACAGTTTTTCTTGAGAAAACGTAGTTAAGTATCACTTTTTGTCATTTAATATGATTATCAATATGAAAGAATGTCATATTGACTATACGAATCGAATCGAATTGTGTAATTCATTTTTGTTGTTCTAAAGTGTTGCCATACAAATAAATGGATATCACTAGTGTGCCATTCGGAGTTGTATTTATGTGAAGAAGACCTAAATTGTAAATACAAAATTCCAAAATCCGACATCGGACACAGCCTTAGAAGCTATTCTTTGACAGTAAATTTGACATTTTGTTATAGCAACGAACATGATTTGTTTAATTGTGCGCGTCAACTTCAAGGCATAGTGTGCTCCTGTAAATCCCTAAAATCTAATTCCTAAAATCCTAAATAATCACTAGATTTTGGGCATGTAAATTTAGGATTTAGATATTAGGATGATAAAAGTGCAACATCGGACACAGCCATAGTATATCTTCGTGTTATAATTTTATTGGATTTATAGATTTTTTCTAAGGAACTTTCGGTATAGAATTTGTAGAAAATAGTATATGTTCTTGTTACAATTTTACTAGATATATACGATCTTTCCAAGGAAATTTTGGTATTTTAAACCCGGTATTATTTTTAGTTTAAATATATAACCCAATATACGTAGACACATATTTAGTAATGTTCATTTTATTAACGTACCTTCTACAAAACATCTTGACGTCGGATTTGTATGCAGAATTCTAAACTTTGCAGTAGTTATCCTCATTTTTGCTTAAATATAACACATTTTTTTGTCAGTGCTGAACTTATTAAAATATCTTCTATAAATGATTAACCAATTGGTCTTTTGTATAACAATTTTACGCAAATGTGTTATATTTGCAAAATTTTATAATATGCCTGCAAAAGTAGTACCAATGACAGTTAAGAGTACCGAATCAAACTCGGCGTCAGTGCTGCTACTAACGATCGTGTCAGTTGTCAATAGTACACAATAAAAAGATAAAATTCTAAAATTTGACAACTCGTATTACTAGCTTGATTCCGATTCTTCTTCAACCTAACCTAAAACCTTTCTGCGCCGATTTCAATCACCATCTCCATCACGTACAATTGCGGCATTGTATCGCTCATTCAATATCCGGTCCTTAGCGCTGAATCCTTGTGTAATGCGGTTATACGAACCAATATTCTTTGCCTTGTGAAACGAGTATCATTATTAACCGTGGCTACTACAACTGGATATTGGATTTTTTACACCACAAACCATTCAGAGAGACTTAAATTGTGTGAAATCTTTCTTTACTTTACTCGTCATGATTACTGTGATTACAGAAGTCGTGAGGACCGACTTGCAGAGACGGATTCAAGGGATACTTTTGTTTCTCTGGTCCGATTAAGGGCCGGTTTTAAAATAACAGGAATTCAGAGCCTATATTCAAAGACTAAGAGCTATGTAAGAGTGAAACAAGAGACCTCCAATACATTTGAAACTACAGCCGGAGTAAGACAAGGATGCATTTTAAGCCCGCTTCTGTTTATGCTAATTCTTGACGAAGGAATAAAAGAGACAAAGAAAGAAGTAAAGAAACATTGGAAATTGAGAAGAGTGGAAATAGCAGAACTATGCTATGCAGATGACATGGTCATCATAGCAGAAGATGAAAAAACCTTAACAAGGAATATAGAAATATATGATAAAGCGCTGCAAAAATTAAACATGAAGATCAATAAAGAAAAAACGAAAACCATGATACTAGGAAGCAATGAACAATACCACACGCTACAACTAAAAAATGAAAATCTACAGCAAGTCCAAAAATTTAAATACCTGGGGGCAATGATCTCAGAAGATGGAAGATTTGATGAAGAAATAAAAGAAAGAAGAACAACAGGAGGCAAAATATTCAATAGCATCAAACACAGCTTCTTAGGAAAGAAAGAAATACCGAAAGAGACCAGAGTACAAATATTTAAGAAAGTAGTGACACCTACACTCATACACAGAGCTGAAACATGGACATTAACGCAAAGACAAAAAGAAAAATATACGGCTATCGAAATGAGATTCTTGAGAAAAATAAAGGGGAAAACAAGACTGGACAAAATTAAAAACACAATCTACAGACAAAACTTAAAAGTAAAAGCAATAGAAGATAAGATAGCAGAAGGACAGATGAGATGGTATGGGCATGTAGAAAGGATGGGAGAGGAGAGAATAGTTAAAAAAGTGTTTGAAGCAAAAATTGTAAGAAACCACGAGGACGACCAAGAAGAACGTGGCTGGAAGAAGTAAAGGAGGCAGCGCAAAAAAGAGGTCTAACTTGGGAAGAAACGAACACAGCAACACAAGATAGAGCAGAGTGGAAAGAAATATGGAGAAGACCAACGAACCAGAACTCAACCCCCTCCCCCGCAAGCCGGGGGGACGCCTTACACCCGTGAGGGTAGAAAGGTGCAGGATTAAGTAAGTAAGTAAAAAAAAATATCCAGTAGGTATTGATTTGACAACTAAAAATTTAACATACTTGACTGGTTAAAAAATTTAACCAGTTGTTAAAGATTAAGCACTCAGTTACAAAATAGGTCCCTAAATCGGTTCTAAAAAGCATTTCAAATTTCTTCCTACGAGTATACGGCATTAAAATGCCTTGATACCACTCTGATATTTACTTACTCCTAACAAGTAGCTACAATTTGCACCTGACTATGAAACCTTCAATCAAATCAGAAGTGAAAATTATACTGACCACGATTAGACTATTGCTTCACACAAAAAACTGTCTGCCGAATTACTAACACAGTAACTATGTCTGTATATTATTATACTTTTATTTTATATAAAAAATGTTGCTCCAAAATTTATTTAATAGATATTTGTTTCAGTATTTTTTTCTAAATTATTGATGTATAATGTGAATAAGTTCTAATTTTATCAATCAGTTTTTTATTCGGTACTTACGTGCTATGAGTGCCCGTGAGGTGACGCCTGGTAAGCGCCCACACGGTAAAATATATCGTCATCATTACCGATGTCTACATGTGTTGTAGATACTGGCACACCCAGAAATGGGTAATATGCCGTGATGATATATTTATTTATTTATTTTACGTGCCTAGAAATCGACCAGTTTTGAATTTAATTATTTTCAAATTAATATAAATTATATGAGTCCTAAAATGAAATGCATGAAACAAATTAACATTTACACTTAAAAAGTGGCTCAATACTGAAAAACGAATTATGTGCAAAGTATTGTAGACAATAACTGCAATCTGTTAAAATTATGTTATACCCGTGATAGTAATCACGGTTTCTGCATTTTTTAAAACTCAAGCACTTGATAAATTTAAGCTCATGGTAAAGCGTAGGGTTGCCAAATTATCATTTTGTCAGACATATTTCACGAAGAAAAATTTGTTGTGGCCAGTACAAGACCTCGAGCCATTTCCATTTTATGTTATACAGCATGTCTCAGAACTCGTGCCCCAGAGCGAATGAAGAAACACGAGACTGCACTCGGATGTGTAATTTCGAAGAAAAAAAAATCTAGCTTAAAAGATCTTAGAGAAAAGAATTGATCAGAGACCTACACCTGTAACGTGTGTTTGCCGTAATTTTACGTTAATATGGTTTTATACAAATCAAATCTTTTTTAAAATGTGTGGGCGACTGTAGTTTTCGAAAAATGTCAGTGTCAAATTAAATTTGACAAGGTGAATAAAAAAGGCAAATTCTTACCATGTATTCAGCCGCTGATTACTTAGAAATGATTATAATATTTTCGTTTAACACATTTTACACAGCTGCTACAACACGTTGCACTGTACGATATAAATGATGATCTCGGATGACACCTTCGCTAACCTAAATTTGTTGACAGTGAAAAGTCAACTCTAAAGTGTCAAAATTACAGTAAGTCAAACAAATTTTGTAACTCACTAGTAGTATTTTTGAAACCTAGCAACCAGTTTTATTTTGTAATAATATCATCACACTTCAAGATATCCTTCCGGGATTGGTGGATTAAAATGTCTTGTAACTCCGTTATGCAAACAGCCGCAAATTATTTTCTTCTATTTGTTGGCAACCTATTGCCGTCGGCAAGTGTCAGTTTTGTCTGGGGCGCGAGTTGTGAGACACCCTGTATAAGTATTGTATTGCACTTCGCTATCGAACCGTCGTTTTATAACAAAAAAATTACATAACTTTACCCAAATATTGTTTTTATTGTATTTAACATGTCTTCTGCACACATACAATGGGGTATTCCACTTAATTTTTTTTATTATTTTAAATAAAACTTCATTCAGTTTTGAAGCAATTCATAGTATTAAAAAGTCTTAGTTGTTTCTAGTTTCAGAGTATTTTATTTTCGAGAAATCAGTGTAACATCACATTTCCTCTATACTTGTCTTTCTCACACACACTGCTCTGAGTACGCTGCGAGAGAAGGATAACAATTGTATGACGTTAATTTTCCCTTTTAGCAAATGTGAAATATCTCGTAAAGTAATTATTTAAAAAATGTTTTCATTGTTTTAACTATTATTTATTGAGCCATACTTTATGTTAAATTGATATTTTCTTAATTTTGTTGTTATGGTGAAATACCCCATTCTAATTATATCTATTTTCCATTGTATGAGCAAGTTCCTAAATCTTAGAGATTCTTCCAATTCATTAACAATATTGGTGGTATTTTTGATGGATAGTAAGTAAGTTTAGAGTAAATCCATTGCACCATATTTAATTCAGCAACCTCATAACACGACACAATAGTTTCTTGACTAGTATTGCATGTTCATTAAAGTTGTGTTGTATTGTGATTAAATGGTTTCGGTCTGGTGGACAGTCGACGGATGTGATGCCCTCGGCCCTCAGGCGTCAGCCCTAAAGCTAAGAGGATGTAGAGGATGTTCCACATCACCCAGTGGATGTGGACTGTACCGGCCAGAGGAAGTTGTCATACCCTAATTATAAGGGACTCTTCCTAGAATGGAATATACAATGTTCTGACATTCAGTAATAGTTGATATAATTGTAATAATCCATTGACCATGGGTTAATATTTTTACAGAAAATATTTTAATAAATTCAGCACTGACAAAAAAATAAAGTGTTATATTTAAGCGAAAAGGAAGATAACTACTGTTAAATTTAGAATTCTAAATGCAAATACGACCTCAAGATGTGGCTGTGTCTGATGGCGCATTCTGGTATTTAGTATTTAGGTCTTCTTGGCTCACTAGTATCCATTGGTTTGTATGGCAACACTTTAGAACAAAAAAAAAATGAATTATACAATTCGATTCAATTTGATGCTTGAGAGTAAATGTTAATATTATATTTCATGAAATAGAAGCTAAGAAGCTATTCTTTCACAGTATATTTGACGTTTTGTACAAATTATAGCAACCAATATGATTTGTTTAATTAGTGCGCGTCAACTTCAAGGCATAGTTGACTCTTACAAAACGCTAAAATCTAATTCCTAAAATCCTAAATAAAACACTAGATTTGGGGTATATAAATTTAGTATTTAGATATTAGGGTGATAAAAGTGCAACATCGAACACAGCCTTAAGGCCTGTTCTACAACTGAGTCGTTTGTCGGTTGTCGTTTGTCGTAAGTCGTTTGACGTTAGCAGCACCCGACATTGCTTTCTACAATAGTCGGAAGCTGTCGTAGCGAACTGTCACCTTTAAGTGAGGTTATGGATACTATATCTCTTCGAATTTATTTTAATTTAATTGTAATATAGCTTCAAATAATAATACTACGACGGCCGATGCAAAAGAGAAGACAAATAAATTACAAGATGATGGTGGGTAAAACCTCATATTAACGTTGACATTAGGCAAAATTTGAATGTCTATACAACAATTTGATCAGTTGCATGATATTCTGAAACAACGATTACAAAAAAACCTTTGCCAACTGATATTAAACTTGCTGTTAAGGTTAGGTAGTTAATTTGAAACAAATTATGATTATTATTTGTCCCCAAATATTTTTTTTTCTTTTTAAATCGTTGTATAATTTATTTATTTTGCCATACAGACTACTGTTTTCTTGTACCTAATATATTATTATTATATCCAACGTCATATCATTCATTTTCAATTTTCTGTTGACGTGATCTTCAATGTCGTTGTCGGAAAAGATGGGAAATGACCAACTTGCGTTCCGACTCCGACAAACAACAACGCCTACCGCCAAATTTCTGCGTAGTGCGCACGCGTACGACATCCGACACCGACTAAAGACTTATTGTAGAACAGGCTTAAGCGTGCATTACACGACGAAGTTTTTATTTTCAAGGGACTTGAAAAGTGTCTTTATAAGTGACTTTACAAGTTTATTTACACGGTCAAGTTTTGCGGGAATTAAAATATCCAAGTGTCAAAATTTAAGTTATACCTACATTAAATTGTCATTGAATGTTCATCACTTTTTTTTTATAGCCATCAAGATTTCAATTACTTCTCTACTCCATTTTGCCAATTTTTAGTTTAATATCGATTACTTATAACCAGGGCTTCGAAACCGCCAAAAACTGGGTTCGGTTTAGGTTCAGATTAACTTATTTTTTGAAAGATGGGTTCGGGTGCTGTTCTGGTTCAAACATTAATAAAATTTGCGGTTTTGTTCGCGGTTCAGGTTCGAAATAATGTAAAATGAGAGCCGGAAAACGCAACAAGAAACGAACACAATTTTCACGAAAAGTCAACCCAGACTGCAACGCAGACGCCTAAGACGTCGATTATCGGCTGTATTTACTTTTCGAACTAAAAATTAACCTGAACCGGAGTTGAACCCCGAACCTGAATTTTAATACTAGGTTCGGTTTCAACTCAGGTTCAATTAAAAATATATTTGAGGTTCGGTTCCCGGTTTGGGTTCCTTAAAATGTTACGGTTTCGTTCTGGTTTGGTTCGGTTCAGGTTCGATGCCCTGCTTATAACACTACTTGAATACATCAAAAACATAAATACAAATAACATTTGACAGTTACTTGACAGTCAAACTTATAGGGACTTTTAAGAAAAAGTAGCGCATGTTCCAATTTTTCGTGAAAAGTCTATTCATTTGTCTCTCTTGCACTCATGTCATTGTGCGAGAGAGAAAACTTTTCAAGTCACTTAAAAAGAAAAACTTCATCGTGTAATCCATGCTTTAGCTTCTACTTTATGAAATATAAAATTAATATTTAATGAAGTATCAAATTAAATCGAATTGTATAATTAATTTTTGTTGTTCTAAAAGTGTTGCCATACAAACTAATGGATATCATTTGTGTGCCATTCGAAGTTAAATCCAAAATACTAAATTCATGACTGCGACATTAGACACATCTTGAATAAAGTTAGTACCTAAAATGAATAGACCATTTTTGGTAAGGAAAATTTATTAAACGCCTAAAGCCCGGCATATTCAAAAAACAGATAACAAATAGAAAAATCTAATTTTTTTCTTTGTCGGACCGTTGAACCATACGTCAACGAAACAAAGCAAACCACCTCCTATGATGTATATATGTACCTCATTCACATAATGTTCACTTACTCACTCACACTAACGCATTTAGAGAAACAGCGTCATAGACATCAGAACGTTGAGAGCGGAAACTGTAGCGTGTGCTGGACACCGGAAGTAGTCTGTTGACCTCTCGGAAACGCGTCAGTGCCTGCCTGATTTATACCTGTAGCACTACAACCGCAGCAAAACAACAGATATACTAGATTGTACACTTGATGAGAACTTGAATGGAATAAAAGCAGATGAATCAAGGATGCCATGAATGAAGAAGGTATTGTACATTTACCATTGGGATATGTCGGAATTATTTGTCAAACCGCAGGGATTTGAACCATGGACCTTTTCATATTTAGTGAGACGTTCTAAGCAACTGAATTCCCATTGCAATAAATGAATATTTCGCTAGTTTTGTTATAGTGAAAATGAAACAGCAGAAGACCTACGTCATAGATCTGAAAAAAACTTTATAAAATCAAATATAACTTGTAAAAATTATTTATTTTTAAATACAGAAGAAAGAAAAATACTAGTATTAAGAAATGTATATATTAATGAAATTTACAAGTATTTTTAAGTAATCTCTTTTTCTTTTACGCAATTTGAAATTATTTGAAATAATTGTAGTTCATTTTTATACCGGTACGTTGGCATGACAATGTTTACATTAAATTTTATATCGATCGAATATCTATTCTGTCACTATTGGGGTGTCAGTTTACATTCATATAAAGCTTAAAAAAGCAATTTCAGAAACTAACCTTGTCATGAACTATTTCGAATGGGAATTGTGGGCCATTAATTCCGTTGAAAGCCGTTCAAAAGGTATTTTTTTTTTCAAATATTTCTCTTGTTATCAATGTTTAAACTATGTATTTTTAGAGAGGAACAAATGTCCTGCAAATAAGCAAATCTTGACAAACAGATATGGGCACCCGTTACAGAATAACAGCTAGTAATTATGTACATAACTTACAAATGTCATAAATTTTAATTCAAAATATCAAGATTTTGTAAGTTCACGTGGTTTCTTTGTCACCAGGTGCGTGGACTTTACTTGGCGAGTTACATAAATCACATGAAATTTGGAATGAAAAATATTGACATTTGACATCTATGTATGTACATGATTACTATTACTGTTCTAAATAATTTTCATTCTTTGACCTCGGATTTTCGCCAAACATTTCCAGATTGTCTTCACCATTAGAAGAAAATTCCCCCGATTCATACGAAAATTCGTCAATCATATATACATAACAGAAAATGACGCCAAATTACAAGGTTAATTTTTAACAAAACAGCTGACCAAAATCGTATAACTGCGCAAACTCGAATCATTAGTAAGAAGACCACCTGAAATTGGTAAATATCATGAAATTTGGAATGAAAAATGATGACATTTGTCATTTATATTACTAGCTGTCATTCTGTCACGAGTCCCCATATCTGCTTGTCAACACAGAACACTAACCTAAACTTGTCAAGAAAGACCAACAAAGTAACATGACTGCTCGCGCCTTATAAATTAGTATCCTATGTACACTTAGTAGTATATGACGTCATTACTTTAGGGATATTTTTGATGACGTAAGTCTTCTACCATTTCATTTCTACCATAGTAAGTACCCTCGCCTAATTCGATTAGATACTCAGCGCAAACAACCATTGTGCTCTCAAATTCGACAACAGATTGTTTTACTGCATCAAAAGTTTGTAAACTGGTAAAAATTATAATTTACGAAATATAAAACCAAAACCAACAAGCAATTACCATGTCTTCACCTTATAAGAATAGTGTGTTAGGTTAATTAGATGTCAAGATTCTTCATCTAAGATGACCGTTGCAGTCTTTTCTGTGATCGCTCCGTAATCAATTACTTACAATCAGTGACAGGTTATAATTATCCAATCAAAGGATGGCGGAGATTACGGCAGCACAATGACCAACAACAACAAAGCGTTATTCAGCAACTATACGTTATATCAAGGGCTAATGTTAATGGATGAAGAGTTAGACAAGATATATATACAATTGGGAATGTGATGCTGTGGAAGAATTAAGTTTGGGGTTGACTACTAGATTTTAAAATGGCTGAGACAGGAAAAAAGAAGGGGTTGAAAGGATAATGAATTTGTTCCTGTAGAAAGATTTTTTTTTTATTCCAGGTGACTATTAAAAAAAAATCTGTTGTGACCAGCACAAGACCTTCCGTCAATTCGATGTATTTTGTACAAATCCTATACCAAAAGGTCCTTGGAACAGATTTTATATAATATCATGTAAAATCGAACACGAACACATACTATTTTTTATAAATTCCATACCAAAAGTTCATTTGAAAAGGTTCTACAAATCCAATAAAATTATCACATAAACACACACTAAGTAAAATGCACTTGACAATTCCTTCATTTCTTCTTCAGCTTTCCCCTATATTATTAGGGGTCGCTGTTTCCTCTTCTCTTCCACTCATTCCTGTCCAACGCATCTTCTTCACACAATCCTTTCTTTCTCAAGGTTTCTGCGATACAGTCTTTCCATCTTTTCTTTGGCCTTTCTTTGCATGTCACTTGCGAGGAACACTATGACATACCAATTTTAGATCCTATACTTTCTATATTTGGTTTTGCAACTGACACCTATCAATTAAATTTTTTTGAATATACCTATCAGCTGTTTACATGATAAATAGCAAAGCTGACTAATTTTTGAAAATTAATTCCTTTATAACGCTTTAAATCTACATCTATTGAATATGAAGGAAAATGTATAATCAAACCGTATAGAGAGGAGTATTTTCTTTAATATGTATAATAACAAAAAGTCAAAAAATAATATTTAACTGCGTTTTTTTAAGAAAAACTGTTAAAAACTTCAAATAAGGGTACTTCCGGTGGATCAATTATAACCAAAATCTAATCAACTCTTCATATGGTTGTACAGAAGAGGAATACGAAAGAATTATAATTTTTAGAATTGTAGTATTGGAGTTATCGTCGGAGAAAAATTTGTCATACACGGACACACATACACACACACAAACACGGACACACATACACACACACAAACACGGACACACATACACACACACAAACACGGACACACACACACACACACACACACACACATACATACAGACATCTTAAAAATGGTATATTCGTATTGTAGAGACCCTAAAAAGTGCTTATTCATTAAAAACTCACCACCGATTTTTTTGACCAAAAACAATACCTTCCTTCAGGTGACGCAAGGTCTACAATTTTAAATATTTAATTAGTAATTCAATAAGAAATTTTAAATGAACCTACTGCCTAGAAAAAGTTTTCAGTAATGTCAATGAAACTGTTGATTTTTGACACTGACATTTATTTGTTAATTACAACATTTGAATTTGACAACTGGTCTTAAAACGTGCCTAGCACTAAAATCTGGATATGCGATTTTTAGCATGAATCCAATACAGAACTCTATAACTCCAAAGTACATTGAGATACCGATTTCAAATTTTTAATTCGTATATAAAAAGTGTTGGAAAAGTATTCCTGCCAAATTTCACTATATTTCACCCATTTTGGACGCTGTTTGACAGTCAATTGTGTCAGTCGAATTCAATGTTCTTTATAAAAATGAGGCAGTTGTATAGTATACATTTGACATAATATGTTGCAGAAATTTCCATATCATTCTACGATGATGAATAACAATCATAATATACACACTATATCCAAATGACAATAACCGTAACTCATATGTCAACTTCTTTACTCTGCAAGTCAATCAATAACCATTAGATGGAGCTATCAGAGTTAAACTGGCCATTTATACAGACACATACACACACATACATGTAGCATACTCATGTCAACCGTTGCATCTTAATGAAGAAGATATTAATTATACATCAAGCTGCAAGCCCAGTGATATGTCAAGTGTGGTGTCATTACTGTGTCATATCATAAAGATGATTTGTTGGCGTGACACTACTGACACTAGATATTGATATTAGTAAATTGTTGTGATTATGAATGAATAAATTAGAATAAAGTTACAAGCGATCTGGCTTGATGGATTCAGAGTGACTGTATTTTAGTACAAGATTTACAACAACAGGTTGGATATATATAATTTTTTCCAAGGAATTTTTTTATAGGATTTATCCATTTTTATTTCAATACTTTTATTTCTAAAAATTCACACAGTTGTTCAAATACTTTAAAAATGCGTACACTTACGTAACATTCTCTTTACAATCAAATAATATTACTACCAAGTTTATATCTCTACTCATTTTTGAATTATTGCCTCAAAAGTCAATATAGCCCACATTTAGATAAAAACTTCAAAATTTACAAAAATCTAATTTTTATGCGTTTAGATACTTCTCAATGCGCTGATTCCAAATTTTGAAACCGCAGGTCGATATCTCGTTTCGTTCTCAAGATATTTAGATTTAAAGTTTTGCTCAAAACTGCCCGTTTTTGGGTATTAACCCAAAAATGGGTCGAGATATGAATTTGGCGACATCACCATTCGATTCTACGGACAAAAATACATAAGTATAGCAATTTTCATAATTTTTGCCCGACCGGTTAATTTTTTATGAATAAAAGCTTGAAAATGGTCAAAAATCGCAAAAATCGTAAGGGGTACCCCTTGCCATTTTTTCAGATTTTGGCCATTTTTAGGGGTTTTCAAACTTTTATTCATAAAAGATGAACCGGTTGGACGAAAATTATGAAAATTGGTTTACTTATGTAATTTTGCCCGTAGAATCGAATGGTGTTGTTGCCAAATTCATATCTCGACCCATTTTTGGGTTATTACCCAAAAATGGTCAGTTTTGAGCAAAACTTTGAATCTAAATATCTCGAGAACGAAACGAGATATCGACCTGCGGTTTCAAAATCTGGAATCAGTGCATTGAGAAGTATCTAGATACATAAACATTAGATTTTTGAAAATTTTCAAGTTTTTATCTAAAAGTGGGGTATATTGACTTTTGGGGCAATAATTCAAAATGAGTAGATATATATACTTGGTAGTAATATTATTTGATTGTAAAGAGAATGTTAAAAAATGTAAATGTAAAAAAAATTAAATTTGTATACTAATAAAATACTAGAAAAGTGATTTTACTGTACTCGTATGGCATTTAAGTACTGGTTTGGTAAACTTTTACTTTTCTTAACTTGGAACGTAATATACTATTTCCTGCCGAAGGCAGGGAAGTAGTAGATTATATGAGGATTTCAGGAAAAGGAATATTTTTATAATAAAGATGTTATTGAAACCTATATCTAAAAGCTAGGGGCATATATTAAAAAATAAATTTTTGTTCTAATCTTTTCTTTTTATGCCTAGTTCACGATTATAAAAATGACCTCTCGTATATCATATAAATTATATCAATCCAATCTAGAATTTATTTGCTGAATAGTTCCACAATGATTATTATATTTGTTTGTTATAAGTCAAATACCATTCCATACACAAACCACACATTCATACATATCATCTACAGTTCCATCGCTAAAAATCAGTTCACACGCTTTCATTCCAGTCGATCATTCCCATTCTCATATAATCAGATCAAGCCTCACGCGGCGTGCGTATCACTATTACATTACATCGCTCTTATTACTATCCCAGCCTACTATGCAATACACTGCTCACGGACACCTCATCGTGGAACTCAACCCAAGCTAGAATATCTTTATATGTGGCTGTCAATGCACATGTTATCGGTATATTACAACTAGTTAGCAGTTGTTAAATAGTTGTTAACTCGTAGATGGGTGATAAGAGCGAGCCAGTGACTTGGATGGTTTTTTGTAAGACGTTGAGGAAGAAATCGTGACATATGATGTTGGAAAAAACCGATAGAGTTTTGGAGGTGGTGTGACTATTAAATTTATTGTTGGATTAAAAAGTTGATCATAACATAAAGTTAATCTCTTTTTCTTTTACGCAATTTGAAATTATTTGAAATAATTGTAGTTCATTTTTATACCGGTATGTTGGCATGACAATGTTTACATTAAATTTTATATCGATCGAATATCTATCCTGTCACTATTGTCACTTGGTTGTCAGTTTACATTCATATAAAGCTTAAAAAAGCAATTTCAGAAACTAACCTTGTCATGAACTATTTCGAATGGGAATTGTGGGCCATTAATTCCGTTGAAAGCCGTTGAAAAAGTATTTTTTTTTTAAATATTTCTCTTGTTACCAATCTTTAAACTATGTATTTTTAGAGAGGAGCAAATGCCCTGCAAATAAGCAAATCTTGACAAGCAGATATGGGCACCCGTTTCAGAATGACAGCTAGTAATCATGTACATAACTTACAAATGCCATAAATTTTAATTCAAAATATCAAGATTTTGTAAGTTCACGTGGTTTCTTTGTCACCAGGTGCGTGGACTTTACTTGGCGAGTTACATATATCACATGATATTTGGAATGAAAAATATTGACATTTGATATCTATGTATGTACATGATTACTGTTCTAAATAATTTTCATTCTTCTCTCGGATTTTCGCCAAACATTTCCAGATTGTCTTCATCACTAGAAGAAAATTCCCCCGATTCATACGACTCTTCAGATGAAAATTCGTCAAATATATATAACAGAAAATGACGCCAAATTACAAGGTTAATTTTTAACAAAACAGCTGACCAAAATCGTATAACTGCGCAAACTCGAATCATTAGTAAGAAGATAAACCACCTGAAATTGGAAAATATCATGAAATTTGGAATAAAAAATGATGACATTTGTCATTTATATTACTAGCTGTCATTCAGTGGGGAAGGGATTCGATACAGATGATCCAAAATCTGGTCGACCACTTGAAGCACGAACTGCAGAAAATGTTCCACAAGTTGAAAAATTGGTGCTTATACATAGATCGACGATTGAAGGTTACTGTCATTGCCAACATTAAAACAAAGTGACATTTTAAAATTGAAGGTGTGGGAAAGAAAAACGTTAAGGAAAATATTCGGTGGTAAAAAAGAAGAAATGTTGGTGAGAAGACGGGCAAATGCGGAAGAGATGCGTTTATATGGTGACAGTGCAATAATCGGGTTAATTAAAGCTAAAAGACTAAGATGGTTGGGACATATATTGCGGCTACCAGAGGACAGAATAGTGAAGAAAGTTTTCAAAGGAAGGACAGGAATAAAGAAGAAAATAGGACATCTAAGGAAAAGTGGTGTGACTCCGTATGTAAAGACTTAAATAGACTCAATATAAAAAACTAGGAAATAAAGACTCTAAATAGATTAGAATGGAAAGAAATATGTAAAAGGGCCATGGGCCTGTAAGGCCTGCAGAGTTGTTGTATTATTATTAGTGACTTTTCATTTAAAAATATGGAAAAAATTCTTAGGGAAGAAGATTTGAATCAGACGAGGAATTAATGTATGCTGTTGACAGCAATGAGTGCCGTGAGGTGCCGCCTGATAAGCGCCCGCACGGTACAAATATGTCATCATCATTACCGATATCTGCGATAAAGCAGATTGTGGCACACTCAGAAATGAGTATTACGCCGTGATGATATATTTATTTATTTTATGTTGTTGACAGTTATTTTGCAGACATTCCAAAAAATTTTTTTTTGACGAAATGGTAGATTTGAAGAAACGTGTTTTTTTAATTTTTTTATTTAAGAAAATAGGAGAACCAACAGCTCAAACAGAGACCAAATAAAGGTTCTCGCGTATTAAACACAATATTACAAGAAAAGAAAAAATAGCAAAACAGTAATAAAGTTAGTAGAAATAAACAAAATAATTACACATTTTTTAAAACTATTAAGAGATAAACTAAACAAATCAAGATGACTGAATTGATTGTTGTAAACTGCCATTATTCTATTTATGCAAGAAAATTTATAATTATTAGTGTTACTTGCAGGAAGCTTAAACAAATTATAAGTTCTTGTACATTTTGCTGGAACATTTATAAGGAATAGAGAAAGAATATTGTCAGAATACAACAAATTGTTGAAAATCTTGAAGAGGAATAACATATCAAAATAAGTTCGTCTACTTTCTGAGCTATTCAAATTGAACCTTTCTAATTTATTAATATAATTCGAATAGTTTACTTTAAATTTATAGCGTAGTAGATTAATAAACTTTTTTTGAACAGTTTCAATTATATTAATATTTGATCTGTATTGTGCATTCCACACAACAGATGCATATTCTAGTTTAGAACGTACTAGAGAATTGTATAAAGAAATAAGTGTATCAATGTTTTCGAAAAATTTACATTGCCTAAAAATGAAGCCCAATGTATGAAATGAATCTTTACTGATTTTATCGATATGAGTAGTCATTGTTAATTTAGGGTCGTATATAACTCCTAAATCTTTTATAACAGATTTCATATCAAGTGTTAGATTATTTATGTGGTAATTATATGTTATAAAATTATAGTTTCTGGTAAAGTTCATGACGTAGCATTTAGACGGATTTAGACTTAAATAATTTTGTTTGCAGTATAAATGTAAACGTAATAGATCACTTTGCAATGCAGTACAATCATTAGTATTTGTAATTGTTTTAAATAATTTCAAATCGTCCGCATAAAGTAAGAAATTCGAATTTTGAAAGCATTGTGAGATATCATTGATGAATAAATTGAAGGAAGATATGTTGAAAAATGAACTATTGTGCAAGTTCAATGTATCTTCTTGCATCTACGTAGATATCTTTATAAATTGCCCTGGTAGTTAATATTTAAATCTTCTGGAAGACTGTTGCCCAGCCTCATAGCAAAACACCTTTCAACATCTTGGTAGTTTTTCGTTCCGTACAGGTGCAGTGTCGCTCTCTTTCTTCAAACAGGCGATCTAATTGAATTTCCAGCTAATTGAATTCATAAATGAAACCGATCCGTCGGCGATGCGATCACGATCACGATCGGACGAGAGCTGCACAAAAACAGTGAGAGAACGTGTGACAGGAAACGCGCATTCGCCACAGTGCCCATTGATACTTGAACAGTGCCGCTACTAAGCGTTGATGACAGCCTACTGGGAATTTGGTTTATAGGAAAACGTACCAAAAGAAATTTAAATTAGATACATTTTAATTGAATATTATAGAGACTAATAGCTCGATTCTAAACTACAACAATGTAAAGCTATATTTATTACATTGATGTAGCTCACATTGCACTATAAGTAGAAAATTACAGTGCTGAATAATTGTCTATTCAGAACACACCGATGTAATATCGCCAATGTAGTAAGATGCAGCTAACTTCAGATGTTCTTTGTAAAAATTTAAAAATATCCAAGGTTGATCATTTTTTCCGTATTGAAATTCCCAACGCCAAAACTAATGTAAGAAGAGAATTTGCTTTCACCAAATGAAATGACAAGTTTTTTTTTTTTATTGGTTACCGTAATGTAAGATGTACAATTCCAAAAACACAGTTTGCAGACGTTGGGCTGATATTATACTCTAGCGTAGCTAAATTGAACATTGAAAAATACGTTGAAAATAAATTACGAATATTTTCAAAAACTTTAGGAGAGAAGCAACTGTGTTTGAACATAATACAAGAACAAAACATTGTTATTATAAAGAAATCACTCAAATAACAATTAATTTTATTGTGTATTTGAAGAATGATCTAATTTTGTAGTTGATATATAAAAAAATGTCTCATTGTTTTTACTAATTTTGTTAGATTAATTTTTTACAAATTTATTTAACAAACACTATGCTTTTGATAATCTTCTTGTAAAAGCATGTAATATACAGGGTGTTTCAAAACATGTGTCGGAAAATAAAGGCTGGGATTGGTTGGCTAATTATAAGAAAAAAAGTTCCTATTAACATGGTTCCGCAAACGCACCGTTTTCGAGATACAGGGTGTAAAAAAATTATTTTTTTTTTATTTTTTGACGATATTATTATTATTATTATTATTATTTAACAACTAAACGACAATTGTCAATAATTTTAATGTCAAAACAAATGCATGAACGCAGACGACTAGATCAAAAACAAATGTTTTTACCAACAACAAAACATGTTGCTACTTTTTTTCATGATTTCCATCATAAAATGCCGTATTTCTCTAAAACGGTTTACGTTAGAGCTTTTGACTAGGAGTACCTTTTTTGTGTAGAAAATTGGTGGTTCCCAATGTGCTTTCAGAATGCCAATTTCCCAAGTGTCATAGAAATTAGGGCCGTAAAAACCTCACGCAACCCTAAAATCTCCGTCAATGGCACATGAAAAAAATTGAATAAGCGCTTAAAAAGTAGCTAACATTAATGCTAAGATGGAGAACTTATAATTAGCCAACCAATCCCACCATTTATTTTCCGACACATGTTTTGAAACACCCTGTAGATAGGATATTGTTACTGGCTATTTTAATATATTCTGAAACTTAATCACCAAGACACCGAATATAATTCTTTCACAATCTTACGATGTAAGACATACACTAACATATTAGATCGACGTTCGACGAAAATTTTACATCGCTGATTTAAAGTTACATAGATTGTCATTTTGTTCTGAATAAGCATTACAGAAATATACTGTAAACTTTGACGAGTTACAGTGCTTACATCGATGTAATATGCGTTCAGAAATAAAATCACATCATAAACTGAAACATGCATTTTAATATTTTTCATATCAGCCAAGTACTTTTTCTTATATTATCCATGTATGCAAGTACGTTCTTATCTTTTTCTCTGATATGTCGACTTGTCGGTGGCTTGAAAGACATGTTTGTAATTAAGGCTGGGCAGTAACTAAGTTAAATGACTGTTGTATTACACGAGTTCTCGTGCTATACCGCTGCGCTGCTGTGCTTATACACTCGATACGCTGATCTAATCAACCGCCCTGTTTTTATACACTAGCCCCTTGATTGGCTGTAGACGTGGACAGGTATACACAGGTCACTATCCTACAAAAAGTCCAATTACATCATCGGTATCGCGTTTTTATTTGGGTAGGTGGTATGGGCTTTAAAAGATTACATTTTTAGATCCATCTAAACCCCGATCCCGGGACCGGTAAAGCTAAATGTTTCCATGGGATCAGTTGTTTATTTATTTCTTATTTGCTCGCAGTAAAAAATAAAATAATACTTTTTTATTCTTTTTTCAGGATCGCAAAAAAATACTGTACCCAACATGACCTGAAAGTGTCTATACTGGGCTCACAAGCTTCCAAAGCTCGCCTACGGTTCGCTCTAGAATATGCTTGCTCACCTAGTAAAGTATCACTTTCAGGTCTTGTTACGTAAATTACTATTCAATGATGATATGAAGAATAATCTAAAATCTGTCAAATCGGTCAAACAAAAGATTTGACAAGTAACGGAAACAAAGACAACAAACCGAAATTATGTATGACTATCTCTGTCGATCTGGCTGGGTACATGGTAAAGATTCACTCGCTCCATCCAATAGTTAACAAATCCCTGGTTTCATCTTTCAACTGCCTTTTATAGGTTATAAATCTACCCTGTTTACCACTTGCGTCCTTAAAATATCCCGGTAGCTGTAACCTGATGGTGAACAGTTGTTTACCGATATATACTGGTAACAGTTCACCGATAGAATTTTTGTAAATGCCTATTGTTTTGCAGTTTTTCTATATAAGTTTATAAAATCCCATTCTATATTAAAATACACTTTAATTGCTTCCTGCAGAACCTTCCATTAGTATCATCCACTATTTTTTCCTAAGTTTTGAAATTGATTAAAAAATTAAAATCATTCTCATAAACTTTCTTGTGGGCTGTTTAATACAGCTTGAAACTCTCCTATTATAATTGTGTTGCAAATGATTTCACGTTACCTTACAAAAAACTAATTCAATAGCTCTGTAAAATTAGAATCTAAATAAACCTGATTTAATATTAACAAAACCCCAGGCGCTACATCCGTATCGGTGTAATGATTCATCTTCATTGGCTATCCAATTAACTGGGCAACAATCACAGCTCGGACACGGTGTATCAGAAATTCACCGAGTCCGGAGGAGTTGCACAATAGGTACAATGTCCATTTAGATTAGGTTCCCAGCTGAAAAACGTACGCATTTCAATTGAACCAAGAAGAACGTCTCTAACGGGTAATTAGTTTGGAGAATGAAATTCTGGGGAAGATATAAAAGCTTCAGGAAGAGAGAAGAAAATGAGCAATTGATGGTGTAGTTCGAAAGGATATTTGAATTCTGAGTAGAAGGAGAGATAGAAGAAAACTTTTTGAAAGAAAAACTTCATGGATTTTAAAATAATATATTTTAAAATAATAATTTTGTATAGTTCAACGCAATATTAAAAATATCTCCACATAATTTCCCATGTCAATGTTGACATATATTTGCAGCACTTTAATCAAACAGCTGTCAATAACCACGTGTTTTCAAAGTGTCAAATATTAGTTTACAACTTCAAATTTCCGAAATGGATCATGTACAGCGAAGAATTTATACAGATTGCGTTTTAGAGCACCAAGAATTTGATGATAATTTTTCAAGGAAAAAAAAAGAAAAGACTAATGCCCGGTTTCTCCACAGCAACTTAAGTTGTTGATTATTAAAGTGCTACTTAATTGTAAGTAAGATATATCCCAATAGCGTTGCACCAACAAATTCAAATGCGAACTTAACTTATGTCACAAATCACATTGGCAACAGCGTAATGTTGTTCTATGATTGGTCAATTTGAAATTTAGCGATTCAAAATAAAATACCGGCTGTCAAATGTCAAAGCTGTCAATGTGTTTAACAGGGTTTATATTTGTATTCATTCAACAATATTCGATATGGATTTACAAGATTTCCCTAATTTTGACAACGTTAAGTCGATATTGTCGAAAATGGTAGGACTCCGCGAAAAATAAGTAACAGAATTGATTTGTTCCAAATATATTATTTATTTTTAATATTTTTATGTGGACCACCGCCAGTCCTATAAACTGAAGCCTTTTTCTTCGATGTCGTCTTCCTTGGGTCAGTCTACATATTTGCACACATTTTATTGCCAATGCTGCGGCAATTAATTTCCAGGTGTTATCTTTTTGAATATTGGACATGGACACCGCAATGATTTTTTATTTTCAATATTCTCTTTAAATCTTTGTTTCTACAATCTTACAGACCAATTTTCTTCCTCTTTGCTATAATTTAATCCTTTCTTCTTTATATCATCTAATTTTCTTGCCGTAACAGCCCAAAACGAAACAAATTTACCGCGACTTACCGATATGTCAACTGACATGACACATAATCACATAAGTCACCGATTTTTTCGACTTACATTTAAGTGCTACTTACGTCTTACATTTTGACATTTTTGCGTGGTGCAACAGTTTAAGGTGGAACTTAGGAATAAGCAACGACTTAAGTCGTAAGTTGCTCTGGAGGAACCGGGCATAATATTTTGATGCCTACGTAAGTAATTCCTAGCTGGGCATTGCTTTGTTTGGTGAAATTCAAAATGAATAAGAATTATTCTTAGTTCAGTTTCTTGGACATAAATCATCCTCCTTCATTGCTTCATCAGGTGTTCCGCAGGGTTCTAATTTGGGTCCTCTTTTATTTATTTTATTCATTAACGACATTACTGATATTTTAAAATCTAACAAACTTTTATTTGCCGATGACTTAAAAATATATCTACCCATTTCATCACATGCCTATTGTCTCCAACTTCAACAAGATCTTAATAACCTCGATAAATGGTGTGAACTAAATAAACTCAATCTAAATCTTAGCAAGTGATTTGTAATGTCGTACTCGCGAAGCAATTCAATTTTGGGTCATAATTATATTTTAAATCAAACTTGTCTTTCTCGGTGCTATACAATCAAAGATCTCGGTGTGACATTTGATCCAAAACTTTCATTTACTAGTCATATTACACTTACATATAAGTCAACCAAATGCTAAGTTTTTTAATTCGTAATGCACGTTTCTTCCGTAACATTTCTTCAATTTTAACCCTTTATTTCTCGTTCGTCAGATCCAAATTATAATATTGCGCAATTATCTGGAGTCCTTTTTATGAAGTCTACCAGGACCATATTGAAAATATACAAAATAAGTTCCTAAAATATATATATTTCAAAATTAATAATATGTACCCCAGCAGAACAGTTTCTTATAGAGAATTGCTTAAACTTTTCAATTTTCACAGCCTTACTGAACGTCGAGATATTAACTCTGTGTACTATCTATGTAAACTAATTCAAGGTACAATGAGCCTGTTTCACATTTTTCAAAAACTATTTTAAATGAAAGTTTATGCAGTGATTTTCTTAGTAATAATTTTTATTTTAATAATTTGTTGTTATTTGTGGAAATAATTAAATAAAAAGATTGGCGTTCTGAAAAACTACCCCCCACTCCTGTGACGTAGAAGTATATACATAACGTCATTAATAGCCAATAGGAAAATTGTTTTTCCATCACCTACGTTTAATCATATTATTCACATAAATAAACGTAGGCTTATAGTTTGTCACTTGTTAATAAAAAATCTTTTCATTTGACATTTAACGCTGACATTGCTCATTGTAAATGAATAATAATTACACTCAAGCTAAGTCGGACAATTTACCCAAGGTCGATAGCTGGATGGTGGCTAAATTTATATCAGAGAACGATTGTTTTACTGCTACCGAAATAAGGGGCGTTAAAGATTTGAGGTAAAACAATATATAAAAACCGAATTTACTATATAAATTGATAATATATTTTACTTTAAGGTGCTGGTCATGATTCTTACATTGAATTTGCTATAGGATATGTAGATCTATGTCGAAAAAAAAAATATCTGTATAGTATAGTAGATGTAAAGTTTGCCCTGAACATGAAGTGAAGCAATAAAATATACTGTTATCTTGAAGGTGGATGAAAGTTGAAATGATCTTCACAAACATGAAAACACGATTTTTCTCATATTATCAGCTCTTCGACTTACTGCTTCTAGCCACAATTTTCTTTTTTTCGCATCTTTTGACAAATTTATAAACTCTATAGTAAGTAGGTTTGTTCCTAAGATGTAAGAAGTCACAATACAATATCGTAAATTACTCATTTTATTTTGAACTTTTTATTACCTACATATTATACAACTTGAAGCAATCTTAAAAATTTGACATTTGTTTGACAACTTTGACAATACACTTGACACAAAAATGTTTACATTATAAACTGACCAACCGTTGAAGATGTATGTACGCTGACGTCACATTCTGTTTCAGATCAAGTGACTTATTCAAAATTTTATCCAAATTTCAAAAATTAATTGTAAAATATCTAAAGGATTTTTCGTGATATTTTCAAATTTGAGGCTCTTTAAAGAACAATATCTTTTAAAATTTAATACTTAGAATTTATATAAAAATTCTTGCAACAGCCCTATTGATGATCCTAATAGTCTGAGCCTGCTTCCATTCTACGCCCCTTCCGTCCAAACTCGCTATTCCCGAACTTTTTACCTTCCAACTCCCCGTACTAACATCTTCTCAGCATCACCAGTTCACCGCATGTGTTTTACTTATGATTTGAAATTTGTCAATGTTGATGTCTTCCTAAATAATCCTAAATGTTTTCTCAAAGAAATTCTGGCTATTGTACCATGACGGTCTTTCCTGTAATTTTTTATTTTTTCAACATATAGGTAGTTGTTTATATTAGTTGTATTTTGTACGTTACTCATTTAACATTTTAATGTGTTTTTTCCTGTCCAGTCAATAGGCTTCCCCCTGTTGGACAGTGTACGTGTAAATAAATAAATTAGTTTAGGCAGTTCTTAAATTTGGGAAATTCCTAGCTAGGCAACGCTTCAGGAATCGGTGGTGAAATCGGCCGTAAACCACATATCCTCTCCTGTTCGCTACTCTGTACTACACCACAACTACCGGGTCTATACTCTCCATCGCCATGCCATCCTAAGCTATCCTATTTGAGATGTGTTTCCGCTAGTAGCTGAGTCAGTTGCGGTAATGAGTGTAGGTCGGCCGGTGGTCCCTAGCAGGCGGTCCGGGTTCAAACCCCGCACACTAGCGGCTTTGTACAAACATGCTGTTACACACCTGCGTACATGCGACGCACTGAGATACAAAAGGACCTCCAGAGTTGATAACAGATCTGGTGGACAACAATAACAGAGGATATTGTAGTATGAATCAATAGGAAGTCAAACTCATAATAATTCGGCTACAAATCATAAAATCTAATATCTAAATCCTAAATTTATAAGACCTAAATGTCATTATTAGGATTTTAGGAATTAGATTAGAAATCTATATATTAATGCTAATTCACACCACCATCCTTCACAGAAATTTGGCACTATAAAATGTCTAATAAGAAGAGCTACAGATATATGCCATCCAGATAAATTAAAAATATTTTTATGAAGAATGGTTATTCTGTGTCTTCTATTGAAAAATGTCTTAAAGCAAATAGAACAACAAACAATGAAGAAGAAAGGAACGTATTATATGCATCGCTTCCTTATGTTAAAAACGTAACGGACAAGATTGGTAGAATTCTTCGTAAGAAGAACATGAAGATTTCGTTTTCACCATATGTTAAACTTCGACATATGTTAAAACAGGTGAAAGACGTCATCCCTCTTCAATCATCAGGGATTTACAGAATTCCATGTGTCTGCGGGAGAGTTTACGTCGGCCAGACTGGTAGAACTGTCTCTACAAGATTGAGAGAACATCATTGATCGATCAGATTGAACCAGCCTGAGAAATCGTCCGTTGCAGAACATGCTTTGGAAGAATTCCACCAAATAAAGTTTGAAGATACGAAAATTATTGCAAGACCTTCTCGACTTAACAACAGATTAATAAGAGAAGCCATTGAGATTTATAAAACAAGAAATATCAATCTCAATCATTGTGACGGATTAGAACTTAGTCGCGCATGGCTTCCAATATTAAATATGTTGTAATTTGTAATATGTACACAATTTTTTTAAAAAAAAATTCTAACATCTGTTTATAAAGAGTACGGCTGCGGTATTTCGCTACCGATAAAGCGTCTCTGAGTTATACAGATCACTTCTCTGCCAGTTTTTGGGACGGTTTTTCCTCTGGCAAAAGGAGATTTTTCCTGAGAAGATGCATGTTCGCCGTCCATGTTATTATCGGGCATGCATATATTGTCTAGAAAATTGTATACATAAAAAGGTAACATTTATGAATATTTCTTGTTACATTGGTTACTTGTTATTTTTGTTAATTAAAAAATTAATGTCAATGTATCCCCTGAAGAAGGCACCAGTTTATGGTGCCGAAACGTTGGGTTTAAATTAATAAATACAGAACATAAACTAAAAAAGGTAGTATTTTTCCAATTAATAATATGAGTTCTGAAAGATATTTTAATAATTAGATTTTAGGGTTTTGCCTCCTGCAATTGAAATTATTCTACTGAAAAACTTTCTAAAAACGGATAAATTCTCTATATGGAACATTTTCAAATATCTCTTTATAAAAACTAATGACACAACTGAATCAAATTAGCGACAAAATCAAATATCACCACGGGTTAGTTAACTAGTATCAATATTCGCAAATCATTCTAAAAAAATTTACACCAACCACAATTCTTTTCCGTCCGTCAAATGTACTTGGACGGCACTCGGTTGATGATTCGTTTCAGTTTTTATTTCATCTGTTTCTTCTACGCTATCTAGATGCGGTGAAGGATGGTGATAGCAGCGTTATTTATTTGTTTATTCCGCGTCATCCGAAACAAATTGGCAGCGGCATTCCTGCCGCTTTGGGAAAAAATGCGACATTGTTTCTTTTTAATTTTGTAATTAAAGATTGCAGTTGGCTAGAAAAACAATCGCAGAGAACAGATGAAAACGAGGCTAATAAATGTTGGATGAAACGAACAGACGATTTTTGTTCAACGGATTATCATTTGTTGAAACGATTCCCACAGAAATGTGAGGTTTTTTGTTATTTGTTCTGTTTTAGAAATAATATAAGATTAATTCGATTTCTTGGAATATCGTTAATACCATTAATGGCGAATTAACTCCATGAAATAAAATATGTAGGTATACTTCTATTTCTTTATGAGAACGATACGGTTATTTTTTATTCTAACAGATCGATTCTCGAAAAAGTTAAAGCTAATCTTCATTTTTAGATTCTACTCTAATTTTGACAGTTTATATCTTAAAATATAGTCTAAACTATTGCTAATATCTATCTTTTTTGATAATATTATGAAGATTAAATTTTAAATACCGGAATAGAATACAATTCACAAATCAAAAAATGAGGATTAACTTAAACGTTGTTGAGAATCGGGGAAGATTACGAAATGTCATTTTTGTATTCAAGAACATAATTGATTATCAAACAACGTTTTACGAACACCATGCCCAAAAATTAATAAAAAAATAACAAGAAAATTTTGTCGGAAAAATAAATCTAATGGGTTTCAGTCCTATTTGTTTAATGAATACTCAACGTTTCGACAGTATCAGAAGCTGTGCTTATTGGTATTTATCGACCATGGTACTGTTAAAAATCCACAAAACCAGAACACATACGATCCTATAGCAGCCCCCAAAATGATGTGAAACATGAGATTCGCGTGAAATACTACAGCCCGCATTATTGAACTAATACAGGGTGGGGCAGAATGACCTCCCTGATTTGAAGGGTTAATTGTATGAAAACGGTTCAAGATACATAAAAAAGGTTTTTATTGCTCAAAAGTACAAATAATGCCGTTTTATTTTCACGATGTTTGGAAAATGATATCGTCCAAATGGCGGCCTTGGCGAGTAATGCACATATTGAGCCTTTCAAAGAAGTTTTCGGCTACTCTTCCCAGTATATCTTCTACAGCTTTGACATATCCCCACAGAAAAGTCACACGGGCTCAAATCGGAGGAGCGAGGGACCATGGAACATCCTCCCGGTGAGAGATCAGGCCACCGGGAAAGAACTCTTGCAGAATTTCTCGTGATCGACGGGCAGTATGAGCCGTGGCTGAAACCAGAAGGCTTCTGTGTCGTATTCCTCGCCATACTCTTCCATTTTGGGGGCAAAAAGTACTCCATGTCACAATAGCGAGCCGAATTGACGGTAACAGAACAGTTAGTCCTTCGGATTCAAAAAATAAGGCCCAATAATGCGTATAGAGGACACGGCGCACCAAACTGTTACTTTGGGGCTGTGAAGAGGTCTTTGATGCAGTACACGAGGGTTCTCAGATGCCCAGTAACGAAAATTTTGTTTATTTACTGTGACACAAACATGAAAATGCGCTTCGTCGAAAGGCTCAATATATGCATTACTCGCCAAGGCTGCCATTTGGACGATGTCATTTTCCAAACATCGTGAAAATAAAACGGCAATATATGTACTTTTGAGCAATAAAAACCTTTTTTAAGTATCTTGAACCGTTTTCTTACAATTAACCTTTCAAATCAGGGAGGTCATTCTGCTCCACCCTGTACAAACTATACATATTATGAAAGAAGAAAGTATGATCTACAAAGTAAGAGTATACTTTTCGAATTTATTTTTCTAGGGGCGAAGTTATGACTATTTGAAGAACAGGTATTTTTGATAGCTAATATCATCAATCTTTTGCAAAATTTCGAAATTTCTTTAGGAACATATTGTTAATTGGTTTTATGTTTTAAAATTCTAAAAATTTATCGAATACCTAGAAATAGAGGTTGAGGAGTTTCGCACGATAAACACTATTTTCTAGAATTCTTATTAAAATTGCCCTTACAGTGCAGTAGTACAGTAAATAGCTGATAGAAATTAGTTAAACTATTTTTGAAGTATATTTGAAGGTAAGTACATTACGTCTAGACAATATAATTTACTGCATTTAAAAATAAGCTCCCAGCTATTTCTACCGCCGTATTTAAATCAAAACATGTGTTTGTTGTTAGTATGTTAGACACTAATCACATATCATTGCGAAACACTTCAATGTTCGCCTGGTGTCTATGTCAAATCATCAAGTGTCTTACAATTTCTTCAAGCCTAGAGAAAAGTGGATTATTCTCATTACTGTCAAATCCTAGCTTAACGAATTCCCAACAAACAGCTGTTGACATGGCAACGCCAACAGATACGGGCCAAGGAGATTGCTGTTTTCTTCATTTGTTTGTTCATTGTCATTGTTTTCTTTTGTTTGTAATTAAAATCATAGTTTTATATTTAAATTGCGAAATGAAAAGGAAGTTTAATAAGATAAACATTGTACAAATCTGTTGTCGGTTTTGAGAGAAAACTGATGTAGAATTTAATTTTCAGTACTAATATAACAAGAAAGTGAGAATAAATTGTAAATAATTTGACAGATTTTTCGAAAACGAAAGCCTGTAGGGCTTGAGTGGCTATTGCCAAATGGCAATAAATTTGAGAAAGAAACTGAAGAATTATTTTATAACTATTTTTTTTAATTTTTCGGTCTCGTCCGCGTGCCTGAGTGTTTGGTCGCAAAACTGGGGAACCGGGTTCGAATCCGACCGATGCCAAATATTTCGAATTTTAAATGGCACAAAAGTGACCTATGTGACAGATAATGAAACATTTCATTGGTTTTAATGTCAAAAAATAATCTACAGCAATGAAACATTTTTGTCTAAAATTAAATGCGAAGTTTTTCGCAAGCAAAAACTGATTTCTCATCTTAAACGCCTACGGCCCGCTTTTTAATTAACACCCTGTATATATAGCTTTTATTCTGGTATAAATTTGTTTCACATGTTATAAAAAAAGCCTGTACATTGTGAAATAATATTAGTGTGTGTGTGGGCTTATATATGAACTATTACTGACATATTTGAAGCGGATTTTGTTAATCCTACTAATGTATAAGGTTAAGAACAAATGGAATGTATAACGCATTATTAGACTCATATTAAAAACATGTTATTTCAATATGAGCTTAAAAATCGTTAGTAAATTTCTCCAGTTAATAATAATTGCATTATAGTGTAATCCTTATTCTTTAAATAAATATAACTATGAATACCTGCAATCCAATTAATTTTAAAAACAAATTAGGTATATCTATTGAAATCCAGGGTCTGACTGAGGACTTTTGGCCCCGAAACATGCAATTTTGGTTTCGGTGGCGCTACGACTAAAGACTTTTTTTCAAATACTATTATGAACTGTAAACTGAATAATAAAAATTCATACAGACCTCAACACATTGTGTAATATTTTTCTATAAAATGCTCATAAAAGTACATCGTTTTATTTTTAAATAAATAAATAAATAAATATATCATCACGGCATATTACCCATTTCTGAGTGTGCCACAATCTGCTTTATCGCAGATATTGGTAATGATAATAACATATTTGTACCGTGCGGGCGCTTCCCAGGCGTCATCTCACGGGCACTCATTGCTGGAGTGGAGAGTGCACGACAGGGGTCACTTTTGTACCATTTAAAATTCGAAATATTTGGCGTCGGTTGGGATCGAACCTGGTTCTTCAGGTTCGCGACCAGACACTCAGGCACGCGACCACGGGACTGTTTTATATTTGTTGTAATTATTTCTGCTCTTAATAAAGGTTATTTTGTCTATTACTGTCAAATTAAAACCTTAAAATAGAAAATCACCAGCAAAATGTTATTCACGCCAAATGTTTTACAATAAAAAAAATGGGGTTCACTTTTGACCCACCATATCTTAGGTAATTGTCCAACATACCACTGGCAGACCTATATTTAATAGGAGTCTCCTATATTTTGTTCAAATCTTCTACATCCTATGCAGTTATCCTATATAAAAGTTTTTAAAATCTGGGAACCCTACCACTGCAGTTGAGGATTAATCCTCTGTATCAAACTACCTTCTCAATTCCTCGACATAATTTCTAAATATAACATTTGATATGTACAATATCTGGCTTTAAAATTATAATTTTGAACACATATCTCACAAATACTATATTTACATATAAAACTAAAATGGAGTCTTAAGGTAAAGTTATAACTAAAGAAAAAACCCCTTAACCTTAACAATAAATTTAAAAACTATATACGTATTTCGAGAACTAAGATCTCATCATCAGTAGAAACTACAAAGTAAACACAGAGAAGTTAAGATTACTCAGCATGTAAACCATGCCAGAGGTCAAAACAGCTCTGAGGAATAAGGGAGAGAACACGGGTTATATAGGGACAGGAGTCATAGCTGAATGGATACCTAATTAGGTTACCAAGATTAAACAGAGTAATGGTCTTATATTAACTCACATAATTTAGAATTTGGGATGGGACCTAGGTCCGCGTTCATCAATTTATCTTTAAATTTATGTATTATCAAGCTCTCATGTTGGACACACTGGTTATTAAAAACAAAACTAAATTAGAATTTGACATATATAGGAAACCTACGAATACTAATCGATTTATAATAGCTGACTCGAATCATTTTTGGCAACATAAATTAGCAGCGTTTAACTTTTTAATTAATAGACTGACCAAATTTCCGTTAAACAAAACACGTTTTGAAAATGAATTGAAATATATTAAAGAAATAACTAAATATAATGGATTCCCGGTTAAAATTATAGATAAAATAGTCTATAAATTTAAAAATCGTCAATCCGTAATAGATTTCACAACTTTAAAGCCAACTAATAATAAAATTAATAAATATATAACATTACCATTTGATAATGCCACCAAAGATGTAAACAAAATTATTAGGTATCTTAATTAATCTTAATTCATAGATGCAATTCGTAGATGGCCTTGATCGGACTTCTTTCAAAAATTTTACTGTACTCTTCTTTTCCATCCTGTATATTATGGGGAAAGTTTCGGATTCCCGACAAATACAAATGCATTGCTGTTCAATTTGGCGACATGCAGATACAATCTCCTTGTGCATGCGCTTGCGGGCGCGTGGGTGTGCACACCGCACCAGTAATTGCATTTCACGTCAGTCGACCCAGCCTAACCTATGCGCCTATACCTAGTTTTAACATCCAACATACATACGTGCCGTGACCGACTTAACAGAGAAAGAATTGCAGATTTATGGATTTCTAAATCATAGATGAATAAGCACTCGTGATCTTCGAAAGATATATTGGATTTTCACTTAGATATAGATTGTAATTAATAAGTATTGTAGCTAATAATAAGGGTAAAGTAAAAAGGAGTTAATTTTTAGTTAATTTTTGAAAGCTAAGACGATCCTATAGCGATGAGGCAAGTGCGCACAAAAATGATTCAATAAAAACTAGTGCTGTGAGGATCCGACAAAACATGGATCCGAGGTCTCGGATTTCCAAGCGGATATCCGTAAATTTAACTCGGATTTGGATTCGGATCCTGATTTGGGTTCGATGTGTTGTTTACGGATCCGAATTTTAATTCTGGATCCGATTCATCATTTTGAATGTAAAGTGAGTTCAAATTCAAACCGTTACAGTGGGTCTGTTTTTCTCTACAGCGGTC
Organism: Ophonus ardosiacus; assembly: GCA_943142095.1. Taxonomy (NCBI): domain Eukaryota; kingdom Metazoa; phylum Arthropoda; class Insecta; order Coleoptera; family Carabidae; genus Ophonus; species Ophonus ardosiacus. Next base: position 39,266,208 of record OW964836.1, read on the forward strand.
TGTAAACAGCAATAAATTTTATAATACCCCTCTAAAATTGACAGGTAGCTGGTGCAAATACGAGAAGGATATTTCTTAGAATATTGAATTCTGTAGTTGTAAAATTTTAACATTCATTACAACAAATAATTCAAAGAAAACGAGTTTAAGATTAAATTTGAGAAATAATGGTTGCAGGTGTCGAAATACCTATTTATTTATATCGTCCGATACTCATACTCATATTCGGATCCGGATCCAAAATCCAATACTCAGATTCGGATCCAAAATCCGATACTCAGATCCGGATCAAAAATCCAATACTCAGATCCGGATCCAAAATCCGATACTGAGATTTGGATCCGAGATCCGGATAGTTCAACATTCAATTATCCGGATATTTTTGGATCCGAAACCAAAACTATCCGGATCCGGATCCCATCACTAATAAAAACCTGAAGACACAGTATTGATACGTCCCCTACTGTATATTTGAGGTACAGAAATTAACTAATTAAATTTTATCGCTGAAATCCCATACTCGTGCTCCACTGTAAGTATTCACTATTAGAAGATATATTAATTTATTGTGTTATAGTATATTCTATCAGGTTAGTAAATTCCTCAGCTGTGATAAACGACTTTGCTGGCTGAAATGAAACAGTACAACACACATGGATAACGCCGTACGGTTATTTATGGTTGCACTCATATCTAACCATCGCGGTTCGTACATCAAACACAGACAAATTCACTATTTATATCTCTTGGCTAGGGAAATGTATCGTGATTCGTGGGTGTGTATATACTTGAAGTTTCTACTATCACTATCAAACAAATAAACGCTTTAATACTCGTTGAGCTACTTATGTTTTTCATAGAGATGGTTGCTCTACTTAATTTTTTAAATACATTCATTTTACTTGTTTATTTATGAAGGATTATTATTAGGAATAGTTGTGGTACTGTATATTTATTAAAAACTGTGCACCGAATTTTTTGACCAAAGACAATACCTTCCTTACCAAAGGTGACGCAAGGTAAAAAAGAATTTCTTAACAGAAAGTTATCGAAATAATGTCACCATTAACCAAAGATTTAAATATTTGATCCAGTCAGGTTACAAGGCATCAAAACCCAAATGCCCCATTTCTCCAAAATCTTCAAAATTTTCAAAAATCCAAATTTTATACATTTAGGTACATCTCAACGCGCTGACTTCAAATTGTAAAACCGCAAGTCGATATCTCTTTTCATTCTCTAGATATTTACATTTCAAATTTTACCCATTTTTGGCTCATAACCCCAAAATGGGTGGAGGTACAACCCTGGCGACTTCACCATTCGATTCTATGGACAAAATTACATAAGTATACCAATTTTCATAATTTTTGAACCCCGCTTACAATCTCTAAAGCAATATAACTGAAAATGGCCAAAAATCCCAAAAATCTAAGGTGTACCCCTTGCCATTTTTTCAGATTTTGGTCATTTTCAGTTATTTTACTCTAGAAATTGTACACATTGTTCAAAAAAATTGAAAATTTGTATACTTATGTAATTTTGCCCGTAGAATCGAATGGTGAAGTCGCCAAGCTTGTATCTCTACCCATTTTAGGGTTATGACCCAAAAATGGGTAAAACTTGAAATGTAAATATCTCGAGAATGAAAAGAGATATGGACCTGCGGTTTTAAAATTTGGAATCAGCGCGTTGAGATGTACCTAAATGTATAAAAATTGGATTTTTGAAAATTTTGAAGATTTTGGTGAAAAGGGGCATTTGGGTTTTGATGCCTTGTAACCTGACTGGAACAAAGACTTAAATCTTTGACAAAATGAATTGTGTTAATGGATGTTAAAGCTTAAGATATGTTAATTGTTGTAATAAGCAGATTCAATATACTTTCCTTAAACTAAAATACACACCTCGTGTCGTATGTTGGTTGATGCATTGTTTTCCTTTTCCTACACATAGTTACGTACACACATTGTGACTTTGTTGTTTATTTACGCCACTCTGATTAATTTTCGCGCCAGTGATACAATCTACTACTAGTTGTGAATTTGATCCCGGGTTAGGTGTTGCTTATCTGCGCTCAGATTACTGAGAATGTTGATTAATTTTCTGTTCTCTCTGAGCACAGGGAAATAGAAACTATCATTTTTACAGGGAGTTACATACGCCAGTGTCTTGTGTCTGTTATTATTTCTAGAATGGCTTGGTTTTGTTTTAGACCAACACGTGTGATTTCTGATTTGCGAGGAGAATTAATGGTGTTTTATTACTGAAAATAAAGATGTTAGTTTTGTTGGAAAGATAGTAATTGTTTTCCTGGGTAATGGCTAATTTTATTATTATTTGTTTGTAATTCCAATGGCATTAGTAATATTTTTGCAATTTGTGTTACAATGTTGCTGTACATTTATTGAATAATTCCTAACATTTATCTAGAATTTGTGGCCTATTTGTGTATTATGTATAGAAAAATTAATATTGATGAAGACGCACTATTATTTAATTATTTTTTTACTGTTGCCTTTCTGTTATTATTGACCTAAGAATGTAAGTGAAATATTAAGTTCCATCGTCAAGGAAATATATAATAGACTAAGTATTAGAATAATACTACATTTTTAGTTTATGTTCTGTATTTTTATTAAAAAAAACCAACGTTTTGGCTCCATAAACTGGTGCCTCTTTCAGGGAAAAAATGACATAAAATGTGAAAAAAGCAAAAAAACAAGTAACCAAGGTAACATGAAAAGTACGTAAATGTTACCTTTTTTACCTCTCGCTAAGAGAAGTATTGGATTTATGCTAAAATTCGCATATCCAGATTTTAGTGAATAAGCACGATTTAAGATCCCTATAATCCGATTATAACATTTTTAAAATGATGTGTATGTGTGTGTGTGTGTGGATGTGTGTATGTGTGTATGTGTGTGTGTATGTGTGTATGTATGTCTGGATGTTGTAGGGACGATTCCTCAAAAACTATAAGACTTAAGAACTGTTTAACTATTCCTCAATCTGACATTCCTGGGAAGAGCTGAAAAGGTTTTGGACAATTGAACAACCGGAAGTAGTAGTTTCTTAGAAAAATTCTTCTAAATATAATATTTTAGAAATTTTTGTTATTAAATATAGAAGAACATAAAATTCTCCATCTAAAACAAATAAAATTTTATTATATATTGTATATATTTCGAGATAAAGACAGTATAATATATTCAGTAATCTAATCGCAGAGTCTAAGGGTATGTTCAGAGAGAAAGCAGGTTGCCTGTTTCCGATTTACCCGCTTTACCTGCTTTAACCTGCTTTACAAATGTTCACATGTTATTAGGAGTAGGCGTTCAGAGTAAAAGCAGACAACTGGTCAACAGGCGCTTGTCAGGCAGGTACTACCCGCTTTCTGATTTTGCCGGAACGAAACCAATATTCTTATTGAGCAGGTTAAAGTAAACAAGCCCAAAATGTGTTCATAAAATAACTTTCATATGGATATTCTAATATCGGAAGTTCAAAAACGGGAAGCAATTTGGAAAAAAATTCACAAATGTCATTTTAATAGAAAAATTATTGAAAAATTATGGGGAGATATTTCTATCAATATGAAATGTGAAGGTATGAGACATAAATATCACCTCAAAATACGATTTCTGTTATATTAAACAGGTGAATAGGTGATGATACTCTTCGTATTTTACTCTATTCTTATTAATTGCGTCGATCCCTATTTTCTTTCTACGTCGTTTCAAATTATTATCATAACAGAGAATAAAATCTTCATCCGTGGAGCTCGAGTTCCAAGACATTTTCTTTTGTATTTATTAATGACACTGACACTAAGTTTGACACTTGACAGTACGAGCAGAATGGCCTGTTTTCTGTGTGAACACAACCTGTACCAGCCTGCTTCGGCTTAACCGGGTTATCACGCGCTTGTTAAGCTGAAGCGGGAAACCTGCTTTCTCTCTGAACGTGGCCTAAGGCACTAAGGAAACCAGTTGACAAATTCCAATATTTATAATATAGTTTTTAAATGACACATGTCAGTGTCAAAAATAAACAGTTTTAGTGACATTCTGTTAGTTTTTTCTGGGAAGCATATTTAACCTTTCTTATTGTTTTATTAATTAAATATTTGAAATTATAGGTAAAATGCATATATCCATCAGAAATAGCGCCAATCTGGTTAATGAATTAGAAAAATCTCTCTCATTTAGGAACTTCCTCATTCAATGAAAAATAGATATAACTAGAATTATATGTGTACAGAAGACATGTTAAATACAATAAAAAACAATATTTGGGTAAAGTTCTGTATTTTTTCGTTATAAAACGACGGTTCGAAAGCGAAGTGCAATACAATACTTGTGTATATCCTAATATGGAAATGGCGGGAGGTCTTGTGCTGGCCACAACAATTTTTTAGTTTATGTTCTGTATTTTTATTTAAAAAACAACCATAAACTTCAGGGAAAAAATGACATATAAAATGTGAAAAAAGCAAAAAACAAGTAACCAAGGTAACATGAAAAGTACGTAAATGTTACCTTTTTTATGTATACAATTGACTAGACAATATATGCATGCTCGACAATAACTTGGACGGCGAACATGCATCTTCGCAGGAAACTCCTTTTGCCAGAGGAAAAATCGTCCCAAAAACTGGCAGAGAAGTGATTTGTACATTATTTTGAACAATGAGTAACACATTTATTAATTTTAATTTTCGCCATTGTCCTAGACCCTACCTTAAGACCTCAACTTCCTCTTCCTATTCTAACCTATCCCAACCGTGCGTCATCTGTCACTATTCTCGCTAATTGTCCTAGGGTGCTTTACGATAGCTAAGACACCGTCCGCCAATTAGTGTGACGTAAAAGACGTAATACCGACAACAAACTATATACTATGTGGTATGTACTACACTTTATGGGGCATGGCCATCTCAGACACTATAAGCTAGATGCTAAAGCTCAAGGAAGTTAAGAGTATGGAATGAAAGGTAGTGTAGCAAGGCGGTCCGTTTGAAGCATGTGTGGGCGACCGGTTCAAGAAATGACCTGGAGATGAAAGAATTGATGGTGATAAGCGGGAAATTGTAACAAGTGTAATAATAACAGATTTGTGAACTGTTATACGAATTTTTAAATGGATTTCAATGTTGGAACAATTACTTGTTTAAGCTACAAGGAATGTAAATCTTATCCCTTCGGGAATGTAAAAATGTATGTACATTCTGTGTAGCTTATTATACCGAATATGGATCCTAATTATACATATATTGCACCGTTCCAGATAAAAATGCAACAAAGGGTGTCAAAGTTGTCAATGTCACATGAACTTGACATCACGCTTTAAAGCTGTTTGCTAAAGAAGAAAAAAATATCGAGTGGTTTTGTTACAATGCTGGTTATAGTTTGAGAAATGTTTGTGATATGTTTGCTAATTTATCTCCTGAATGTCCTAGACCAAATCCTTCTACAGTTTCGAGAATATTAATAAAATTTAAAAGTGATGGATGTTTAGATAAGAATCATAGGAAAAGAGCAAGAACATAAACTGCGCGAACTGAAGCAAATACAAATAATTTACGTGCAATAGAAGAATAAAAGTGGCTGGCTACAAAAGTTTTCGCAAATGAATTAAATGTAAGTAATACTTCTATATTTAATTATTAAAAAATGACAAATTTCATTCTTGTCTTTTCAAAATCACCAAGAGATACAGCTTTTATACCCAGTTGCACCAAAGCGATCCTTAAACAAAAAAATCTGATGTGACCAACACAAAACGTCCCGCTATTTAATTTTTACATACATACATACATACATACATACATACATACATAAAATCACGCAGTGGGAACACACATACAGACATCATCGTGAAAATATTATAATTGGATTCTAGGGACCTTAAAACGTGGTCATTTACTAAAATCTCGATCTCTGATTTTTAACACGATCCCTATACCTCTCTCACCAAGGGTAGCGGGAGGTAATGCAAATACAAAATGATTCATTTGACATTTGATTTCGATGCAATATTGTCAATTTAAGGAACACTTAAAATTTAAGTAATGTTGATGCAGCTGGCCATTATTACTTTCTTAAGTTCACTTAACATTAACAACCTATATTGTATTTTATCTGGAACGATATAGTATGTGTAACTAATATCCATAGTAATACATGAATGACAGAATATTAAATATTGCATCTTAGCTGAAACCCAGGGAATATTTTTATTTATTGAAATTGACACTAAATTAAAAATAATTTTAAAAAATTAACAAGCCTGCATATAATTACAACATTAATGTCAAGCCCGTATTACAAGTGCACTTTTATATTAAAAGCGCTTTTATGGAGCACTCTCCTCATTATATGTGAAAGTACGCTCCATAAAAGCGCTTTTATTATAAAAGTGTGCTTGTAATACATGCCAATGTGTTTACTAAAAGCATGTTTTCTTCCTCAAGAAGACAAATTACTTTCATGTGTTGAGAATCGTGAGCATTCATGTATGAAAATGTAATTTCTATACCCTCCTCGATAGTAGGGTACGTATAGTATCATTTTGAGTAAACTCTGGCTGTTTTGGAGCAGATTAAGAGTAAACTCTGAGAGCAAGATTATTAGTTTTGGAACGACATTGAGTAATTTCGAACTCAAGAGTAGGGGCCAATGTATTTACACCTCATTCTAAGAACTCAATAATTAAATTAGGTTACAGAATAAAGAATCCCCTGACATTCTGACAATATCTCTGTCTTGTGCCGTTACAATATACTTTCTTTGCACAATGGGTCTTCCGCGATTATCAGCCTCTTGCTTCAACTCATCCCAGGTCACTATCCATCGGTCTTTAGACGTCAATTAAGAATTCAAGTCTTGCAACAAAACCTACTGACAAACAAGAATAATTCGTAAAGGCGCGCGCAATCTCACTTGTCAATCTGCAGCGACAATGGACAGTCGTGACCCGGAGCATAGCGTCAAGGGAGGCCGAGATCAAGACGTTCACATGTCACGGTATTGTTGCCATGGCGATGCTTGTTGACAAAGATGATTTGTATTGAGAATTCGTGTAATTGTTAGCAATAAGGTTATGTATTGTATGATAGAATGTATTGGTCATCAAAGGTGTGTTCGAAGATCAAATACTGTATATGAACGAAGGCGATTTAAAATGAACTAGCCATGTCTCTATACTTGGTCCATCAATGCAAATATAAATAGCTATGTCATTAAATTGGAACATTATTTAGCACGGATATGTTGTCCAGATGTTGACTGTTACTCTGCTGGCATTTTTCTAATCTCGAACAAAGACTGTCAATTACACGTTGACGCATTTCTTCATCTTTATGGAAATAAAGGCCAATGATGCCTCTACCGGATATTGCAGCCCAAACTATGACCTTTGGACCAGGGAAAGGTTTTTTTTAGGATATCCCTGGGACCAGTAGCCGATAGATGCATCAAACAATATTTAACATTTGGACATTATATTTGCTAAATATTTTTCCAATTTAGTGACTTTGTTAAAAAAAAAAATCTGTTGTGGCCAGCACAAAACCTTCCGTCAATTCGATGTATTTTGTAAATATCCCATACCAAAAGTTCCTTGAAAAAGATTCTATATATCCTGCAAAATTGTAACAAGAACACACTATTTTTTACAAATCCATACTGAAAGTTCCTTTGAAAAGATTCTAAAATCCAATACAATTACAATACGAATACGAACGTATGTACGTTATATATTGCACTTAACAACTTCTTCAACTTTTCCCTATTTTATTAGAAGTCGCTGTTTCTTACTCTTCTCTTCTACTCATTCCTGTCCAACGCATCTTCATGACACAGTTCTTCCTCCCTCAAATCTTCTGTTATACAGTCCTTCCATCTTCTCTTTTGCCTTTCTCGTACTCCTGGCATTATAAGTTCCTATGTTAAGGCGAGGCCGCAAATGCAAGTCACTGGCGAGGGACACTGTCACTTATATCACTTTCAGATCATATACTTTCCACTTTGGTTTTGCACTTGACACTGATGTTTTCATAATTTTTGCAAAGCTGACTGATTTTTGAAAGTTAATCTCTCTATAACTCTATATCTATTGAGTATGAAGGAAAATGTATAATCGAACCATATTGAGAATAAGAAAATCTTTCTATTGATAATCACATAAAATATCGAAAATGATATTTAACTGCGTTTTTTCAAGAAAAACTGTTAAGAATTTCAAATAAGGGTACTTCCGGTTGACCAATTATAATCAGCTCTTCATAGGGTTGTAAGGAAGAATAATACGAAAGAATCATAATTTTTAGAATTGTAGTTTTGGAATTATCGTCGGAGAAAAATTTGTCACATACACACAGACACACACACCCACACACACACACACACACACACACACACATACATACACACATACAGACATTATCGTAAAACCAGTAAAATCGTATTGTAGGGACATTAAAACGTGCTTATTCATTTAAAACTCCCCATCGAATTTTTTGACCAAAGACAATACCTTCCTTACCTAAAGGTGACGGTAGGTAAAAAACAACCATTTTGATTATTTATATTTTTTGTTTAATCAAATACCCGATACCCTGTTTGGACATCTTGTATTTCAATGATCAAATGACTAAAATTTTGATGGAACCGGAAATGAATTATGATGCAGGAAACATAAAGGAAACTATTAAAAATATCGAAGATTCCATTTTAACAAAACGAAGAAAGAAAATTTTAAATCGCCCTTGAATAAAGTCATACTGTTACTAATGCATATAGTTTAATTTTTATTTTTATTTTCCTCGAACGATTCTGCATAATACGAGTATTTCCTTTATAAAATCCCTTGTATGAAGGGAAAGACAAGCTAACTGGTGTAGTGTGAAATGTCAACCTCGGACCATTGTTCTCTCCAGTTAGAAACAATGGGCCGTATACAGTGTCCTCAGAAAACTTGATCCTACTGTAACAGAATATTACTTCCAAGAATAGATATGTATTTGCGGTTTACGTAAACTTTGCAAAAACTGCATATCCTTCGAGGTGAATCTCAGATTTTCTTCCGAATACTTATATGGGTTGTCTCTGAAAAAAGGGACGTGACTTAACTACAAAATAAGATTTAACAAAACTATATATATATATATATATATATCCGAAAGTTCGGTGGTGAGTTTTTAATGAATAAGCACGTTTCAGGGCTTCTAGAATACGATTTTGCTAGTTTTACGATAATGTCTGTATGTGACAAAAATTTCTTCTACGATAGCTCCAATACCACAATTCTAAAAAAATTAATTCTTTCGTATTCGTAAGAGCTGCTTAGATATTGGTTATAATTGGTCAACCAAAAGTTTCCATGTGTAAAGTTCTTAACAATTTTCGTGTTATAATTTTATTGGATTTATAGAAACTTTTCAAGGAATTTTCGGTATGGGATTTGTACAAAATACATAAAATTGGCGGAAGGTAATGTGCTGGACACATCAGATTTTTTAAAATGCTATTTTTACCTTCCGCTACCCTTGGTAAGGGAGGTATAGGGATCGTGCTAAAAATCACATATCGAGATTTTAGTAAATGACCACGTTTTAAGGTCCCTAGAATCCCATTTTAACATTTTCACGATGATGTCTGTATGTGTGTATGTATGTGTGTGTGTGTGTGTGTATGTATGTGTGTGTATGTGTAAGGATTTTGTCTTCGCTCTAACTCAAATACTATCATTCACAAAATTCTAAAACCTTGTATTTCTATCCTATTCTAATATGAAAAGAAGCCATTAGATTTTGGTGTAAATCGGATAACCGAAAATGGCACTTTACCTGAAGCTCATTTTTTCGCATTTTATGTCTTATGAAAACTAAAGATTATTGAATTTTCTACAGGAATACATTAATACTTTTTCTATATATTTTACAGATAAATTTAATTTTTTTTTCTTTTATTAGTCGCGAAGCCTAAAATAAACACAATTCCTTTGTTACACAGTTCATATTTCAAATGAATGTAACTGACAGTAAATGTCACTGTCAAAAAACTAATCACTTCAAATTAATAATAGTGACATTTTAAATAATAAATAAAACAATAGTTTTCTGCAATGGAACAGTTTGCAGCGTTAGTGAATACGTAGGTATGTATTTAAATTAATAAAAATTAAATAGCGGGAGGTTTTTTGTTGGCCACATCAGATTTTTTATTTTTAGTATATGAAACTTGGTTGTGACTAGATCAAAACTTTTTAATGGCAACATCACTAACGTAACATTATTGTTTATCAAAAAGATACATTCAGTGGTAAACTTTTCTGTGTCTGCGTAAGTTGTTGCTTAAAATTTTAACTTCTAGTTAAGTAAATAATATTGCATCGTAGACAGAAATGATAAATCTGTCACTTAAGAGTTCATTTCATTTCAGTTTTGTTTAGTTAAAATTTTAACCAGATATTGAAAAACTGGCCCTTAGGCAAAAAAGGAAAATGCGCTGTTTAATTTATAAAATAAATTTTATTTGGCAGTCTATCCAAATTTCAAGCAACTTATTTTTTAATCACAATAATAATTGTTTATGAAATATGAAATAGTATACTTTTCCCCTAAAGTGCAGATATGTGAAGACGCCATAGGTATAAAAAAGGATGCGATTTTAATTCCGAAACAGGTAAATGTATCTCAAGACAGTACCCATCCCAAATTGGTAAATTTGAGAAACAATCTCATCTTTCCCGTATCAAATCTCCGTAAAATTACTCTTATATCCGGTTACACTTCTCTGTGTTTTCCACTACTGTATCGCACTCTTTTTCCATTCACTGTGGGTGTTCCGCACTGTAGGTAAACCACTAATTATACACTTGTTGCTAAAATATCTGACTGAAGGGTTGCAAGTCATTGGCGGTGACTTTGAAATACCAATGATGTTAGATTTGGTGGTGGAAGTATGGAATTGGTTTGTTTTAAGGATTTGTTATGGATACTAATGATGAAATTAACAAACATGGGCAAAATATTCATGAAACAGAATCAAATGAAAATAGTAAAAACGTTGTTAATCAAAATTTATACCGTGAGTTTAAGCTATGATGGAATATTAACTATTTTGTCATTAATGTATTACTATGGATACTAATGGCAAATGAGTTCTGTTCACTCTTTTCACTCTGTACACTCCTAGCACCGTTCGGTAATTACATAGAGTGATAAACGTCTTAAAATGGAGCGTTCGGCAAATGCAGAATGGAGTCAAGTGGAGTGAAAAGTGTTAACTCTATAAGCCCAACCTTGATATGCAAGCATACATGGAGTTTTTTTGTTTCATTTGACATCTGTCTGATCACAATTATTTTATATTTATAAAATTGTTCTGTAATATAACAAGGCACAGTATGTCGGAATGGTAAGAATTCTGTACCTTTTCTAATATATACTTTCTTCAGAATCTTTAAAGAATAATACCAAACTGAATAACTTCTGTATGGTTCATTATTTATTTTTTTTAGCAGTATATAAGATTGTCAAAAAAAGAGGTTATTATATTCGTGCACCAAAATTTTAACTCTACTCGTTCGGTTAATCACAAAGAAAGGAGTGTACCTTGTTCCCTCGATCTACTCCAACTCCAGCTCTACTCCCACTCCACTCCAACACCGCTCCGTAAATACTCCAACTCCGTATGATTTTAACGAACGCACCTATCATATTCCAGATAAAATGCAACATAGGTTGTCAATGTCAAATTAACTTGATATCAAGTTTTAAAGATATTTACTAAAGAAGAAAGAAATGGAATAATTGCTTGTTACAATACTGGTTATAGTTTGAGAAATGTTTTCTAATTTATCTACTGAACGTCGTAGACCAAATCCTTCTACAGTTTTGAGAATATAAACAAAATATAAAAGTAATGGATGTTTCGATAAGATTCATACGAAAAGGGCAAGAACAAGAACTGCGCGAACTGAAGAAAATAAAAATACAATTTTATATTCTTTAATATTTTTAATAACAAAAATTTCCAAACAAATAATATTTAAAAGATTTTTTTTAAGAAACTACTACTTCTGGTTGTCCAATTGTTACCAAAACCTTTTCAGCTCTTCCCATTAAGTCAAATTAAGGTATACGTAGTTAAATTAGTGTTTAGTCTTACAGAATTTGAGAAACCATGACCACAACATCCACACATCCACACACATGCACGCAGACATTCATGTAAAAATGTTATAATCGGATTATAGGAACCTTAAAACGTGCTTATTCACTAAAATCTGGATATGCGACTTTTAGCATGAATCCAATACCTCTCTTAGCGAGAGGTAAAAAGGAATGATTATGAATATTGAGGATGAGGTTAGGTGGCACAAAAATATAAAAATTTTAAAATTTGATAGCAACAGAGAACAATCTTGCTAATATTCTGATACATCTTGTGTTAATTAAAACCCTGCATTTAATATCGACATAAAACACCGGCCATCAAGTTGTCTGCCTACGTGCTTGGCTTGGTAAGTGCTACAAGCTGGTAACAGCAGTAACAATGTTCTGCAACGAACAACACCAGTCGACGTATTCAGCTAGAGCCACGCGCCAAACAACCACGCACTCATTATGCTAATTAACTAATTAAACGAGAAAATAAACCTACAACACTATACACACTAGGACTGATAATGCCCAACAGTGATTTATCTTTCATTGCTGCTTGTAAAGTTTAAAGAAAGCAATGCTTTTATAATGCGTGCCTAAAAGATTTTTATTAGAGAATTTACGAGTAGATTAATGTTACAAGCTCCAAATTAAATCTATGTTAATTGTAGTAATCAGCAGATTTAATATATTTTATAAAACAGTTTTATAAAATTTTTACATTTTATCTGGTTCGTTACATTATACAGGGTGTCTCTTAAATAGGGGGACATGGCTTAACCACAGATTCCTGAGGCTAAAATAAGACGATTTAACCAAACTTGCTTCTACAGGAAAGTGTACCATTTAGCCAGAATTCTGCTTCAAAGTTCTTCGAAAAAAAATTAATTTTGCTTATAATAATCGGACGCTTTATTTGATTTGGATGAAATTTGGTATGACAGTTTATATGGTTATAGGTCATCTTTATAGGTGATACTTGTTATTATTAGTGAACCACTAGTGTATGAAACGTAGGTGTCCCAATATTGATTATACCGTAACTTTTTAATGGCAATGCCGAAAACGTGAAATTATTTTTTTTCGGAAAGATTCATTCAATAGTAAACTTTTCTCTCTCTGTGTAATTTGAGATATCTGTTACGGTTCACACAGAAAAAAATAAAATCTGAGTATCTGCACTACTAAAGTTTTAAAATAAATTTAATCTAGCAGTCTATCCAAATGTCAAACAAGTAATTTTTAATGACAGTAACAATTGTTTTACGGGTTGTCAAAAATTTTCTTCGCAATATTCTAAAATTAGTAACATCCGTTTGTTCGGTCCAATAGTATTTTACTACCATTATTATAAATAAGACGATTACATATCTCAGCTTACTCCTAAACAAGTTGTGAAGATTGACAACTCGTTACTGTCATTAAAAATGTCACTCAAGTTTTATTTTCTTTGTCTGAACCGTAACAGATATCAAAAATTAAATAGAGAGAGAAAAGTTTACTATTGAATGTATCTTTCTGTAGAAAAATAATTTCACGTTTTCGGCATTGCCATTAAAAAGTTACGGTCTAATTAATGTTGGGACACCTAAGTTTCATACACTAGTGGTTCACTAATAATAACAAGTATCACCTTAAAAGATGACTTATAACCATATAAACTGTCATACCAAATTTCATCCAAATCGAATAAAGCGTCCGATTATAAGCAAAATTAATTTTTTTTGAATAACTTTGAAGCAGATTTCTGGCTAAATGGTACACTTTCCGGTAGAAGCAAGTTTGGTTAAATCGTCTCATTTTGTGTGTTTTTCATTAATATTATAACATTGTAATTCACATATTACATTTCGATGTTTGTTAACATTAGTTACAAATATCTTCATCATTATATATGACTTGATTTAACCCTGAAGAAGACCATTGTAATGGTCGAAACGTAGGTTCAAATAATCAAATAAAACCGTACTGACTGCAGTTTCCGATTACTTTAATTTCTTCTCCACACATCAATCTCCAGTCGATCATCGTTACTCCCATTAAATAAGGAAGATCCTTCATATATTTTCAATTTTTCAATACTACTCAAACTCTTTAAACTCTAGCGTCCATTCCTTTTAGTTTCCAATACTCCAATTACCGATGTGATCTTTCCATCCCATCACGGAATGACATAACTCATGTATCTGTTATCTGTTTGTGGTCCGGGCCGGTGTGTGAGAGACGAAAACAGAGAGACTGTGAACGTTGGCTTGGCCGTGCGAACAGAGAGAGATAGTTTGCGTGCGTGGCGGTTTTAATAGCGGCTAATGTGCCGGCCGGCTATAAATACCCGGCTAACTAGCGTACACCGCTAATTATACACGAGAGGCATTGTCAGTGGGAGGGCAGGTCTAGGGAGGTAACACTTCGAAATGGACTCACAAAGAATGTGAGAAGTAAAAATGCTATATGGGATATTATATTGCATTTATTGTAGCAATGGACTGTAAGTCTGTCTGACAACTGCCCGTGTAGGAGAAGTAAAATCTAAATATCTGTAACCTAGACAAGAATATTAAAGTTGATGTCGCGTATTGGGCTTCCAAATTATCAAGAGATGGCGCTGATGTCAAACGTCAAAATTCAAACGAATGGTACATTTTTCGCTGGCTTCCATAAGAGTACAATTGGTGTGAGACTAATTTTCGAAGTTTTTAATTTAATTTCGGATTTAGTATAGTATTTTTTTATTAATTTCGGTAGAATTGTGTTTGATCTTTCTTGTAGTAACAATTTAGTGATAGTTTTAATAATATTTTAGTTAATAGGGTTAATTTTAGTAAGTATTTGTAGCTTAAGAGTATTTTAGTCATATTTTAATTAACAGTATATTAGTTTTTTAATAAAAAAATATTTGATTTCCTTTATTTAGATTGTATTTCATTGCCGTAGTTGTACATATATTAATTTCTATCTTCATAGCTTCACTTTTATTTCGTTGTTTTTCTTTCATAATGAACAATTTTCTTTGCTTAGATTTAGATACTATTTGTAGATTTGGGAATTGTAGTGTATCATCTAGAAATATAGTGGAAAGCCAGCAAGTAATAAATAGTGGCCACATAATATTATGTGGTAAATATTCCATCGTAACTTTAACCTATAAATTACATATCTCCTAATTTGTTCATTAATTTTTTAAAAATCAAAAACTTACCTGTTATATTAGCAGTAATTCAGATCCTACTAAGAATAAAACACTTCACTCAGTTCAGAAATCTGCCACCAGTGGCGCATTGTAAAATTGGAAGCTCAATACAGACTTTCGCTTCCAACAGTAATGATCACGAAATACGAGGTGTGGGAATTAAATAACGAGATATTTTTCCGGCTTCCCTGCAAATTTGGAAACATTGCAAGCTGTCATATTAATTTGTAATCTTCCCTTCATCCACTGTTAAAATTTCAAGATAATTAGGCAAACCGTTCGGCAGTAGCCTTTGATTGAAGTTAACTACTTTTTCGTACTCCGCCGGAATTATGTTAGTGTCAATATGAAATTCTGTGTGAAACTTAAATATTCCACAACAGAAATGTACAAATTGTTGAAGAATGTTTATGGTGATGAGGGTCTATCTAGTACTCAAGTTTTTGAGCAGTTTAGAAGATTTAAAGAAATAAGAATTGATCGGAGACGATTAGCGCCTCGATCGTGGACTGACATTGTTTTTTTTTTCGAAATGCGAGTGATTGTTCACATGGATTGGGTGCCTGAGGGGCATATTACAAGGTTTTGATAACCCTTCATGCACGAGTGAGAAGAAAAAGGGCTGAAATGTGATGGATTCTCTATGAAGACAACGCCCTGTCCGGCAAGACATTTTTGACGAAATACAAAATCACCGTGTTGGTACATCAACCGTTCTTACTTGACCTAGTGCCATGGGACTTGTTTTTATTCCCAAATTGTAATTCTGCATTAAAAGGCACTAAATTCGAGGCCGAGATGTAGTTATAGAAAAACAGCAGAGCTTATGAACAACCTAACAAGAAGGCCTGCAGGCATTGCTTCCAACAATGGAATATTCGCATCGGGCGGTGTAAGGTTCGGGGAGGAGAGTACATTGAAGGTGGCAATATTTGTTTTGTGTAATTTTATACATTGTCAATGTTCTAAGATCACTCTAGTTATTTAATTGCCACACCTCGTAATCTCTCGCAATCTGAATGCTTTAAAATAATCTTCTCTTCATATCTTCGTAATAGATTACTATTTTTGCAATACGCAGGTCATCCCTCTTTTCAATTTAAAGCTACATCTGGAATTCCGCAAGGCTCAAACTAAGGCTGTGGTTTGACATTTAGATTTTAGGATTTAGATCTTGTTCACATAAATACAACTCCGAATGACACACTTATGACATACATTAGTTTGTACAGCAACACTTTAGAACAACAAAAATGAATTATACAATACGATTTAATTTGATGCTTCAGAGTAAATGTTAATATTATATTTCATAAAATAGAAGCTAAGAAGTTCTTCTTTGACAGTAAATAGATGTAACTTCAAGGCATAGTGTGCTCCTGCAAAACCCTATATAATAAATAATGGAGCATATAAATTTAGGATTTGGATATGTGGTAAAGTGTAATGTTGTGCCTTAATCAAAACTTGATCCACATATGAACGCTGAATCCAATTCGCTATTAAAAATCAAGCCATATCTTTACCCTAGTATATTTATATAATTTTTTATTGTTATTTGTGAGCATTGAAATCTTGATTGAACTTTGTATAGCAATAATTTTGGACATGATGAAAGAAAAAGAAACCGTTGGTTCAGTCGCTCACGAATTCTTACTTCGTGAGGAGATTGCTCTCTTTAATAGACATAGACAAATTATATTATGTTAGCGATTATATTTAAATTACTATGTTGTATTAAAGGTACATTTATAACTTTATATTAATCATTTTCGCAATAGGATAAATGTTAGTTTTTTTTTATAAAATTTATTTACCTACTCTTTTACAGAACTGAAGAAAAAGCGGAATATATAAAATTATGATAAACACAGAGTACAAAGATCAAATATAAAATAAGACTTTAAAAACTGGGCCAAAAGAACTCAAATGAAAAGTCTATCTTAAGAATCAGCCGGAATCTGAAGACAGTGGTATTGGTCGTATTAAATCCTAAAATCTAAATGTCAAAATGCGACATCGAATATAGTCTAAATAACGTCATTATTTATGATTTTATGAATTAGATTTTAGGGTTTTGCAGGAGGACACTATGCCTTAAAGTTGATACGCACTAATAAAATAAATCATGTTCGTTGCTATAATTTGTGCAAAACGTCAAATTTACTAGGTATGACAACACTTCTTTAGAACAACAAAAATGAATTATACAATTTGATTTAATTTGATGCTTTAGATTAAATGTTAATATATTTCATAAAATAAGTTATTCTTTGACAGTAAATTTGACATTTTGTCAAATTATAGCAACAAACATGGGGTGGGATTCCATAACTCGTAACAACTACAAATAACCATTGCTCTTGTTAAATATCAATAGCAACTGTATATAACAGTTGCTCACGTTATTTTCCAAAAGATAAATAACGACTGCAAAATACCAGCCGTTTGGCAGCCATATTGAATTGTCAAATCTGACAATACTCAGTCGGCAATTTATTTGAAAGAAAACAGTAAGTACAAACAGTTTTTATGATAAATTAACAACATAATTTACTTATTTACCTATTTACTCATATTAGATTTGGATAATAATAATAATAATAATAATAATAATAATAATAATAATAATAATCTTGTACTTAATATTTCGAAATTTTTTATACATTAGGTGCGTTCGGCAAATGAGTTCTGTTCACTCTTTTCACTCTGTACACTCCTAGCACCGTTCGGTAATTACATGGAGTGATAAGCGTCTTAAAATGGAGCGTTCGGCAAATGCAGAATGGATTCAAGTGGAGTGAAAAGTGTTAACTCCATAAGCCCAACCTCGATATGCAAGCATACATGGAGTTTTTTTTGTTTTATTTGACATCTGTCAGATCATTTTGTATTTTTATGTTGAAATATTTTATCATACACAATTATTTTATATTTATAAAATTGTTCTGTAATATAACAAGGCACAGTATGTCGGAATGGTAAGAATTCTGTACCTTTTCTAATATATACTTTCTTTAGAATCATTAAAGAATAATACCAAACTGAATAATTTCTGTATGGTTCATTATTTATTTTTTTAGCAGTGCACTATATAAGATTGTCAAAAAAGGAGGTTATTATATTCGCGTACCAAAATTTTAACTCTACTCGTTCGGTTAATCACAAATAAAGGAGTGTACCTTGTTCCCTCGATCTACTCCAACTCCAGCTCTACTCCCACTCCACTCCAACACCGCTCCGTAAATACTCCAACTCCGTATGATTTACCGAACGCGCCTAATATAACCTAATTTCTCTTGTTACGTACCATCAACAAATAACGATCGCAAGCCCACTTTGTAGTTGATATTTGCAATTGATATTATAACAAGTTCAAATGATAGCAACCGAAGTTATGGAATCCCACCCATGATTTTAATTAGTGCACATTAACTTCAAAGGAATAGTGTGCTCCTGCAAACCCTAAAATCCAAAATAATGACGTTATTTAGGACATATAAATGAAGGATTTAGAAATTAGGGTAGACAGCCCTAGAATATCTTTCAGAGTATAACAATCAACTTGAAACACACATTCGCGCATTTACAACAATAAACAATAGTTGTCTGCATATAGGAAGTACTCTTACAAGAACAAGCTTGCACAGTGTTGTTACGCATAAATAGTTCTAAATTCCTTGCACCATTAATACCAATCATGGCGTGGTGGTATCGGCCTGTCGATGTATTGAAATTAATCGAGTCTTATGCGATTTTTCATCGCGAGCGTGCTGGCCAAGCACGCACTGATGCTATTTCTCTGTAGACGTTGCTTCAACGCCGTTGAGAGATGGAGAAACTCAAATCGTATGATCTCACGAAACGACCTCACACCCCATACACATAAATATGTACATTAGTGATGTAAGCGATTTAAATGAGACGCAGAATGCTGATATATCAACGGTTCGAGATGTGTTATGTGAAGAATTGTGTTATTGTAGAAAAGGTTTCATTGGCATCCGAATCTTTTTGGTCCAGCTGAATTTTTTCGTTGCTAAAAGTGTCCCAATAATAGCGTTGAATTTTAATTTTAACGGCCGAATACACCATACCAAAGGCTGTGTCCGACGTCGCATTTTGACATTTAGATTGTAAGATTTAGGTCTTCTTCACATAAATACAACTGTGAATGTCACACTAATGACATTCATTGGTTTATATGGCAACACTTTAAAATAACAAAAATGAATTAT
Organism: Ophonus ardosiacus; assembly: GCA_943142095.1. Classification (NCBI taxonomy): domain Eukaryota; kingdom Metazoa; phylum Arthropoda; class Insecta; order Coleoptera; family Carabidae; genus Ophonus; species Ophonus ardosiacus. The sequence goes on from OW964836.1 coordinate 39,285,808, forward strand.
ACAATTCGATATAATTTGATAAATTTAAATATTAATATTAAATTTCATAAAATAGAAGCTATTCTTTTATACCTATTTAGGAAATTCCTTAAAAATACCAATTTTATAGCAATTTTAATTAAATATTTTGAATTATTGCCCCAAAAGTCAATAAATCCCATTTTCAGATAAAAACTTCAAATTTTTCATAAATATAATTTTCCTTTATCTAGATACATCTTGATGCGCTGATTCCAAATTTTGAAACCGCAGGTCGATATATCTTTTCGTTCTTAAGATAGAGTTAAAGTTTTGCTCAAAACTGCCCATTAACATAAGTATACCAATTTTTACAATTTTTGACCAACTGGTTCATTTATAGGAATAAAAGTTCAAAAACCCCTGAAAATGGCCAAATCTGAAAATATGGTAAGGGGTTTACCTTAGATTTTTGCGATTTTTGGCCATTTTCAGTTATTTTCCTTTAGGTATTCAAAAATTCTGAAAATTGGTGTACTTACGTAATTTTGCCCGCAGAATCGAATGGTGTTGTCGCCAAATTCATATTTCGACCTATTTTTGAGTTATTACCCAAAAATAATAATCTAAATATCTCGAGAACGAAACGAGATATCAAACTGCGGTTTCAAAATTTGGAATCAGCGCATTGAGAAGTATCCAGTTACATTAGATTTTTGAGGTTTTTATGGGGTATATTGACTTTTGGGGCAATCATTCAAAAATGGGTAGAGATATAAACTTGGCAGTAATATTATTTGATTGTAAAAAAAATAATATTATATTTCATAAAATAGAAGCTAAGACACTATTCTTTGTTAGTAAATTTGACGTTTTGCACAAATTATAGCAGCAAACATTATTTGTTTAATTAGTGCGCGTCAACTTCAATGCATAGTGTGCTCCTGCAAAACGCTAAAATCTAATTCCTAAAATCTTAAATAATCATTAGATTTAGGGCATATAAATTTAGGATTTAGATATTAGGGTGATAAAAGTGCAACATCGGACACAGCCTTAGTGGGATTCGAACCCAGAACCCCGAGCACACTCATGACTAAGAGGCGTTGATCTAACCATTGAGCCACCGGAACCGACGATGTAAGTAAGTATCCGATGTTGCACTTTTATCACCATAATATCTAAATCCTAAATTTATATGCCCTAAAGATAGTGATTATTTAGGAATTTAGGAATTAGATTTTAGGGTTTTGCAGGAGCACACTATGCCTTGAAGTTGACGCGCACTAATTAAACAAATCATGTTCGCTGCTATAATTTGTGCAAAACGTCAAATTTACTGTCAAAGAATACCTTCTAAGCTTCTACATATTTATGAAATATAATAGTAATATTTAATTCGAAGCATCAAATTAAATCGAAGTGTATAATTCACTTTTGTTATTCTAAAGTGTTGCCATACAAACCAACGGATGTCATTAGTGTGCCATTCGGAGTTGTATTTATGTGAAGAAGACCTACATCCTAAAATCTAAATGTTATAATTGTTTGTTGAAAATGTAAACCGGCTGAACTATTAAGAGTTTAATATTTCCCATTTTCTGAAAATACAGTTACAGTGATTTTCCTGTTTGCATTCAAGATGGCGCCGGAGTATTCATGATCCATAACCCGTGTTGTACGTTGTACCTGCGCGGTTTGTGTTGTCTCTTCATTAACAATAACTAATTAACAATTATACAATGTTGGGATTTAATTAGAATGAAGTCGATGCTCTCTGTAGAGCACGCGCTCGCTCGCTAGCAATGCTCCGCATTCTTTTCGCGATGGTCGGCTGCACAGAGCGAGCAATCCTTGTAGACAACGCGCGTGCGAGATAACGACAAGCGGAACTAACTATCCTACAAGACGTACTACGAGTACAATACAGGATGAAAAGTGTTGGCAGAAAACAGATTTAAATTCGCAAGTTTTCTACTAGAATTTTGTTATACTTCCTTTCAAAATGATCAGAGTAATAAATGAGAACGTCAAAGATATTCCAGTGGTAAGTGAATAACTGTTTGCTAAGAGGTACCTACGTAACCCGCCTTTATAAGGCGAATTAGCAAATAAAATTTATAGTGGGTTGTTGCCAAATTGAAAGGTACAACTTGTATCAAACTAGTTTGTGAATGGTAATAAGAAAATAATAAAAAAATTATGTGTCCGCTATCATTAATGCATTTCTGTAGGCGTTCCACAAATTCTTTCCAACATCGCTCTGTCAATTTCGACGACTTCTACGCGAATAGCTTCTTTCAGTTCTTCCAATGTGCGGGGTTTGTGTTCGTATGTACTTATCTTGAGGTGACCCCACAAGAAAAAATTGTCATTTCCATGTTTGGTGATAATCATTGGCCTCCTAGGTACCCTGATTCGTTCATATGCGATGTTTTCTAAAAATAGTTTAATAATTTTTGACAGTTAAAATAGTACTGCAAAATGGTGACGTACACGTGCCTCCATTGTTTGCTCCTACGAAATTAATAAATTAATTCAACAAAAATATCAAAATTTATGTAATATTATTGTTTTTATTATCAAAAACTGTGATAACCTCATTTTGGTCAATAATTTTAAAATGTAATTACATTATTTCGTATTATTAGTTTGGTTTTGTGCGTCATAATGCTTGTAAATGCTATTATTTTTAGAAAATAATTCAACTAATGTGAGTATATAATGTCAAAATTATATTGTAAGTATATTGCATGTAATCACTGTTATATTACAGTGTCCTGAAGATGGTAAAAAATATAATCGAAAGCTTGACAAATTAGAATTTTGACTGTCAAACCCCACTATCCATAGGTTACATAATTTGTTGAAAATGTAATCCGGCTAAAATATTATTGCATCGAGCGAATTTCTGTTCAAGTAACACTTGGTTTCAAAGTCGATAATCTGTTCCATTTCTATCAACCCGTCATTGCCGGTGTGAATGAGATAAACTGCTTAACACTCCTTCAGATTTTCCTCGAGAATTCTTCGCATTACACCCACATTCCATTTTCAAAGACAAGCCACAAGACTCAAGACAGATCTGAACCAGACATCAACAAACACTTTCATTTTAATTAACGGAGTAGGAGATATTGTCATTAGAAAAGCAAATATATAACTAGTGTAATTTAAATAGCAAATATGAGATGATGTATTGTTTTATGGTTTCAATTATCATTACTGCTTATATTTACATTTTTGAATGTTTCTACAGTTATTTTTTATCTCCCGCTACCCTTGGTAAGGCAGGTATAGAAAAGTTGCTAAAAATTGCATACCGAGATTTTAGTAAATAACCACGTTTTAAAGTCCCTAAAATCCAATTATGATATTTTCACAATGATGACTGAGTGTGTGTGTATTTGTTTATGTGAATATAAATCCTCTAGTCGCTCTAACTTTTACAGATAAACACAATTCAGATTTTAAATGTTTGTAACTGATAGATAAATATCACTGTCAAAAAACCAATCATTTCAAATTAATAATGATAACGTTTTAAAAAGAAAGTAGGAAATAAAACAATGCAAAGGACCATAATAGTTATTTGTGTATCAAGAGCGTAAAGTGGATCTTTATCTCGCTCGATTGTAGCGCTCGCTACGCTCGCGCTTCAATTTTGCGCGAACAATAAAAATACTTTACGCTAGAGATGCACACATAATTTTTTCTACGACTTTACTAACCAAAATAGAAAAAAATAATAATACCTATTTAGTAAGTTCAATTCAACCTCAACCAATTTCTGTTTTGTGTTGTGTGTAACCATGACGATGTGAGTATCCAAATAAATAAATACAAAATTCTGTCAGTAAAAAATAATGATTTTTCCTGCACTCCTCCAGATATATTTGAAACGACGCAAAATACTGCCTTGAATTTATTAACTGCAAAATCAAAAGCATTATACGAAAAGAATTATAACCTCTCCATTGAATGGTGTAATTTACAAAAATTACAGTGAAAATGTCTTACTAGCTTACTTTTTGTAAAAATCTAATGAAATAGTCTTCCCTTTGGTCCATTTATTCCATGCTAAAATCAACACTAGCTGTTAAGAACTGAAAACTCTAGTGAGTGTCACAGTCACAGAATCTAATTTATCTTCGTCAGCTGTTTTCAAGTTCTGGAATGAATATACAAAACTGCCAAAAGTGCACATTCAATTTTAACATTATCCGCCAATAATTAAATCCAATAAGTTTGTTAATTATGAAATGTGTGTTATTAAATATTTAAAGTTGTAATACAATGTATATTCACCAGTAGAGTTGTTATTATATATAATTAAATACCTAACCTAACAAAATTGGTAATATAGCTAACTTCAGGTATATTGTTTGTAGCACGTTTCTAGTGTAAAAATGAACCTAACTTATAATTTAGATTTCGTAAGTATTATTTTAATAAATCAAGATTTCAGCAAAAATATGTATTTATCTAAGCGAGCAAATTGAGCACTTTACCGCGCGTTGCTATGGGAGACGCGCGGTAAAGTATTTTTTTGCTCGTTCCTTAGTAACCATCAACTTTACGATGACAAAATAGAGCACAAATGTCAACTTTTCATGGTGGTCGTAGAAAAAATAGTTTAAAGCATCAATAAATAATTAATGAGTTAAATGGCAAATTGTGTTGGCCACATCAAATTTTTTCTTGTGGCTTTTCAACAGCATCTAATAATTTAAATAATCTGTAAGTAAAAACTAAAGTCTGGGTTTAAGTTAAGCTGTGTTCGAAGTTACACTGTTATCACCCTAATATCTAAATCCTAAATTTATATGTCCTAAATGACGTCCTTATTTAGGGTTTTAGGAATTAGCTTTTAGGATCTGCCTTGAAGTTTACGCGCACATTTAATCTGAAGCATCAATTTAAAACGAAATGAATAATTAATTTTTTGTTGTAAAGTATGCCCTTACAAACCAATGAATGTCATTAGCTTGCCATTCGGAGTTAGCAACATAAGACACCGGGCTCAGCCTTAATCTGGGGTCTTGGGTTTGGTAACAATAAATATTTTAGTTTCAGATTAATTTATTCTCAATTTTTAACATTCTTAATACAGAGTGATTTACCAAGATAATAAATTAAATTGTTGCCAAATATTTATGAATTATTCTTTAAAAAAATAAGCTGTCTTGCTAAATTTCACGCTATCCAAAAATGGCTCTGTGTAAAACAACCTACTTGGTGTCCTTTTGCGAACGAAAATACCTGCTATATGCGAGTACAACTGTACTTGTAAACCACTGTTTTTGATTTAACTACATCATGATTTGTATTTTACTTTGGATTGGAGTATTGGACTCAAGGTGTTTTAGTGGTTTCTTTATGGGCAACTTGTGACATTGGTGATGTAAATATTTTTTTGGTCTGATTTTAAATCAAAATGGAGAAACCGTAAAGACATAATGAAATTGTTCAAATTCAAATACAATATTTAAACATTAACTATTAGTGTTAACAAATACTCGATATCTTAGTCATACAGACTTTATTCTTGCAAAAACTACCTTCATCATAATTATTTTATCTGACGAATAAATTTTATTCATTGAATAGTCAAAGTTTTGTTTCACCAACCAAATTTGATGAATTGATAGTTATTTATAGATAATAATTATAATTTTATAGTGGAAGAATACTTACATTTACATATTATAGAAAATAACAAAACTGACGATGTGTTGTTGCATGAAAAAAAAAAAAAAAATCTGTTGTGGCCAGCACAAGACCTTCCGTCAATTCGATGTATTTTGTACAAATCCCATACCAAAAGGTCCTTGGAACAGATTCTATATAATATCATGTAAAATCGAACACGAACACATACTATTTTTTACAAATTCCATACCAAAAGTTCATTTGAAAAGGTTCTATAAATCCAATAAAATTATAACATAAATATACACTAAGTAAAATACACTTGACACTTCCTTCTTTCTTCTTTCATCTTTCCTCTATTTTATTAGGGGTCGCTGTTTCCTCTTCTCTTCCACTTTTTCCTGTCCAACGCATCTTCTTCACACAGTCCTTCGTTTCTCAAGTCTTCTGCGATACAGTCCTTCCATCTTCTCTTTGGCCTTTCACTGCATGTCACTTCAGAGGACCACTATGAAATACTAATTTTGGATCCCATACTTTCCATATTTGGTTTTGCACTTGCAACACACAAGACAATACCTTCCTTACCTAAAGGTGACGGAAGGTAAAAACTTTCATATTCTTGCATTTTGGCTCCAAATGATGCCAAATCTTATTTAGAATTTCATAAACGCATTGATTTAATAATGGGAATCGAATTAGAAAATATACTTCGTCAAATTGATTATAGATTATACGGATCATGTTTTCCTTCAAATATGTCAACAATGATGAGGATGACATTTTATTATTGAAAGAAATATTAATAACAAATAAAAAATTTCATTTTCTAAATCTATTATTCATTATTATTTATTCTACGAATAGTTTAACTGATGAATAACATGTTTATTCGTCAATGGGGAGCCGGGCATTAAAGCAGCGGTTTAGTGATTTTGAGTTGTCACTTTTTCCACGGTGGTGCGATATATCTGCCTTAACCATCATGATATAGGCATACGTGAATTTTTCTCTTCGCTTCCTGTTTCACAAATCAGGGTTAGGTGATACCACACACCGTCTGGTATGGCACCTAAGTCACAATAAACCGATTAGCTGGTGTGCTCGAGTGTAAGCCAGCCGTATCTCACGCAGGACAATAAGGCGCGCGTGTGTGTATTATGTTATCACTACTAGCTACAGATTTATATACTATTCTCAACTAGAGCACGAGTGATATACTCCGCGTTAGCTGATTACAATGTGGGTGAGACAGACTTTTATAAGTTGGTGCGTAATTAGAGTGATTGATAAAGAATTAAGAAACAGTTACATACTGATAATTAGGGCTAGGACTACGAACTGGGTATTTAGTTAAATGGGAAATACCCACCCACCCGGACCAAATGGAATACGAGTTGGAGTCGATTCTTCACCCATAAGACCCTTAAGACCAGTAAGAACTATAAGAACCGCAGACTCTTATTACCCGTAAGAACCGCACACCCGTATTACCCGCAAAAACCGTATAACCCGTAAGAATCGTATTTCCCTTACGACAACGTTATACCGGTTGTCTACTTTCTTGACCTATAGGAAATACAATTTTAATTTTTTTATTTCGCTCTAAGTTTTGACCTATTGACCTAATAATAAGTTTTTACTGATGATAAGAAAGTAATTCTCGAAATATGTATATAGTTTTTTAAAATGATTGACACGGTTAAGGGATTTTTTCTACAGTCACGATAGAAAGTTTCCATTTGCGCTCTCTTTTGTCAGCGCAAAATGTCACTGCCGCTCATGCGCGACAAAGTAGAAAAAACGCTCGTTGTCCAAATTTCTAAGTATACAATGTTGAAAAATGTCCCTTGTCTACATTCTTAATGAAAATGTTTAGTTAGGAACTAATGGCACTGTAATTACACATTTATCACGTTCACAAGTCAATTTGACATATGTTCTGTCGGTATTTAACATAACCTAACAAAATGCCACCCTGCTGTGAAAATGAAATAGGGCATTCATTTACAAAAACAAAAGTATAAAATGCTTGAATAAAAACTCAAGAAGAATGGAAATTGTGTGAACAGTTATGTTTAGTAATAGGAATGATTGTACACAGATGGCGGTAGGATAGTTGCGACATCTGATCTCTAGTTAACTATTTATTTTGATTACAATAAAGTTATTAGTTATTTCGTTACTTAAATAATTGCGATAAGTCAGTCAATGCACATACATGTCTATATAATCACAAATTCTTTGAAATATTTGTTAATTTTTTCAGTGTGACAGGCGTGACAACTAACCACACATTTTGCTACAAAAACTCATCAAATCATCACAAATCCTTGCTTCCACGCTCTAATTTTTTTTTATGGAATAGATGGCTAATGTAACGATATAATCATTTAAAAGTCTTTTTAAGTTTAAACCGTATCTTTTGTATGAGCCAATCGTTATTTATTGAGCAGTACTGTAAGTATAAAGTGTACATTTTATTATTTATTATGGTGGAGGACCCCATTGTGGCGACTGTAGAAAAAATCTTGTGTGTGTTTCGAGCGCAAATGGACATTGTCGATTTCGAGAGACAATGTCGCATTTTGCGCTCTTAATACACAAATAGCTATTTTTTACTCATTTTGGTCAATACTATATACCTTATGGTTTGATCCATAAGTATAAAAACATCCTGTATATGTAAATTAAGTTTCTGTCTTCATTTTAGTATACGCTATTAATGATAGAAATTTCTCGCAACACATTTTTCCATGAAGACACATTTACAACTCTAACCACATGTAGATGATAAATGTCAGATTCCTAATTTTCACTTCCTCTTACTAATAACTAGTCTTTGGTTTGACATGACGCCCGCGCTTGCTATTTGAACACGCGTGTAAATTAATAAGCGATTAGAGCTATGCTATGCTAGAGCTAAACTCCGCTATGCACTCTCAACTGATTTATAACGCTTCGGTCTGTCAAGCTATCGGCCTGCCCAGCCCACAGCGTCACGCGTTTTAGACATGAAATGATAAAACTTCCAACAGGGAGAAAAATACCAGCACCGATTGAACGGAGAAATATTTGTTGTAATAGATACTGAAATTCCGGAAGATTTAGCAAACAAGGAATTTAATGTGGAGTGCCCTCCAAATCACCAAAAATTTGTCCCTATAAAGAATTTAATATTTATTTGGACACGATCTTTTTTTTTAATCTTTCCCATAGGGTTTCCAAAATCGTCCTCAGGCTGTATCCGATCATCACCCTAATATTTAAATCCTAAATTTATATGCCCTAAATCTTGTCATTATTTAGGATTTTAGGAATTGGATTTTAAGGTTTTCCAGGAGCACACTATGCCTTGAAGTTGACGCACACTAATTAAACAAATCATATTCGTTGCTATACAAAAAGTTAAATTTACTGTCAAAGAATAGCTCCTTACTTTCTATTTTGCGAAATATAATAAAAAAATACTAATTCTTTTATTCTATGAATTCCTAAATGTCAGAAATTCTTCAAATTCATTGAGAAGATTGGCGGTATTTCTTAAGGATATATAAATAAATAAAAAAATGTATCATCACAGCATATTACCCATTTCTGGGTGTGCCAGTATCTACAACACATGTAGATATCGGTAATGATGACGATATATTTTATCGTGTGGGCGCTTACCAGGCGTCACCTCACGACCACTCATAGCTGGTGTGGAGAGTGCACCACAGGGGTCACTTTTGTGCCATTTAAAATTGAAAATATTTGGCGTCACTAACTAAAAATTAAATGTACTTCCTAGAAGAACCTTCCAGTAATGTCACTAAAACTGTTGATTTTTGGCACTAATATTTATGTCAACTACATTACAAATATTTGACTTTGTCAATTGGTTTCTTTGCAGTAGTTTGGACTGCATGATTTATTACATTATATTACATTCTTTTTCTCTAAATTCACAGAAGATGAACCTAATAAAAATATTAAATCTATCAGAATTAGAATTTATTATTTGTAATAACATTGTAATAAAATAATATTTAGAAGATTTTTTTTTTAAGCATTACTACTTCTCAGTATGTCCATTTTACCATTTACAAAAATTAGTTTCAGACACAGGCGATTCTGCCTGGTTCATACGAAATCGTCAGAGTTTTGTAAGACACCCTATTCATGATTTCAACCAGGGTGGCTCTGTCCTCAACTCCTTTGAATCGCAGGAGCTTTGGACACGGTTCCCTGCCCAAGTGGAGGATTCTTATCGTTTTAAATAGTTAAATTTTGATGATACATAGCCTTATTTACCAATCCATTTACAAAAACAATTCTTTGATTGCCACTTTCCTACTTCTCTAACACAATCAGTGCTATTTACATATCCATCGATATCTGTCTACATCTACTTTACGAGCACTGCTACTTCGTCTACTACTATACACGCATACTACTAGTAGTAGAACATGTGGCTATGCGTACGGTACGTCGTTAGCAGCCGAGATACGCGCAGCACGCATGCTGATGTTGACACAATGCGTAGGTGGCTCTGGTTGTTACTTTCCCTGCTGGTAACATTGGAGATAAGCTACGGTATGAAATGCCTCTGATATTTCAATCACAGTACAATAGCCGAGAATGAGAAAAGACAAGGAGATAAAGATATTGAAATCAGAAGGAGTTTTCTACGTAAAATGTGTTAGGGCGAGCTCAAACTTATAATAATACGACCTACAGTTTCAACAAATTATAAAATCTACACAAATTTTTGGACTGTACCAAGTCCACTTTTTAAAAAGAAATAGGTAGGTATATTAAATTTGGTTTCTCAGTATTATATGTATCAGGTCCATTAGGGGGTCCCGTGGCCGCGTGCCTCAGTGTCTGGTCGAGAATCTGGGGAACCGAATTCGATCCCGACCGACGCCAAATATTTCGAATTTTAAATGGTACAAAAGTGACCCTTGTAACGCCAGCAATAAATGCCCGTGAGGTGACGTCTGGTAAACGCCAGCACGATACAAATATGTCATCATCATTACCGAAATCTGTGTACAACGTAGATTAGCACACTCGGAAATGGGTAATATGCCGTGATGATATATTTATATTTATTTTTTCGCGATCGCCCAGAAAATGAGCTCTTTCTGATCACTCTTTAGACCGGAAAGTCCTTCTTTACTGAGATAGCTCGGAAAGTTGTCTATAAGGGATCGAAAACTACTTTACCTATCCCGGGACCGGTAAAGCTAAATGTTTCCATGTTGCTCGCAGTAAAAAATAAAATAATACTTTTTTGTTCTTTTTTCAGGATCGCAAAAAAAATATTGTACCCAACATGTGCAAATTCAAATGTTTGTAACATAGTAATGTTTATATCATAGACTGTGTCCGATGTTGCATTTTAGCATTTAAGAATTTAGGATTTAAGTCTTCTTTACATAAATGCAACTCCGAATGGCACACTAATGATATCCATTGGTTTGTATGGCAACACTTTAGAACAACAAAAATGAATTATACAATTTGATTCAATATGATGCTTGAGAGGAAATGTTAATTTTATATTTGATAAAATAGAAGCTAAGAAGTTATTCTTTGACAGTAAGTTTGACGTTTTGTACAAATTATAGCTACGAACATGATTTGTTTAATTAGTGCGCGTCAACTTCAAGGCATAACCCTAAAATCTAATTTCTAAAATCCTAAATAATCACTAGATTTAGGGCATATAAATTTAGGATTTAGATATTAGGGTGATAAAAGTGCAACATCGGACACAGCCATAGTTTATGTCAGTGTCAAAAATCAACAGTTTTAGTGACATTCTGAAAGCTTTTTCTGGGAAGCACATTTAATCTTTCTTATTGTTTTATTAATTAAATATTTAAAATTGTAGGTAAAATGCATATATCCATCAGAAATACCTCCAATCTTGTTAATGAATTGGAAAAATCTCTGACTAGTTGTGAACCATCCGTAAACCAAGACAGAGTCCCATTGGTAGAACAGTCTTCTCAGAATAATACATACAGAACTCAATAAAAATTAGAAAACATTTCTAATTACTATTTAAGTAATAGCCAGTTAACATCTTTGATCTTAACGATCCAAGAACTCATCTTCGCATTAACCTAGTCAGAACAATATTCACACTCACCTAACTGTATCTACAATTTGATATAAAAATGTTGAACGTTGTTGTTGAGTATGAAAGTTAGCGAATATGATAATTACGTTCATGAGCCAAGTGCCATGAAACCTGTACTTAACACTTAACAGAACAGAACAACAGATCAGATGAGTGATCTCAAAGTGTCTGACATCTAACACCTACGAGTTTTAAGGTCCGAGATTTAAATTAGAGGTATAGTACTCTTCACGTAAAAATGACACTGCGCAAGAATATTTAGTTTATAGGGAGTTCAATTCGCTCTATAATTTGTGCTGACACCTACTAGGAAACTATGGCCCATCTTGAAGTAGCGCTACTTCCGAAGTAGTGCTATTTCGATTTTTTAAATTTTATTTTATGTTATGAATAGACAAGAATAGGTTTCATATTTTTATAAATGAAACTTGTAATATATGAAATAAGTGGTATTAATAATTAAAAGTTGACATTTGACAGTAGAAGTAGCGATTTTTCGGAAACAGCGCTACTTCAAGATGTCAGAATACGGGCCTATATTGGGCTATATAAGTATTGTACAGGGATTTGTTAACTACTGGATGGAGCGAGTGAATCTTTACCATGTACCCGTCCAGATCGACAGAGATAGTCATACATAATTGTTGTCTTTATTTCCGTTACTTGTCAAATCTTTTGTTTGACAGGTTTGACAGATTTTAGGTTATTCTTGATATCATCATTGAAATATAATTATTTTAATATATGACAATGGTTCCAAGGTGTTGTGTTGAAAATTGTGTATCAAAATATGTGATGAACGGTGCTGTGTCGTTTCATTAGTAAGTTATGATTAAAATTATGATTTCTTCTAAAAAATAATTTGACAAATAAACATGACATATTCTTATATGTGTTGTAATTTAGCGTTGCATTGGTTGTATTCGTACTTATTTCACGTATCATGATCAAATACTGATCAAATATACTTAAACATAATTAATTTTTGACGTGAATTTGACAGATGTAAATATGACAGATATTTATATCAAATTCACTTGTCTGAAGTGAAATTATCTTTCTCACTCACACTTCCTGTGTTCTTTTTTAATCCAGCCGGGTACACATGAAATACATATATCGATATTCATTTGCTCCATCCAGTAGTTAACAAATCCCTGGTATTGTACATATTAGACATTTCTGATACACATAAAAACAAATATCTTCTTTATATATTTTTATATTTTTTAAATCATTCTATTCACTCTTATTCTTCTAATGTTCGAGATTCTTCCAATTCATAATTCATTGATGAGATTGGCGGTATTTCTGAAGGGTATATGTAATATATGTATCTATAATTTTAAATATTTAATTAATAATAAAATAAAAAATATTAAATGTACTTCCCAGAAAAAGTCTTCAGTAATGTATCTGGCTTTTTGACACATTTATCTGTCCATTAAAAACATTTTAATTTTTCCACTTGTTTTCCATGGGCTGCAAGATTCATTTACAACTTATTATTTTATATATTTACATGTCTCCATATTTAACTCCATAGAAGATAAAATCCCCTAAGATGGTGTTCCCAAGACTCCAACAAATTAGCTTATAATCTTAAACCTGTGTCTTTGTATATACAGTGTGTTTTGATTGATTGAAATTTAATTTTATAGATAGAATGCGAAAAAAAAATAATAATAATAAAAGTTATTTAAGTGTTAGATTTTAAAAGTGCAGAATTGAATTATCTGCAACTTTTAATTGAAAACTGAATTTCTGACAGTTCAAACGATTCGCATTTCTCTGTAATTTTGTTTCAATTCCATGGGTATCGCTAGAAATGAGCAATATTTTTATACAATTTCAAATTAGATTTTACAAGTTACCAAACGTGCAAAATTAAAATTGTTTACTGATTTAGGCGTAGAATATAATTATCTGTAACACTTATTTGAAACATTTTGTCTAAAATTAATTGGGGACTTTTGCGCAAAGAAAAACTGTTTTCCCATGTTAAACGCCTATGGCCAGTTTTTTAATTAACACACTGTATATTCATGTAGATCTCTTGTACATTTCTTAGTCTTCTGAAGATGGCGTAAAAGGCGAAGTCGCGGTAAAGATAATAAACTTTATTTTGTGAAACTTAGCCAAGTGTTAAATATTTTACCTTATAAAATAAAAATTTTAAATGTATCGGATAGAGATCTTTATATTCTTCCGGTTGTCCAATTGTTACCAAAATCTAATCAGCTCTTCCCAGGAATGTCAGATTGAAGAAACTACAGTTAAATATTTTTTAAGTTTTATATTATTTGAGAAATCGTGGTTCCAACATACACACACACACACACATCATCATAAAAATGTTATAATCGGATTATAGGGTCCTTAAAACGTGCTTATCCACTAAAATCTGGACATGCAATTTTTAGCATGATTCCAATACCTCTCTTAGCGAGAGGTAATAACGATTAATTTCGTTGCATAAACAAGAAGTGAAGAAAAGACCTTAATAAAGTTATAAATCCCTATTCGCAAACAAACATAAATAACCTCGTATATAAGTTGTCCTGCGTGTAGTATGTTGGCACGCACCGTGTTCGGAGCGTATATTCTGTAGTTAATACTTTGCAGTGCCACCTACTGTGAACTACCTTCCTATATATTAGGCGTTATACGCATGTGTACATGTAACTCGCTCACCTTATGCGTGAGTAAGAATAGAAAATATGTCTTAAGCTACTGTGTAGCACAAGTTATGAGATAGAAATGTTGTACTCGTACGGGGATATGTGTGGAATATTATGGAAAATTATTACTTAGAGGTGGTATTATATTATTTTTTACGAGCCTAGGCTTATAATAGTTCGGCTGTTTTACATTTCGAACAAATTCTTTCGACAAAATACGTCCATAGAGTGTATTAAAACAATCAATTAAACAACTAAAAGAAAATGAGAAAATCTTTTCGATAAAAAGAAGACGGATGACAGTTTGATGACTTTGACAAAAGTCTATATCCAGTTTAAAATAATCTGTTATGGGCAGCACAAGATCTCTTACCATTTCCATATTAGGCTATATAAGTGAATAAAACTCGATTTCTAGACTGACATTATCTTTATTGAAAACACAAAAAAATTGTTTCACAACGTTTCGGATGCTAAGATCTGCTTCCGTCATCAGCTGAACTGATACAGTATCAGTTCACCTGATGACGGAAGTAGATCTTAGCATCCGAAACGTTGTGAAACAATTTTTTTTTTTTTGTGTTTTCAATAAAGATAATGTCAGTCCAGAAATCGAGTTTTATTCAGATTAATACATTATCTTGCGAGTTAAAGTTTAAAGACAAGTTAGGCTATATAAGTATTGTATTGCACTTCGCTATCGAACCGTCGTTTTATAACAAAACATTACAGAACTTTACCCAGATATTGTTTATTATTGTATCTAACATGTCTTCTCCACACATATAATTCTAATTATATCTATTTTTCATTGTATGAGGAAGTTACTAAATGTCAAAGATTCTTCCAATTCATTAACCAGATTGGCGGTATTTCTGATGGATATATTCATTTTACTTATAATTACAAATATTTAATTAATAAAACAATAAGATTAAATGTACCCAAAAAAAGCTATTAGAATGTCACTAAAACTGTTGATTTTTGACACTGACATCTGTCAATTACAAACTATGTTATAAACATTTGAATTTGTCAAGTGGTTTCCTTAGTGCCTTAGCCTCTGCTATTAGATTATTCTATATATTATAGTGTCATTATCTCTAAATCTATACAATATATAATAAACATTTTAAGTGTATTAGATGGTGAATTTTATGTTCTTCAATGTTTGTAATAACAAAAATTTCCAAAAAATTATATTTAGAAGAATTTTTCTAAGAAACTACTACTTTCGGTTGTCCAATTGTTATCAAAATCTTTTCAGCTCTTCGTCAGATTGAGGAATTCATAGTTAAACAGGTCTTAAGTCTTATAGTTTTTGAGGAATCGTCCCTCCAACATCCAGACTTACACACACACACACACACACACACACACACACACACACATATACAGACGTCAGACACAGACATCATTTTAAAAATGTTATAATCGGATTATAGGGACCTTAAATCGTGCTTATTCACTAAAATCTGGATATGCGAATTTTAGCATGTCCAATACCTCTCTTAGCGAGAAGTAAAAATCTGATGTGGTCAACACAAGACATCCCGCTATTTAATTTTTATTAATTTAAATACATACCCATATATTTTCTAATCCTGCAAACTATAGTATCAATAATACAAAATTTTGTTCAAAATTAAATTCTGCATCCGTTATTCTATATTCAACCGTGTATGAGTGGTGCATGAAAATATAAAAAATGAACTAAATAATTTAGTTCACGCTGTCCTATGTTGAAAGTTGATAGATTTTTAGTAAAATGGAAAATGTGTACATTGCATATGTTAGTATTTTTGTATAAGTTTTATTTAGTTATTCTACAGGAAGGATGCATTTTGATACTTTCTTTTTCCTAATATAAAATGAAAGAAAACATTAATTAATTTATTAAGAGCAAGTGTGCCACATTAAATATTACAATTGTTTAAATATACAAATTTCACTTTTTCATTTATCATCACCCGATCTGACAAAATAATTACGGAATGAAATTAAAAACAAATTAATTCTGGTCGAACGGAATTTTTTAATGCACATTGTCTGTTTTAGTAATTTGTTAATGTATCTTCATTAACAAATGTAAAAGTTTTAGGTTTTTCTAATATTTAAAATAAAAAATCTGATGTGGCCAGCACATGTCCTCCCGCCAATTCCATGTTTAAAATAGCATTGAGCTTTAAGTAAAGTTTCACTTCCGATAGATCGTTTGTCAACAAAATCTACTTTGTTGTTCCAATAAATAGAAAAGTTTGTAATACGAAATTTTGGATTATATTTTATTATGTTTTTCCTGAAAAATCTGTTAGAGCTTCAAATTAAGTACTACATCCGGTTTATCATATATAGTCAAAATCTAATATGTTGTTTCAAATTATATAAGAGTATTAAATACCAACTTTGCGAACTTTTGGATCATTAATATATTTTAAGGAAAAATCGTCACACACACATTATTGTCAAAATCATCACCAACTTCCTTATGCTCTAAAACGCAATCTGTGTAAATTCTTCGCCGTACATTATTCATTTTGTAAATGTGTAGTTGCAAATTATTATTTGACACTTTGAAATCACGTTCTTATTGAGAGCTGTTTGATATATAATGCTGCAAACAGCAAATTTGAATCGAATTATCGTGTATATCTAATATTTATGTATGATGGAAAATATATTATTTTTACAAACCTTAATTTCATTAGAATCATATTTAAACTACTAAATTCTTCTTAACATGGTTTCATTATTAATTTTAATGAAAATTGCTGCGTGACAGTGACATTTGTTTAAATATGTCAAATTTGTTATTAAAGTATTGTTTTTGTTTGACTCAGAGGCAAAGTGATGTACAAAAATAAATTATTTTATAGTATAATATAAAGTTATTTCAAGTTATTTACTAAATGCTATTATCGCAGAATTGAATATTATGCCATTATATTCAATTTGTATTAGTAAAAGTTGCTAAAAAATTATATTCAATGAATTTTTTTACAAAAAAAACTGTTAAAGCTTGTATAAATGATACTTCCGGTTATCCGATATACACTAAAAACTAATGAGCTCTTCCCACATTAGTATAGAATGGATATACAAAATTTCAAATTTTTCTGATTGATAGTATGAGTAATCGTGTCCACATGATCCACACACACAGACACACACACATACATACCTACAGACATCATTGTAAAAATGTTAAAATCGGATTCTGGGGACATCAAAACGTGCTTATTCACTAAAATCTCTATATCCGATTTTTAGCACGATCCCTATACCTCCCTTACTTAGGGTAGCGGGAGGTAAAAAGCACTTCAGTCAGAAGTCAAAGAATAATGTGTAGGGCTTTTAGATAATACGAGTACGCATACGATGTCTTATAAGTTTTCAGAAAAAAATAGAATGCATGATAAATTTAATAATTATTAAATTTTTATGCGACAAAAAATCCTCATTAAAACAAAAGCCACTTCCGGCATAAACAGACCCATTAAACCATTCTCGGAATAAAGTAACCCACCGTTACTTAATAAATTATAAATTAATTCATTACCAAATCCAAGATATAACAACAACAACAACCTAACATCACCTCACGTCAGTCGGGCACGCTTACCAACTCAAAAACTCCACACGCGTGCCAACTTAAATAATTTATCAGCCATAATCCCCTATAAGGTCACAGCTTACTGTGTGGCCGGAGAGAAAAAACCCAAATGACATGAATCAAAACTTCGGTCTTCCAAAGGAGCAAGTTAGCGGTGAAGTTTTTATTCTTTGTTCATATTTTTAATTGAAGGAATGGCGACAATTACAAGAAATATGTCTACAGAGTTGCTGGGCTGATGAATTATTGAGCATACGTTTTCATTTTGCACGGGCAATGAATCGAAATTTGTCGGCGTTATTTATGTTATTGCTTTTAAGGCGAAAGGAAAAGATGGAAATGAAGGAGCTGTATTTACCGGTGTACCGATGATGCTATCTTTATACGTACGAGGTCTGTCCGAAAAGTATCCGACCTTCCTTCATATCTTCGCACAATTTTAGCGCCCTCTGCCGGGTACGAGTGTCAACTGTAAAGCTTCACGAATTCCCTAAATGCCGCAGTTTTTGTCGGATCGCCTTAATTTACGTAAAGCATGCGCTTGTTTACAAAGTGTTTTTTTACATTTGTCGCATTTTGCTATTGTAAAAAATGACGGAAAGGTCGGAACAACGAATTTGCATTAAATTTTGCTTAAAACTGAAAAAGAGTTGGGTGGAGACCATCGAAATGATGAAGACGGCATTTGGGGACGAGTGCATAAGCAAAACACAAATAAAAGACTAGTATAAACGGTTCAAAGATGGCCGCACATCTTTTGATAGTAACCCACGACAAAAACACCGGATAATATCGAACGTGTGCAACTTGTGATCATGAAGATCGTCGATTGACTGTGCGAGAACTAGAATATGATCTAGGAATGCCGAAAACTAGTGTTTGGAAGATTTTAACTGAAAATTTGCAAATGGTTCGTGTGTGTGCGAAATTCATTCCGTAATAGCTAACGGTGGAGCAGAAAAACCTTCGCCTTGAAATCCCTCAGGACAATTTGGAATCAATAATGATGAAAATCTCCCATTGACTTTTGGTTGTTCCCAAGATTAAAAATGTCGCTCAAAGGACACCGATTGGACGACCAAGAAACAGTCGAAACTAATACGACGAATGCTCTAAAGGCAATACCAAAAAACGAGTTCTAAGACTGCTTCCAAAAGTAGAAAGGCCGTTGGAAGCGTATTCTTCAATCAAATGGAGACTACTTTGAAGGATGCCACCAGCCCGATTACGCAGAATAACAGCAGGGGTGAAATATAAAGGCAGGTCGGATACTTTTCGGACAGACCTCGTACATACATTTGTAAAAGCCCAGGTTCATAATTGACACTGACACGACCGTTGATGGCAGCACCATAGCCAAATACACGTGCATTTCATTTAGTACTCTTTAATTAGGTTAACAAAATATTTTGTTATATTGATAATGATCGAGAGGTCTACACTATCGTCGTTAAATAAATTAAGTTTATCATAAAACTGCTTTTTACGGTACACACTAGATTTTTACGAAGTTGTTACCTCCCGCTACCCTTGGTAAGGGAGGTATAGGGATCGTGCTAAAAATCTAATATCGAGATTTTAGTAAATGACCACGTTTTAAGGTCCCTAGAAACTATTCTTAACATTTTCACGATGATGTCTGTATGTGTGTATGTGTGTGTGTGTGTGTGTGTGTGTGTGTGTATCTATATGTGTACGAATTTTGTTTGCACTCTAACTCAAATACTATATTCAGAAAATTCTGAAACTTTGTATTTCTACCCTATTCTAATAGGATTAGAAGCCATTAGATTTTTGTGTGAATCGGATAAATGGAAATGGTACTTTACTTGAAGCTCATAATGCTTTTCTTCAAAAAATACCATTAAATGCCATTTTTTCGAATTTTATGTCTTATGAAAATTAAAGATTATTGAATTTTGTACAGGAATACATTAATACTTTTTCTATATATTTTACAAATAAATTTAAAAATGGCACTTTACCTGAAGCTCATAATGGCCTAAGATAAAAACTATTCCTTTGTTACACATTTCTTTTTTCAAATGAATGTAACTGACCGTAAATATCACTATCAGAAAACTTATCACTCCAAATTAATAATAGTGACATTTTAAAAAGAAAATAGTAAATAAAGCAATAGTTTTCTGCAATGGAACAGTTTGCAGCGTTAGTAAATACGTAGGTAGGTATGTATTTAAATTAATAAAAATTAAATAGTGGGAGGTTTTGTGTTATAATAATCCTTTAAATGCCAGTCAAACATTATAAAATAAAGGTACTATATCTTCATAAATTAATCAATTCATAAAAATCGCACTTCAATTTAAACCAGGTGTTGTTAATATCCCTTGTATAGTCTTAATAAATATGATGACACAGCTAAACTGTAACATTCTGCAATATTTACATACCCATTACATTTTACATTACCACGCACACACGCACACATTCCACCAATCACATCGCTCCCTACTTGCGGTTACAGACATTTCTCCTGCTTGTCTTTTGTTAATTTTTTTCTTAATTGTGCGTAACCTTGGCCACCTTCATCGGACAATTTTAAATTAGTTCAAGACAGCCATGATTTTTTGTAGCTCACGATTCAAGGTCAACTGAAATTAACTTTTCAGTGGGTGATTTTTACCAGAGCGTAATTTATGTCTAAAATAATTGGGTGAATTTGAAATAGATTTAAATTTAGAGGTTAGTTATATAAGATATAATTTTGATAATGTCATTCTTAGTAATTGTGACAATGTATCTAATAATGAATTTTAAAGTACGATTGAAGTTAAAACAATAAAAGGCGGGTTTTGCAATATGGCTACGACATATATAAATCAACTTTTTGACATTACCAAAGCTACTAAATTTAATATTTTTGAAAAGAAGGTAAAAACAAAATATTTATTAATTAGCCATAAAAAATAATGAAATTTGATTATTTGAATTCCCGCCATGTATGACGTAGAATTACGCCGTACCAATGAATAGTCGTAAAGCCATAGCGTTTGTTTGTACGGGTAATGTAGATCTCCTGTTTGACGTTTCAACAACAGTTTGGAGGTTAGTATTTTAGTTTGTCTTTTTGGTATCGATATTTTAAATTACATGTAACTACATACGTATTTATTTGTGAAGTAATTAATATACACCATGTCTCACAACTCGCACCCCAGAGCGAATGAGGAAACACGAGTCTGCACTCGGATATGTAACTTCGAAGAAAAAAATCTAGCTTAAAAGATATTAGAGAAAAGACGTCTTAAATTTGACCAATCAGAGACCTGCACCTTTAACGTGTGTTTGCCGTAATTTTACGTTACTAGGGTTTTATACAAATCAAATCTGCTTTAAAATGTGTGGGCGACTGTAGTTTTCGAAAAATGTCAGTGTCAAATTAAATTTGACAAGGTGAATAAAAAAAGGGCAAATTCTTACCATGTATTCAGCCGCTGATTACTTAGAAATGATTATAATTTTCGGAGAATGTGGACAATATTTTCGTTTAACACATTTTACACAGCTGCTACAACACGTTGCACTGTACGATATAAATGATGATCACGGATGACACCTTCGCTAACCTAAATTTATTGACAGTGAAAAGTCAACTCTAAAGTGTCAAAATTACAGTCAAACAAATTTTGTAACTCACTAGTAGTATTTTTAAAACCTAACAACCAGTTTTATTTTGTAATAATATCATCACACCTCAAGATATCCCTCCGGGATTGGTGGATTAAAAAGTCTTGTAACAAGCAGCCGCAAATTATTTTCTTCTATTTGTTGGCAACCTATTGTCGTCGGCAAGTGTCAGTTTCGCCTGGGGCGCTAGTTGTGAGACAAGAGCCCAGAGAGAGAGAAAGAAAAATAAACTAATGTCAAATTCAAATTAAAACTTTCTCGCACGCCACGCCATCTATACGTTACATTTTTAAACACGGTTTCTTTCTCCAGTTCAATATAATGACATCATAGAAAATTTTCTTTCTTAATTTACTAAAAAAAACCAATAATTTTTTCAACATAACTTTACGTATATAGTGATAGAAATCGGATTTTCAGTACCACGCAAGTAGCTCATTATACCGGGAGTAACTGTTACAAAGACTTATTTTTCGTATTGGGCACCATCTTGTTTCAACTGTCATCATAACAGCGAATTTGTTTGTATTAAAACAGGTGAGTCATGTGTAGTTCAACGCAAATATCAATAGATGGCATCACGAAAACATGTCCCTGTATAACCCTTTATTCATAAATACCACATAACGCATCTCGTAATAGCAAGACAAAATTATTTAATGTTCCGCCTTTTACAGGCACAGAATTTGTAAAACATCCTCAAAAAGTATTTTAGATTCGCCAAAATTGCAATACTCTTGTCTTTGAGGCCATTTGAAGACATATTACACACGTACATTAGCTGCCGTTCAGGTTGTGGTCATGTAATGAATATATAATTGACATGGCACTGTTAAGAGTGCGTGAAATGTATGTAATATTGTAATCTGTTCGAGGATGGAGCCTCGAGCTAAAAACTAGGATGCAAGAATGCATATGCAAAAGAGGAAACCATTTTCTAGAAGAAAAGTATTCGGAAATGTTCAGTAAAGTTCACATGACGCTTGGTGGTCGTTAACTGACTATGTTTGCAGTATGAGAACTGTGTAAATTAAATGAATTAATAGTTTAAGAGTGATGAATTTAAGATAATGAATGGGTACGGTGGTACAGTTTCCGTAATTAATGTTTTGATATTTTTAAATAAGTATCCTTTTCCTTTATATTACATATTTTTTAAAAATGTACATGAGTAATTTATTTATAATTTCAGTGCCGGCATACAAACAGACAAAACAATATATAAATCTCAGGGCATCGACCCGAACCTGAACCGAACCAAAACCGGAACCAAACCGTAACATTTTAGGGAACCCAAACCGAGAACCGAACCTCAGATATATTTTTAATTGAACCTGAGTCGAAACCGAACCGAGTATTAAAATTCAGGTTCGGGGTTCAACTCCGTTTCAGGTTAATTTTTAGTTCGAAAAGTAAATACAGCCGATAATCGACGTCTTAGGCGTCTGCGTTGCTGTCTGGGTTGACTTTTCGTGAAAATTGTGTTCGTTTCTTGTTGCGTTTTGCGTAAATTCTGGCTCTCATTTTACATTATTTCGAACCTGAACCTCGAAAAAATCCGCAAATTTTATTAATGCTTGAACCAGAACCGTACCCGAACCCATCTTTCAAAAAACAAATTAACCTGAACCTAAACCGAACCCAGTTTTTGACGGGTTCGATGCCCTGATAAATCTGGATTGCTACCCTTTTTAAACTGTCTGATTCCATTAGTTATATTTATATATAAAAAAATGAGTAAACGAAACAGCTAATTTTACCTAAAAAGAAATGTGGTGTTAATACTCGTATATAAATATGCCAAGGATGAAATATACTTACTTTATAAATGTGTAAACGAAGCAAAATTTTAAATTTAATGTACATTCATTGTTTCATCATTTCTAAACTAGAAAAGTCACCGATAACACCAAAATACTTCGACAATAACAGTCAAACACAAACTAATTTAATAATCTAAGTTACTAACATGAAAAATATAAAATGTCACAAACTATTTTCTAATAGAGTTAAAACTCTTAATGGTTTTGCTTCTGAACTACCAAAAAAATGGGGTAAACACCCCTACCTAAAAAGAAAAGTGGTATTAAATTTATATATAAATGAGTCAAGAATGAAATATACTTATTTTATATAAAAAACATGTAAACGAAACAAATTTTAAATTTAATGTAAATTCATTGTTTCGTCATTTTTAAATTATAAAAATGGCCAATTACTCCAAAATACTTCGTCAATAACAGTCAAACACAAACTGATTCAATAATCCAAGTTACTAATATAAGAAATCTAAAACGTCAGGAACTATATTATAATAGAAAGAGTTAAAATCCCTTTTAATGGTTTTGCTTCTGAACTACCTAAAAATTGAGGTAAACACCCCTACGTGGCCTCCAACCTCCCCTATAGCCACCCCTTACCACACAACTTATCTTACCTAAAAAGAAAAGTGGTATTAATATATGAATACAAATCAAGAATGAAATATACTTACTTTTATTTTTTTCACTATCTCACTTCACGAATCACTAATCTTTTGTAAAATTCATTGTACAAGCAGGGTCATGCAAACATAAAATACATTAAATGAAAAATATAATCACCATTTAGTAAATGTTTGTCTCAGCAACCAATAATTGACTCTACTTCAAAACAGGGTAAAGTAGATTTTTTATTTACTAAGTGTCACATATTCAGCAAATCGCAAACTAATCACTAAAACATACTGCAATATAATCCCTCTTTTGACTTTACATTTACTGTGACAGTTTACAAACTCTAAGGCCAAAATCTGGGAATCAGACGCAAAGATTACTCAATCACCCTGGTGACCAGAGGTCCGTACGCCCTATCCCAGAGGGTGGAGCAGCAGAGGACAGCTGAGTTTGCCACAATGGGTCCCAGCGCCTCGAGAGGACAGATTGGAAATATAGGGGCATTTAAAAGCAAACTAAAGGAAGTGCTGCATTACAGTATGTAGAGGGGACATCTACGTTAAATGCAAAGTGTTTTTTAGATTCTTTTTTATAATTAATGTATCTTTAAATATTCTTAAAATTCTTTTTCACTTATAAACTATTCAGCAGCTCTGGAACTCAGCAACACAGGAACTCAGCAGCGCAGAACTCTAGATCTCAGAAGCTCAGCAACAGAACTCAGCAGAAATAATTAGTGTTCACATATCCCCAATATTTTGAAAAATATAAGACAGGCAACCAACTGAAAAAACAATGATACGACAACAATATTTCTAACAAGAACAACAATTAAATGTATACACTAAACAACTCAAACGAAGACAAAGAAGAACAACAACCACGAATTGTAGACCCTAATCAATTCAAACGAGAATATTTCAAACAAAAGCTCCAACAACTTTTTGGGGATAGTGAAACAATAATATCTCTCTTATTTTGTGTGTGTATGTGTGTTATTATGTAAATAAAACTACCCGCGAAACTGACCCTGCTTGTATTTTACTTAAAAGCGCAAAACAAGTGTAAATGCATAAGTGTGTAAGTGTTAGAATAATCTGAAAAAAGTGTAAGAGTGGAATGTCAGTGTACATCTGCATCAGCAGGAGCACCCCTGGCCAGACCAACAATTTGTTGCGGCATCTCAAAACAGGGCGAACATATTTAAATACAAAACATACAAATGGGGTAGGAATTGATAAGGGAACGACGAAACCGCGGCGACGAACGATAAAAGCTAAATTAAACTAAGACAAAATAAGTGTAACATTTAGTCGTAAGTATATCTTCTACGATGTTTTCTTTGTTCTTTTCACCTGAAAAAGAAGTATGTGTATGTTTGAACTTAAAGCAAATATATGTGTAGTTTCATTCTTAAATGGAATGCCTATGTTTTTCATCATTCATAAGGATTGATTCTACTACAAAACACTGTACAGTAGATTTTTTTTTTATCAAATATTTAAAAGCAATCTAAATGACGTGCTACATTGTAATATATATGGAAGACTTCTTCTATGTTAAATGTAAAGTGAAAATATCTACCAATTTTTTACTGAAGGTCCGCCTGCACTTTTATTAATGACAATGACTAGTGTTGAGATGACAATTTTAATAGAGGAAAGCATTCCAAATAAGAACTACGCTACCCTAATCGCGGTACCGACCCGAACCCGAAAAAATATCGCGAAATTTAAACTATAAAATCAAAGCAAAATAAATGTTTAAATTTAACTAAAGTATGTATGTTCGAATTTAATTTAAAGCAACCTACATATGTCCCTAACATTATATTAACTACAAAAATATTGTAGCCCTAACAATCTTAGTTCTTCTCGCTGGTCTTCTCAAGCATCAAAAGTATGGGCATACACATGTGAACCAGGCCAGAGGCTCATACTTTCTAGCTTATATTGTAGTCCCAGGATAGGCCCTTTGGTAGAGCCTTCATTGGTTGTTGAAAGATCCGTAGTAAGTTTTGATTTGGTAAGAGCATACACATATTACTATGCCAGAGGCCCATACCTGATAGAAGCTAGCTAAACAACCGACTATATATCGACCAAACTTGTTTAAATAATATTTAAACAAATATGATCTGTAGTGTATTTCGTACTCTACTATTTTATTTATAAGTTACTGACTATTAATATTAATTAACTGTATACTACTACTATTATTTTAAAACAAAATGCGAGACTAATATCAATATATTTTATTGCGGATTTCGACGCGCGCCCTGAAAAACTATAAAAGTACTACAAGTACATGTGCCCCGGAAAGAAGTATGAGGAATTGTGACTTCCCTGTATTTCTAATTACCAATGTAATTTATACAGAGTGACCCACAAAGATTGAAGCTATCTTTACTTTTAAACAAATACTACAATATGCCATGCTAACTAAATAAATCTACTTAATAGTTTTAAAATAAAATGAGGCACATGATAATGAAATTAAATGAAACCTCGCCTACTATTAGACACTAGCTAACAGAGGCATCGCAGATCTCAGCAACCAGGAACTCAGGATCTCAGGACAGCAATCTCGGGCTCAGGAACCGCAACCTCCGGCTCAGGAACAGGTCTCGGAAAAAAGGTTCGCAAGCACACGGATTCAGCACTGTACAGATTACTCAACAAAGTCTGTAACAAACAATAAATTGTTTTAAGACTTTTATTAAAATTTAATTTAATCAGGTCAAGTGACGCACCCAAATAGGAAGCCATGGTCTATGACACCCTTCAGCGTAACATTTTTTTTATTAATCTTGTCTTATAAGCAAATAAAAAATATATGTTCCTATTTCATACAAAAAATTAGGTCCCACATTTTGAGAACCACTGATACAATGTTTTTTGCATTTTGAATAAAAGTAATTATCAATTTGTTTAGATTATTATTTAATCTTGCTATTATTACCAATATTCAATAATAATTAACAATATTTTATTAACAAAATATAATACGTTATGTCTTACCGTTATGCCGTATATGCACAGATTCATTTACACATTTTCACTATTAAAAACATATTCCCGGTATAAATTTATATCACAATAGTTAGAATATCATTTAGACAAACGTTTACGATATAAATTTTATTAATTACACACCTATTTTAATTGAGAAATGAATAAAAACCAGGAGATATGTGCAGTGTTTCTAAGCGTTTGTTGACAAGAACAAACGAATACTTGTTTTATTGTGACGTCACGGGAACTGATGAAAATTTCCACAAACATTAAAATATTAACTTTTTCATAAAAATAAGCCATAATGTAGTGATTCTAAGTTATTTTCTATGTTAATAAAGCAAAGCACTGTTAATAAAATGTAAAAAGTACTTACATGATATAGTCAGGTTAGGTTTCTCATATTTTCAAATAGGAAATATCTCCAAACGTAAATTATGTGTTAATCTAATCGTTAACTAATACTGAATCGATTAATATACGATTTTATATTAATATCACTGATTTAAAGCTTAAATTTTGTACAAATGGTCACAAGTATTGTTGACATGAATTGGGGTAAGAGTAAGCCGACCTTTGGACTTTTGCGAGTCCTACACAATCGATAATATAAATTGTGACCACATAACTTTGAAATAAGTAATAAAACATTGTCTATTATATAAAACTATGCAATAATACGTTATTTTTTATGTCAATAAAGTAATACACTGTTAATAAAATGCCAAATGTACTTACATGTTGCAGTCAGGTTAGGTTCTTCATACTTACAAATAGGAAATATATCCAGACACAAATTATATGTTAATATAATCGTCAAGTAATACTGAATCGATCAATATATGATTTTATATTGATATCACTTGTTAAAAGCTTAAATTTTGAACAAATATTCACTACAAGCCACAGCAAATAGTGCTAAAAGCCAAAAGAACCTACGTGTTCGAGTGCTAGTGAACTACTAATACTTGATCGATAACATATGTTGTCATACGAGCATCAATACAAATAAATATAAAATTATTAAACTAATAGCTTAATTTTTAACTTTTTCTGGGTGTATATATTGCAATAAATTTGTTGCACACTTATTTGTTAACATATAAAATAATTTAAAATTATATCAGTTTAATAATTTTTATATTCATTTGTCTTGATGCTCATGACAACAGTTATCGATTAAGAATCGATCGAGTAGGTTCTGTTGCATTACAACTTGAACGCGCAGGTTCTGACGCCGTTTACTGCGAACAGCGAACCTGTAGTGAATATTTGCTGGACATTTACGAATTTAATATGTGATATCAGTATAAAATCACATGTCGATCAGTTCAGTATTAGTTGACGATTGTACTAACATATAATTTACGTTTGGAGATATTTCCTATTTGGAAATGTGAACCAGCTAACTTGACTACAATTTGTAAGTTCTTTTCACAATTTATTAACAGTGTATAGCTTTTTTGATAAAGAAAATAACGAAGATTAGCTAAATTATTGCTTATTTTTATAAAACAGTCAACTTAATAAAAATGTTTCGTTTTCTAAAACAATTTTTTGTTTGTTACAGATTGTGTTGGGTAGTCTGTTAGTCTGTACCGTTCTGTAAGTGTTTCACTATCCCCAAAATATTGTTCATTATATTGTCGTTGTTTGAGGGTACACTTATTAAGCCAAGCACTTACACTTGAGTTCGTTTGACGTGTAGTTTTCTGACGTGTTGATATTACCCTTGATGTTTCGTACATAAATATGTTGCTATGCTTTGCTGTAACAAACAGTTGGTTTTCATCTTGTATTCTTGAAAATATTGGGAATATGTGAACACTTGTACAGTGAAGATGAGGTCCCAAGTTCCTGAGCTTCTGAGTTCCTGACTACAGTGCTGAATTCCTGAGTCTGCGAGGCCGTGTTCCCAGAGTTGCAGTCCTGAGATCCTGAGTTCCTGGTTGCTGAGATCTGCGATGCCTCTGTTGGCTAGTGTCTAATAGTAGGCGAGGTTTCATTTACTTTCATTATCATGTGCCTCATTTTATTTTCAAACGTTTAAGTAGATTTATTTAGTTAGCATGGCATATTGTAGTATTTGTTTAAAAGTAAAGATAGCTTCAATCTTTGTTGGTCACTCTGTATATATTACATTGGTAATTAGAAATACAGGGAAGTCACAATTCCTCATACTTCTTTCCGAGGCACATGTACTTGTAGTATTATTATAGTTTTTCAGGGCGCGCGTCGAAATCCGCATTAAAATATATTGATATTAGCCTCGCATTTTGTTTTAAAATAATAGTAGGAGTTTACAGTTAGTTAATATTAATAGTCAGTAACTTATAAATAAAATATTAGTGTACGAAATACACTACAGATCATATTTGTTTAAATATTATTTAAACAAGTATGGTCGATATGTAGTCGGTTGTTTAGCTTAGCTTTTATCAGGTATGGGCCTCTGGCATAGTAATATGTGTATGCTCTTACCAAATCCAAGCTTACTACGGATCTTTCAACAATCAATTAGGGCTCTACCAAAGGGCCTATCCTGAAATTACTATATAAGCTAGAAAGTATGAGCCTCTGGCCTGGTTCACATGTGTATGCCCATACTTTTGATGCTTGAGAAGACCAGCGAGAAGAACTAAGATTGTTAGAGCTACAATATTTTTGTAGTTAAAACAATGTTAGGGACATATGTAGGTTGCTTTAAATTAGATTCAAACATACACACTTTAGTTAAATTTAAACATTTATTTTGCTTTGATTTTATGGATTTAATTTCGCGATATTTTTTCGGGTTCGGGTCGGTTTCGCGATTAGGATAGCGTAGTTCTTATTTGGAATGCTTTCCTCTATTAAAATTGTTATCTCAACACTAGTCATTGTCATTAATAAAAGTGAAGGCGGATCTTAATCAAAAATTGGTAAATATTTTCACTTTACATTTAACATAGAAGAAGTCTTCCATATATATTGCAATGCGGCACGTCATTTAGATTGCTTTTAAACATTTGATAAAAAAAAATCTACTTTACAGTGTTTTGTAGTAGAATCAATCCTTATGAATGATGAAAAACATAGGCATTCCATTTAAGAATGAAACTACACATATATTTGCTTTAACTTCAAACATACATATACTTCTTTTTCAGGTGAAGAGAACAAATAAAATATCGTACAAGATATACTTGCGAATAAATGATACACTTATTTTGTCTTAGATTAAATTAGCTTTTATCGTTCGTCGCCGCGGTTTCGTCGTTCCCTTATCAATTTCTATCCCATTTGTATGTTTTGTATTTAAATATGTTCGCCCTGTTTTGAGATGCCGCAACAAATTGTTGGTCTGGCCAGGGGTGCTCCTGCTTATGCAGATGTACACTGACATTCCACTCTTACACTTTTTTCAGATTATTCTAACACTTACACACTTGTGCATTTACACTTGTTTTGCGCTTTTACGTAAAATACAAGCAGGGTCAGTTTCGCGGATAGTTTTACTTACATAATAACACACATTCACACACAAAATTAGAGAGGTATTAGTGTTTCACTATCCCCAGAAAGTTAATGTTGTTGTTTTTGTTAGAAATATTGTTGTCGTTTGAAATGGTTAGGGTCTACAGGTCGTGGTTGTTGTTCTTCTTTATCGTCGTTTGAGTTGTTTAGGGTATACATTTCATTGTTGTTCTTGTTAGAAAAAATTGTTGTCGTATCATTTCTTTTTCAGTTGGTTGCCTGTCTTATATTTTTCAAAATATTGGGGATATGTGAACACTAATTGATGCTGCTGAGTTCTTGTGTTACTGAGCTGCTGAGATCCAGAGTGCTGCGCTGCTGAGTTCCTGTGTTGCTGAGATCCTGAGCTGCTGAGAGTAGTTTATAAGTGAAAGAGAATTTTAAGAGTATTTAAAGATACCATTAATTATAAAAAAAGAATCTAAAAAACACTTTGCATTTAACGTAGATGTCCCCTCTACATACTGCAATGCAGCACTTCCTTTAGTTTGCTTTTAAATGCCCCTATATTTCCAATCTGTCCTCTCGGGGCGCTGGGACCCATTGTGGCAAACTCAGCTGTCCTCTGCTGCTCCACCCTCTGGGATAGGGCGTACGGACCTCTGGTCACCAGGGTGATTGAGTAATCTTTGCGTCTGACTCTCAGATTTTGGCCTTAGAGTTTGTAACTGTCACAGTAAATGTACAGTCATAAGAAGGATTATATTGCAGTATGTTTTAGTGATTAGTTTGCGATTTGCTGAATATGTGACACTTAGTAGATAAAAAATCTATTCTACCCTGTTTTGAAGTAGAGTCAATTTTTGTTTGCTGAGACAAACATTTACTAAATGGTGATTATATTTTTCATTTAAAGTATTTTATGTTTGTATGACCCTGCTTGTACAATGAATTTTACAAAAGATTAGTGATTAGTGAAGTGAGATAGTGAAAAAAATAAAAGTAAGTATATTTCATTCTTGACTTGTATTCATATATTAATACCACTTTTCTTTTTAGGTAATATAAGTAGTGTGGTAAGGGGTGGCTATAGGGGAGGTTGGAGGCCACGTAGGTGTGTTTACCTCAATTTTTAGGTAGTTCAGAAGCAAAACCATTAAAAGGGATTTTAACTCTTTCTATTATAATATAGTTCCTGACGTTTTAGATTTCTTATATTAGTAACTTGGATTATTAAATCAGTTTATGTTTGATTGTTATTGACGAAGTATTTTGGAGTAATTGGCGATTTTTATAATTTAAAAATGACGAAAAAATAATCTATATTATATTTAAAATTTGTTTCGTTTACACATTTTTTATGTAAAATAAGTATATTTCATTCTTGACTCATTTATATATAAATTTAATACCACTTTTCTTTTTAGGTAGGGGTGTTTACCCCATTTTTTTGGTAGGAGTTTTAACTCAATCTATTACAATATAGTTTGTGACATTTTATATTTTTCATGTTAGTTACTTAGATTATTAAATTAGTTTGTGTTTGACTGTTATTGACGAAGTATTTTGGAGTAATCGTTGATTTTTATAATTTGAAAATGACGAAACAATGAATTTATATTAAATTTAATATTTTGTTTCGTTTATACAATTTTTTTATGTAAAGTAAGTACCTAAATTTCATTCTTGACTTATGTTTATATACGAGTATTAAAACCACTTTTATTTTTAGATAAAATTAGATGTATGGTAAGGGATTTTTCTAAAGGGAGGTTAGAAGCTATTTAGGGGTGTTTACTCCATTTTTAGGTAGCTTAGAAACAGTCGCATGGCGAATTATCAGGTAATAATATTATAAAATATTGAGTTTATACTAAATTTATTTTATATAAGGTATTGCGTTTAGTGAAATATAATAGCGCATTCTACAATTGTAAATTATTAGTAAACTTCAATAATTATTGTAAGGTATTATACTTTAAATTAATAGTTTAAGTGAAAAGACAATAATGAAATATTACTTTGTTGTACTGGTGAATTTCTAACGGACAAAAGAAATTTAGAAATAATTTCGTTGACTCTTGTGTTAATTAGCAAGATAATTAAGACTAGAAAGTAAGTGTTCATCAAACAATCTGTCACTTTTGTAATTTTTTATGTCACATTCTTTCAGTTTCTAGCAAATAGTAAGCGTGATTATTAGGAGCTTTCGGATATGTATGTACATGGACTTTACTTAAATTTCTTCTTTAACAATAATTAGAAAGCATTAATATTTTTTGATGTTATCATTCTGTGTGAAATTTAATTAGTTTTTCTTATTAATTTCACATTAATGAAGCCTTACACGATTTTTTTTTTAATGTAAAATCTGTTGTGGCCAGTCATTTCCACATTAAGCTATATAAGTATGTATTGTATTTAACATTTTTGGTACACATGCACAAAAATTCTAATTACATCTATTATTAATATATTTTTTAATTCATTCTATAAATAAGTTTCCTCCTACCTCCTACTCTTCTAAATGTTCGAGATTCTTCAAATTCATTGACGAGATTGGCTGTATTTCTGATGTATATAATATCTATAATTTTAAATATTTAATTAATAAAATAAGAAATATTAAATGTACTTCCCAGAAAAATCCTTCAGTAATATATCTGAATTTTTGACACTGACATTTTTCTGATAATTATAAACATTTTAAGTTTTAAACTGGTTTCCATGAAGTTATTTGGGCTGTGAGATGCATTACAACCGATTATTTTATATATTTATAATTTTCTGTATTTAATATACAGTATGTCCCCGGATTGGGTTTACAAGAGGAAAAAACTTTTTATTTTTGATTTTACGAAAAAATGCCAAGGAAAGATTTTTTTTTGCTTGAATTAAAACGCATGTTTCAGTTATTAAAACTTTTAATTAATGTAAGGTTCTTTTATTATAACGTATTTTGTTATTGTATTGAATCTAACATGATTTTAGTTAGCTTTGAAATATTGACAAATGATTATTAATTCTAGTTTCAGAAAAAAGAAAACGGCGAAATTCATAATACTTATAGTTTATTAAATTAACTCTTTTTTATCTGAAATTAGAATTAATAATCATTTGTCAATATTTCAAAGCTAACTAAAATCATGTTAGATTCAATGTAACAACTGTATTATTAGGAGAACAAAATACGAAAAAACGTTATAATAAAAGAACCTTACATTAATTTATTAGAAGTTTTAATAACTGAAACATTCGTTTTAATTCAAGCAAAAAAATTTCTTCCCTTGGCATTTTTTCGTAAAATCAAAAATAAATTTTTTTTTCCTCTTGTAAACTCAATCCGGGGACATACTGTATAGAATACATAATAAAAATTTTCAATGTATTGGATAGAAAATTTTATATTCTTTAATATTTGTAATAACATAAATTTCCAAAAAAAATAACAATTTTTTAAGTAACTACTACTTTCAGTTGTCCAATTGTTACTAAAACCGTTTCAGTTCTTCCCATTAATGTTAGGTTAAGAAATACGTAGTTATATTGGTCTTAGTCTTATAGAACTTGAGAAACCGTCCTTCCGTCATACACACACACACACACACACACACACACACACACACACACACACACACACACACAAACACACACACACAAACACATCATTATAAAAATGTTAAAATCGGATTTTCGTGACCTTAAACGTCCTTATTCACTAAAATCTGGACTTCACCAGGGTTGACACTATAGGTCCTTTCTATGTTTATTAAGATAGTCCCTATAAATATTTAATTAAAAAAACATTAAACTTCCTACTTTGATGATTATAAAAATATGTAAATGATTATAATGTTTTCCGTTACGATTGCGACTTAATCGTAAAGTATTTGTTAATATGTCTAGCTCATTGTATATTACTTTCTCCTCCATTTATTCTTATAAGTGCTTGTATTCAATTTGCACTGTTGATAATGGGTTCTAGTAGAGAATTATAACACTTGTAACTCGCGGACATTTGTTAATAAAAACCACGGTATAATACAAATATCTATTATTATTAGCTATTTGATAACTTTCTCCTCTTTAGATGTACTGAAAAAACAGAACATCATATGATAAAATACATTCTAATAAGATTGAAACTTATATTAAGCATATTGATGATTGGAACCAACAAATTTAAATCATTCATGACTTTCTTCTATAATTTGATGCATTTTGTTGCGTACTTGGAGCACAGCAGAATAACATGGTAATGGTAATGTGAAAAAATTCAATGTATGAAACTATACTAAAAGAAGATGACTTGAGCGATACTCGACGGAGGAATGGATGAGGGTTCCCGAAGGGAAAATAATCGGACAAGGAATCTGTAGTGAAATTATTTATTTCAAGCCGACGTTTCGACTAAAACGTCTAATATAAGTTTTTAGTCGCAACCATTAATGAGGAACAATTAAAATAATTGCAGAGTTGATCGTCGTATTTTATAAAAACATAAATAAATAACATTTAAAAAGATAAAAAGTCAAATTGTTGAAGAAATAAATAAGATATAATATAAAAATTGTACTCAAGGAATATAAAATAAAAATGTTTAACAAAATTATTTAACACGTGGACTTTGTATTGTTTTCATAATGCCCGTTTGCACCAACAAAATTTAAGCCTCGACTTTGCTAAGTTAACTTTAACGTTAAGTCAGACTTAAAATATAAGTCGTTTGCACAACGAATATTTGAGCTGAGATTAGGTAAGCCGAGATATTCTAGGGAATTTCTCTAATTACTAATTTCACACTTATTTTGACACATGCGTAAAATATAAAAATTAATTATTAAATAATATAAACATGAATTAATAAGAAAGAATTATATTATAAATGTCAGTGACTATTCACTTATAATCTTATAATTAAAGCATTGGTTTTGGGCAAGTAAAATTTATAAATAAAACATAACTGGAAATAATATTTGGGATTTATTACTTTAGCGATGTTTGAAAAACGAAATAGGAGTTCAAATGACACACCTGGGGATTGTATTTTTATACCAGTATCTACTGAAACTTACATTAAATACATTATTAATTCTTCTGAATAAATCAGTAGAGTAAATTATTTAAGAATACTTACAACGATTTGATTAACAGTAACAGAAAAAATCACTCCAAAAAAATCTGCAATACTGAGCAAGTGATTTCCAATATGTAGCGAGAGTTCGCAAAAAAATAACAAATGATTTACAGGAGACGAACTATCATGTATGGAAAAAATATTATTTCAAAATAAAACAATTATCACAATTAACTCATCATTTACGAAGTCGATGTCTTGTTCGATAATTTTTAATAAATCATGCGTGGTTACGCCTGATAATCGAAATTCATTAAAAAAGTTATTTTTGTTAAATGTGCAGATTGTGCAGCTCTCTTGTAAATTGTCGTCAGCGTCATAAACGTTAAAATTTAGATACAAAAACTAAACACAGGTTGTGACGATTTACAGGCTAAGTCTAGGTTAAGTCGCCAACTGCCGGGGGCTTAAATTTAAGCCTGGCTTAAGATTTTAAGTTCCCAATTTGTACGTGGTGCAAAGAAATTTAGGTCAGACTTAAAATTTGAGAAGACTTTAAGCTTAAGTCTTGTTGGTGCAAAGGGGCATAAGAAAAATAATTTATTAAAATAGATAATGTAATTTTTAATAAATTAGGGTTATTAAAAGAATAATTCACGGTCAATCCGTTGATTAATAATCAGCTGGTTAAGCTAATCCATAGATCAAAGTATGTTCTAATTCACCAACTTGATTTGTAAATCAAAGAATCGTGGTCAGCTACGTGATCAACACCTCTACAGTTTTGTTTTGATTTTTGATAAACTTGCCGTCAAATAATTACGGACTGGAAATTATTTTTCCTAAAGTATCCTACAGAGATATTTTAGTATTATTGTACCACCGAAAATAAGTTCTATGTATATAACAACAAGCCAAACCTTATTCTGTTCTTCGTTAAATATAAACCATCCATCCATTCACCCGAAATCACTCGCCACCGGAAGTTTGTCCACTTTTTACTCCGTCGTGTGTTTCCACTCACTCAGTTCATCCATCAACATCTTTATTTCTTCTTGACACATCCTCAATTGGTCTGGTTTATTGTAATATCAACCGCGAGCTATCATCGTCATATCAATATCCAATTAAGTACAACAATGACTCGCCCGGTAACATTCGCTTTCGGGAGAGTAAAAACTGACTCCTCAAACTGGTAATGACCCTGTACCGTTGTCAATGGACCTCTGGAGACATGAATGGAAGAGAAAAAAGGGCCGTAAGGTTGCTGCAAGGTTGTTAAATTGTATAAAATTTAATAAATACTGGTACGAGGATTGTACAATATTTATTGTCCCTAATATATAAAATAAATTTATTTTTCAACATAATCACCCGCCCAAGGAACACAGAGTTTTTATTAAGACATTATAACCAATAATGTTGTTACTGCAACTTACATTTAACGGAATTATAACACTTTTAAGTTATTTTGCCTTGTACAACTTTTTCTAGTCTGCTAAACTACAATACAAAGTTATCATGTGTGGTACTTATTATTTGGTCACATAATAATTATTAAAACGTTTTATATTTAAGTTTCATTGGCGTCGATTGTTTTAGTTTTATTAACGTCTTTCGCACTAGATTAAAGGAAGTGTTAGAAACGTAATTGACAGTTATTTATAAACAGATATTTTAAAGTTTTATAATAAAGTTTAAAAATAATTGTTTAGTATAGATGCATAAAAGTTTACATATATTACATATATTAGTTATTTTACCGTTTTATAAAAGTTTTATAAATTTATTTAAAACTTTTAAATAACTGCAAAAATAACAGTTTTATTTTAAACAGAAGAAAGTGGGAGTATGGTTTCTAAGTAACTTAATGCATCAACTAAAAAACTGATGTAAAGTAGTTCTTAGGAAGTTATTAAAACTGAAATATCGAAATATAATATGTACGGCCATATTTATGCTTTTAAACAGAAATTGGTTTAGAAGCCATTTTGTAAAATTTAGTATAAATTAATTTTATTGTGTTTTTAATTTAATATTCTGCAAGTAATTATTCTCCTATATGGTTAATTATAATATGCTTTATTCATTATAATATCGAATGATTTAAATAAAATACAAAAATCAAAATTTTCATAAAATTTTTATAAATTTTCTTTTATTTATTTTAGGATATTATAATGTCCCTTGATTTTTTTCCAAGTATAATATAATATTTCACAGTAAAAATAAATTTGTTTATAAAACAGATATGTAAAAAATATTATCTTTATAAAGATGATCTTAGATTTAAAAAGTAGCAGAAGACATTACAAGTTTTGGTACATATAATTATACAACATAGTCATGCTTGGACTACTTATACGACTCGTAATATGATAAAATATGAATTTACGGTAGAAAATAGTTTGCTGAGAAATCTGTATTGCAGTTTGAATAGTAACCCATATTATAGTTTTATTAGTGAATATATCTGTTATCAATTAGCTTTAATGAAACCAACATATTATAGTCCATGCAAAATACATATGCAACTATTGCATGTAAGTGTTACTTAAGTGATAATAGAAAGTTATATAGTAGTTAAAAAAACGTTGTAAATTAGTTGAATAGATTCCCCACCCGCCTGACATTAACGTCGTATAAACGTTAGAATCAGTAAATTATCGTTGCATAAAAGGTATAATACAAGTTAAAAAGTTTTAAGAAAAGTTTTTTTAAAGTTAATAGCACTAATAACAAACTAATTTGTGGTCCTTGGGCGGTACTTGAAGACACTTAATGGTTAATAGTTACCGAGTTCGAAAATTGTACCATATCTACCAGATACATCTACATGGATCCATGATTTGTGGATCGGGTAATTTAGTCGATAAATACGGTAAATGAAGAATCTAACCTCAAAAAAGTAGAGATGCCAAGCGAAGTTGGAATCGGAAGTAGGTTTCAGAAGTTAATTACGATAATACAGAAGACTAGAAAAGATAACTGAAAAGTAATTATATTTGTGTGAAACGAAAAAATTTTCACTGTAGCACAACGATTAGTATTAATACAGAGAATTAAAAGTCATTTGTTCAAAAGCTGGGAAAACTTGGACCGTTTTTTGTGCGTTAGATTAAATTAAAAGTATAGATTATGACTCATCATTTATTGCTTCTGCAAATTCTTAATTCTTAAGTTTAATACACTCTTAAACATAAAACTATTTATACGACTACGTTTCTTTAATTCCATTTCATTAGTCTCGTAATAATGATTTCCTCTACTATAACCCAGTTATCATCTCATAACCTAAGTTATTTTCTTCACAATGCCATCACGGAGGTTTTATGATCTTCTTTAATGCGAATATCTTCTCTACCGCACACGATAACTACGCATGCGTACAGAGTTGCGTGATGCGAATAGAAATTAATATTCTTTATAGCAATCTTTCTTTTCAACGTGATTAGTAGTTATTAAATGTTTATTATTTTGTGTATATTTATTAATGTATACAAGTAATTTGTATTCACATGGTATTTTATGAGTATACTTGTATTTATTTTATTGACATAATGACTTAATTTTGCTGTAATATTCTAATTGAGGCAGAAAAACACATATTTTATAATCTAGCTATAAACTGTCTCATAAAAACAAAAGGATCGCCATAAATCTTTGGAACTCCTCTCACTTAAGTTGACAAAGAAACCCAAATTTTCACCTCTTATAAATAAGATTGTAAATGCTGTCAAATATTATGAATTTACACACATATTAGAAATATTTAACACAATCTGATGCCAAAGTTATTGTAAATAAATTTTATTCAAATTAATTTTATCGACTTCAATATGATGTCCCATTTCACTCGTATCTTCTTTTAGTAAAAGGGTTCCCGAAGGAAAAATAATCGGACAAGCAGTACCATTTAAAAAGATGAAAAGTCAAATTGTTAAATAAATTTATAAATAAGACATAATATAAAATTTGTAGTCGAGGAATATAAAATAAAAATGTTTAACAAAATTTTTTAACGCGTGGACTTTGTATTTTGTTAAACATTTTGGCTTGTTATATACATACAACTTATTTTCGGTGGTACAATAATACAAAAATATCTCTGTAGGATACTTTAGGAAAAATAATTTCCAGTCCGTAATTATTTGACGGCAAGTATATCAAAAATCAAAACAAAACTGTTGTGTTGATCACGTAGCTGACTACTATTCTTTGATTTACAAATAAAGTGGCCTAGTCAGAGAAACACAGTCATAAAGGTTGTTACGGATATAAAGATTGTTATCATAAAGACATTTGTAACAATATTTATGAATTTGTCAATTGAGAACCTACGTCGGTATTATTGACAATCAAATTATGAACCAGATTATTTGACAATAGCTAACTTCATTATGCATATATGAACTTAACCTAACCTTATATGTCAATGCTTTATTCTTATAATAATGTGTTGCCAATTATATTTAAAAAGCAAACATTCTGCCAAAACAACTAAAGAAGAATATGACATTTGTGTCATATTTGAAAACTTCTAAATTATTTAGAACGGGTATGTTAATTCCTACCACTGATCCCAACGTGACTGAAAAGTTATGGAAAGATTTTTTTTAATTTTTGATTGAAGAAAAAACACACGTTAGCACCAGAATAAATAACAAGGTTTTCACGAATACCTACCATAGAATATAATACGAGCCCCTTCTCACATCATTTGGCCCAATCCGCTTAATTTAATTTTATTTAGTTAATATATGACACAAATAATAACTAACATAAATTATCACCAATTTTTATTAATATTACAGACATTTTGTCGTTTTATCGATATATCAAGATATGTTTTCTAAAATATTTTAGTGTTTCAATATAAAATGAAATAATACTTAGTTTTAGCAACAATCCACGAAAAACTGAAAAAATTAAACGAATTTAAGTCGTAAAATTGTAAGGTTTAATTAAATAAAATGTCTAAAAGATTTACAGTAACAATTTACATTTAAAAGCGACGTTATTCATTATTGATAAATAATATGTAATTAATATATTAGATTTGCGTTAAAGTTATGCCATTAAATTTTTAATCTTGAGCTAAAAATTGAATTTAAAATGACGCTATAATGCGGAAAATCTACATTTTAAATAAATAGTAAAGATTTATTTTAGTATTATTAAAAATGCTATTAGTTAAGTCAGCATAAATGAATTTTTAACAAGTGGGCCAACTGAAGTGAGAAGAGGCTCGTATTTTCAAAGAAATATGTATTTACGTCAAAAGTAACTTTCGGCCACGACGGTTTTTATCGTTCTTATTATCATTATTTAAGTCGAAGCAGGATCCATGCGAATAATCAACTGCATCCTGCTAATATTTAGCAGAAAGGCCATTATTAATAATATTTGATGTAATAATCTGTCACGTCAAATATTAGAAATAACAACGTGATAACAACCATAAATACATAGTTTTAGCAGTCGTTATGATAAAGACTGTCAAAAGACGTAACAATTGTTGACGGTAACCACCTTCAGTACTGAGAATACCAAATTTGATTTTAACAATCTTTACAGTACATAACAACCATAAAGACCATAACAACACAAATAATGAGTTCTGAATAGACCCCAAAGTTGTTGAATTAGAACAAACTTTGATCTATGGATTAGCTTAACCAGCTGATTATTAATCAACGAATTGACCGTGAATTCGTCTTTTAATAACTCTAAACTATTAAAAATTACATCATCTATTTTAATAAATTATTTTTCTTATGAAAACTTTTGTATATTAGAACCACCTCAAAGCAATAATCTTAGTCTTCTTGACAGACTCATACAATAGCGACAGTTATATTTCGAAGCCAATTTCTATTCCTTACAATGAAGATCTTCTGTAACATATTTTCTAGATTCAGTATATAAGAGTTTGAGTATAAAGTTAAGGAAGTATATTGTGGTTTGGCTAAGTAGACCGTGTCCTACAGATGCAACGAACTGTAAGGCACAAAATGGCCGCTCGACCACTCTGTTATTATTCATTATGACTACTGTTTCTTTCCACTACACTACGCACGTACATTCACCACTCTTCCTGGAAAATTCACATTCTAAATAAATCATAACAACGAACATATCACAAACATTCTCTTGATTATGCTACTAGGTATCATTTTGAATAGTTATTTGTTATTTGAAATTTAAAGTATCGCTGGTTTTGCAGAATGAAGGTTTGAAGTTTGGCTCTTACCCTTCACAAGATTCTTGCTAAAGTATCTGTTTATACGGTATGACGACAACATTCTTTAATTACAGACTCTCTAGTATTTAATTAGAACTGTCAGATTTGCTTAAACTTAACGTTTTTGTAACACACTCTGTCACTAAGTAACTTAAGAAGAGATGGACTTAATTGCAACATGTGTTTTGATGGCTTGTTGAAGTCTTCACAGCAGATTAGAATTAGTGCGCTCATGTGACATGTGAAATCTGCTTCAAAGTTCTTCGAAAAAAAAATTAATTTTGCTTATAATAATCGGACGCTGTATTCGATTTAAATGAAATTTGGTATGACAGTTTATATGGTTATGTCATCTTTTATGGTGATACTTGTTATTATTAGTGAACCACTAGTGTATGAAACTTAGGTCTCCCAGCATTAATTAGACCGTAACTTTTTAATGGCAATGCCGAAAACGTAAAATTTTTTTCTTCAGAAAGGTACATTCAATAGTAAACTTTTGTCTCTCTGTGTAATTTGTGATATCTGTTACGGTTCACACAAAAAAAAAAAAAAATCTGAGTGTCTGCACTGCTAAATTTTTAAAATAAATTTAATCTAGCATCCAAATGTCAAACAAGTAACTTTTAATGACAGTAACAATTGTTTTACGGGTTGTCAAAAATTTTCTTCGCAATATTCTAAATTTAGTAACATCCGTTTGTTCGACCTAATAGTATTTTACTACCATTATAATAAATAAGACGATTATATATCTCAGCTAACTCCTAAACAAGTTGTGAAGATTGCCAACTCGTTATTGTCATTAAAAATTACTTATTTGACATTTGGATAGACTGCTAGATTAAATTTATTTTAAAAATTTAACAGTGCAGACACTAAGATTTTATTTTTTTCTGTGTGAACTGTAACAGATATCACAAACTACACACAGAGAGAAAAGTTTACTATTGAATGTATCTTTCTGAAGAAAAATAATTTCACGTTTTCGTCATTGCCATTAAAAAGTTACGGTCTAATTAATGTTGGGAGACCTAAGTTTCATACACTAGTGGTTCACACAATAATGACAAGTATCACCTTAAATGATGACTTATAACCATATAAACTGTCGTACCAAATTTCATCCAAATCGAATAAAGTGTCCGATTATTATAAGCAAAATTAATTATTTTTCGAAGAACTTTGAAGCAGATTTCTGGCTAAATGGTACACTTTCCGGTAGAAGCAAGTTGGATTAAATCGTCTTATTTTAGCCTCAGGAATCTGTGGTTAAGCCGTGTCCCCCTATTTATTTAGAGACACCCTGTATATTAATACATTAATAATTATTAGGCTGAAATGTCACAGGGTCTGATACGTCACCCTGCGTGGACTAGGACGGCGAGTAAGCATCATCAGAATAATTGATAGATACTTGTCGGTAGCAGCAATTTATTTTGTCTATTTCGATGTTCATATAAGTAACATGTTTCGTG
This sequence comes from Ophonus ardosiacus, assembly GCA_943142095.1. Lineage (NCBI taxonomy): Eukaryota > Metazoa > Arthropoda > Insecta > Coleoptera > Carabidae > Ophonus > Ophonus ardosiacus. Next base: position 39,329,203 of record OW964836.1, read on the forward strand.
AGGCCTGTTTTACAAAGGACGAGTGCGTTAACATATTGCCTTATGACACTTATTTTCTAATACACTATTATGGAATGTGGCCCTAGCAAACCAGGAAAAATGGTACTCAAAGAGTTAATTAATAAATTAGTTGAGATAGTTAAAAGCACATTTCCTCCATACTGCTCCTCACGTGATTCTTCTTTTTGCGGACGATATAATTGCGATATTCATTTCCTAATCATGCATAAATTATCTGCATAGGCTTCTACCATACGTAGAGATACATATGGGTAAAAAACTATACCAATTGGTTCTCACACCTGACCATATAATTGCTAATTGATTTCTTGCAAATACAAACAAGAAAAAGAAGAATATGTGCTGAATGTTCAAGAATGAGTAGGAAATGAATTAATCTTTGCATTATTAGACGTCAACAGCGCAAAACTAATTTGGTTATCGACAGGAATAAATATATTAAAGGATTTAATATTTTTTTTAAATAATCAAGTATTTTTTTATAAAACATACGCATACTGATAATAATTCGCTCAGCTTACATTTACAAATTATAAAATCTAAATAAAAAGTTAGAAATGTCTACAAAATTCTTTCGGCTACTTTAAATATAGCCTTAAAACTTTAAAAAACTATCTAACTAGCTTAGGAATACAATGCCTAATAGAATTAACGTATGTAAGTTTTGGCACAAATTTCAGATGCTATAAAATTAGTAATAACAAGAGAATCACAAGTTGCTATGGAAACAAAAATTTTGCTTAACATCTTATCTTAACTTTGACAGCTCAATATTGTCAATAATTTATGTAGATATAACTTACAAATTATAAAATCGAAAGAGTATATATAATTTAGTTGGGCAAGTTGCTAAAGCCAAAATATTACGAATTTTTGAAAATCAACATATCCCGAAGAACCTTTTATCGAACAATTGCTGAATGTGAATAACCTAGAATTTTTACCAGAGTAAGAGCCGAAGTACTAGTAAGCATTTCAATAAGGGGTGTATCCAGGCTTTATGTATGCCGAGTAAGAGGTGAAGCAATAGATAGTTAAAGGTACGAAATTCGTTAATTTTATTGAAGAAGAACATACTGGGGATGATTTTATGGTCTGGTCAGACCTTGCATCTTGTCACTATGCAAGACAGACTCAAACTTGGCTAGCATACCGAAACATACCATTTGTTCCGCGGAATGTCAATCCCCTAACCTTCCCCAGGCTCTTTTATCTCCTTAAGTTTACAATGGAGGATGGGAAGCACCAAATGAGGAGGAACTTCAACACAGAGTATATAGAAAAGTCCGAGAAATCGATTTAAATGCCGTCCAAAACCTAATGATAGAAGTCCACAGAAAGTTGTGCCTTGTAGAAGAACACGGACTTCTTTATTTTAAGTTTATTATTAGTTGCTAATGAAACTGTTAATTATTATGTAGTACAACACTTCAAGTAAAAGTATTATTTTTGCAAAAAAATGTTGATATTTGTGCTAAAAGTTATGAGACGTACGTTAAAGCTGATATTACTAATAATGGCAATGTAACCCAATATTAAATGGCGGAATACTTGAATAATATACTAAGTTTTTTTTTTATGTTTAAAATCTATGTTTTATATTAGTCGAAAAGTCACCTCCGCAGGTAAGGAAGATATTGTGTTAAAAAAATTCTGTGGTGAGTTTTTAATGTGTGTGTGTGTGTGTATGTGTGTGTGTGTGTGTGTGTGTGTGTGTGTGTGTGTGTGTGTGACGATAATTTCTCTTTCAATAACTCCAGTACTACAATTCTAAAAATAATAGTTCTTTCGTATTCCCCTTCTTAATATTGGATTAGATTATCATTAAAATTGCTCATCCGAAAGTATGATTTTATGCTTCATTTTCAATGGGTGTAGAGTTAAAGAAATAAAAAAATAAACTTTATTAAAATAATTTTGTGAAATAATTTTATTGGAAGTTTTTATGAAAGTTTTACAGGATACATAGAATTGACAGATTTTTGTTGAAAATATAAATCGGTCGAATCATTATGAGCTTAATAAGCTTGTATGATTTTGTTATTATTTAATCTGTAGATCACACACATTGAAAGATATATGTTGTTTATATAATTCCTCCATAGATAAGATGCTAATAGGTCCATTTTGCGTTACATATTCATCTACTCGCGTTGAAAACCCACAGTATATCAATAGTCACATTAGCCTTATGACAGATGCTAAATGAATTTCACTTAATATTCATAGGCGTGATTTCGCAATCTCGGTGCATCAATAGCAAACATAACATAACATGTGCTGTTTGCTTGTCTCATGCAAGTGCCACGTCATAATTATGGGGATCTGGCGTGGCGTCTGACGGGAAGCACTCACACGAATTCATTTCCTATGGCTTATCTCCAAATCAGATTATTAATTTGTCTTTTTAAGTAGGCCGTGAATTAGGACTTTGATTTGATTTCATAGGCGGCGATGAAATAGACTTGGCACTACGATCTATGAGATACAGTAAAATTTTTGAAAGAAGTCCGATCAAGGCCATCTACGAATTATATCTACGAATTAAGATTTTATGCTGTTAAATTTAGTAGTGTCTTTTACTTAGTTTTTATGAGGATACATAATATCTTGTGTACCTCATAAAAACTATGTGTACGACACTACTAAATTTAACAGTATAAAATTTTAATTCATAGATGTAATTCGTAGATGGCCTTGATCGGACTTCTTTCAAAAATTTTACTGTAATATGGCCTTAGTTTAGTTTTCTCGAAACTGCACCAGAACAACTTAGGTATTTTTTCGGCTACTGAGTGATTATTATAAATAGCTGTTTATATTAATAATGACATTATTCAATATCAATAATTGTTGTTACATATATCTAAAGATAAGTCTTTAAAAAATCTGTTGTAGCCAGCACAACACCTCTCGCCATTTCCATATTAGGCTATTGTAAGTACATATTGTATTTAACATTTCTGGTAGACACACAAAAATTCTAATTACATTTATTATTAATATATTTGTATATTTTCAATTCATTAATAAGTTTCCTACTTAGATGATAAGGCTTGAAAACCCATATTCCGCATTTTCTCCAAACTCTTCAAAATTTTCAAAAATCCAATTTTTATACATGCAGGTACATCTCAACGCGCTGACGTCAAATTTTAAAACCGCAGGTCGATAGCTCTTTTCATTCTCGAGATATTCACATTTCAAATTTTACCCATTTTTGGGTCATAACCCTAAAATGGGTGGAGATACAACCCTAGCGACTTCACCATTCGATTCTGCGGGCAAAATTACATAAGTGTACCAATTTTCATAATTTTTGAACAACGCATACAATCTCTAAAGCAAAATAAGTGAAAATGTCCAAAAATCGAAAAAATCCTAAGGGGTACCCCTTGCCATTTTTTCAGATTTTGGTAATTTTCAGTTATTTTACTCTAGAATTTGTACCCATTGTTCAAAAATATTGAAAATTTGTATACTTATGTAATTTTGTCCGTAGAATCGAATGGTGAAGTCGCCAAGCTTGTATCTCCACCCATTTTAGGGTTATGACCCAAAAATGGGTAAAATTTTAAATGTAAATATCTCGAGAATAAAAAGAGATATGGACCTGCGGCTTGAAAATTTGGAATCAGCGCATTGAGATGTACCTAAATGTATAAAAATTGGATTTTTGAAAATTTTGAAGATTTTGGAGAAATGAGGCATTTGGGTTTTGATGCCTTGTAACCTGATTGGAACAATGACTTAAATCTTTGACAAAATGAATTCTGTTGATGGTGACATTATTTCGATAACTTTCTGTTAAGAAATTCTTTTTTTATCTTGCGTCAAAAAATTTGGTACAGAGTTGAGAAACTGAGTGAAGTATTTTTATCTTACTACGCCTGTGAAATCTATAGATTTACATCTAGATAATCCAGTGTCAAAACAAACAGATTAGTAAAAACTCTACAGTTTGACAGGTCGTACTCAAGCACGTAGAATTAAGATAATTTTAGTGTAATTTGAATGGAGACTGCTTCGGGCTTTTAACATTCACTGATGTGAGAAAAAATTAATATCATTCATATCATATCATCATCAAGAATAACGGGTTTGCTGCTCATTTTGACGTTCTAACTAGTTATTATCTATTCTGTAGTACATTTTCCTGGATGTAAAAATAATATATACATATATTTCCTTCTTTTTAGTTGATTTTCATTTATTTCCTCAATCTAATTACCCTGGAACATCTGGTTAGCCGTGATCCAAAGCCTACTACTTATTTCATAAGATTTATTCGTTTATTCTCTTTACCACTAACTTTGTTTTCTAATTTGTTTCTTACGTCTCTGAAGCTTTTTGCTGCATGTTAGAATATGATTTATAAAGCTAATGAATTACTTAATCATTAAATGAAGTCCATATCTAATTACATAATATTAATTAGTAGGTTGTGGAAAAATTTGTAAGTACTATGTTTCAGCAGAATTTTTTGATTTGTGAAACACAATTTCCTATTTTGTACAGGTGTTCGATAATGGCTAGCAAAAAGTCTATTTGACAGTGTAAAACAAGAGTTAAAATAAAAATTGACTAAGTTTTTTGTACTGTGTCCGGAATCTAACTGTACTTCAAGTAATTAATTATTTAATTGATTATTTTTAAAAAAAGACAGTGATAAATTAAGGTGTCATTTTTACATGATATTAAATACTTTTCTAACATCCGTTAATAAAGAGTACGGCTGCGGTATTTCGCTACCGATAAAGCGTCTCTGAATTTTTTTCCTGAGAAGATGTATGTTCGCCGTCCATGTTATTGCCGGGCATGCATATATTGTCTAGAAAATTGTATACATAAAAAAGGTAACATTTATGAATATTTCTTGTTACCTTGGTTACTTGTTGTTTTTGTTATTTCACATATTTATGTCAATGTATCCCCTGCAGAAGGCATCAGTTTATGGCGCCGAAACGTTGGGTTTAAATAATAAATACAGAACTTAAACTAAAAAAAAATCTGTTGTGGCCAGCACAAGACCTTCCGTCAATTTCATGTATTTTGTACAAATCCCATACAAAAAGGTCCTTGGAACAGATTCTATATAATACCATGTAAAAACACATACTATTTTTTTACAAATTCCATACCAAAAGTTGATTTGAAAAGGTTCTATAAATCCAATAAAATTATAACATAAATTACACTAAGTAATATCCTTCCATCTTCTCTTTGGTCTTTCTCTGCGTGTCACTTGCGAGCAACACTATGACATACCAATTTTAGATCCTATACTTTTTTCCATATTTGGTTTTGCACTTGCAACTGACATCTGTCAATTAATTTTTTTGAATAATTATGTCAGCTGTTTCCATGATAAATAGCAATGCTTTAAATTTACATCTATTGAATATGAAGGAAAATGTATAATCAAACTGTATAGAGAAGAGTATTTTCTATAATATATATAATAACAATATGTCAAAAAATAATATTTAACTGCGTTTTTTTAAGAAAAACTGTTAAAAACTTCAAATAAGGGTACTTCCCGTGGATCAATTATAACCAAAATCTAATCAACTCTTCATATGGATGTACAGAAGAGGAATACGAAAGAATTATAATTTTTAGAATTGTAGTATTGGAGTTATCGTCGGAGAAAAATTTGTCACACACGGACACACACACACACACACACACACACACACACACACACACATGGATACACACACACACACGCGCAGACGGACACACACACACATACAGACATCATCTTAAAAATGGTATATTCGTATTGTAGGGACCCTAAAACGTGCTTATTTATTAAAAACTCACCACCGAATTTTTTGACCAAAGACAATACCTTCCTTACCTAAAGGTGACGGAAGGTAAAAAAGGTAGTATTATTCCAATTAGTTCTAGAAATTCGTACATAGATTGTTTTAAAGTATTGTTAAGATTAAGGGATTTTTGTTTCTAAGGCCCGAGATATCCATCTCCTAATAACTTTATTTGGCGAATAATTTCTATGGTAATAATTTATTGTTGATACAATTGTATCCATAGTTATTATTCGTCAAATAAAGTTATTAGGAGATGCATATCTCGGCCCTTAGTAAAGTAAAATATTATTATTGTATAATTTAATAATAACAATAACCAGTTATAAATGTATAAAACTTAACAATTAAAAAATTAACGGAGGTTTTGACTTCCACATTCCATCATGTTAATACATCAATCATACCAAACTTAGAAAAACCAAATCGCTGGTTTTAAAACCATTCATCAATCCAAATTACTTTGAAGTTATTTGGGAAAAATGTTCTTCCTTACAGCATTATTTTTTTGGGAAATACTTTGAGTAATTTTCCTTCTGGCTAAGCCGCTTAGCAGTTGCATGCAAGCTGTTGATTTTATTAACACTTATTTTATTTACAAATGTGCGCTTACGAACTGTTTTTGTTACAGAAAAAAATGCCTGAAGATTAAATGATGTAAGAAAGCTGAGTTTTCTTAGAATTTAAGAGTTAAAATAATAGTTAAAGTAAATATTTATATTAAAACGTTTATTTACTGTTGAAACTAATATAGGTTATTTTGTAATGTGATGAAATTTTGCTTGAAGAAAGTGAAGGTCTAGTGTGTGGCATTTTTTTTATTTGTTTGGTTGGTATCTCTAAAACTTTGACATTTGTAATATACGCTGTGTCCGATGTTGCACTTTTATCATCCTAATATCTAAATCCTAAGTTTATATGCCCTCAATCTAGTGATTATTTAGGATTTTAGGAATTAGATTTTAGGGTTTTGCAGGAGCACACTATGCATTGAAGTTGGCGCGCACTAATAAAACAAAAAATATTCGTTGCTAATTTGTACAAAACGTCAAATTTACTGTCAAAGAATAACTTCTTAGCTCCTATTTTATGAAATATAATATTAGGTAATATGTACTCTTGAGCATCAAATTGAATCGAATTGTATAATTTATTTTTGTTGTTCTAAAGTGTTGCCATACAAACCAATGGATATCACTAGTACGCCATTCGGAGTTGAATTTATGTGAAGAAGACCTAAATCCTAAATACTAAATGCCAAAAGGCGACATCGGACACAGCTTATTCCTCATTTCTAACCTGAACTGTAAACTGTCAGTCTGTTTTATAATTATTAAATTACTGCTGCAATGGCAGTTTGCTTATTACATAAGGGAAGAAATTGTGATGTTTCTGTTGAATTAGTCACTAAACAAAGTAGCCAAAAATAATCACCCATATTCTGTAACCTGCAACAAAATCGATAACTTTTATCGATCGATAATAAATTGTAGCCAATAATGACAGCAGACTCTGAATAAAAAATTAAACTGACAGATGATACATTTGTTTCTATTTGTCAAAAATTATTATCGATTTGTATTATCGACTGAGTTATAAAATAAGGGTGAATATCCTTGTAAATTGTCATAATGCATTAAGCCTTATGCACTAATCATTATGCATTAAGCATTAAAACATTCCTGAAATCAGGCTTTATGCTCTTTAACAGCTCGATTCACGAAAAAGTTTAAGTTAATTCTCGTTTTTAGATTAGCGAATTCTACTCTAATTTTGACAGTTTATATCTTAAAATATAGTCTAATCTATTCCTAGTATCTTCCATTTTTGATATTATTAGATTAAATATTAAATGCCGGAATAGAATAGAATTTACTAATCCAAAAATGAGGATTAGCTTAAACTTTTTTGTGAATTGGGCTGTAAAAGATCATTTATTAAACTTTAACATGATCCTAAATTTATCAAAAGTGCTATTTTTTTATCAAATGTAGAAACCTATTTCACAAACAGTTCATATTTTCGTGGTTGCACAACCCATATTTATGTGGTTACTACGCCGAGTATAACACAGTTTTGACCGATTGTACTTATTGGCTACATTAATTTGCACATTTGCCCATAATTTATTTTTCAGTGTTTTATTGGTTTTTAAGTGTAAATGTTAATGTGTATTATTTATTTCATTTTAGAACTCTTTGGTTAAGAACATGAAAAGAATTTTAATTAAATTTGGCTCATGTTAAACCGTATTAAATGATCTTTAAAAAAGCATATGTTTTATTTTAATCTGAGGTCTAGATCCTAAAATGAAAAATGATTAAATTTAAAACATGTGTATAAAACTTGCTGACAGGTTCGCCTACTGTTTTAGCACTAAGTTGTTGGCAAAAAACGTCTTCCAAATTCGGAATCCACTCACTTCATTCTGAGTTAAACATCCGCTAAAGAATTTCATTCATGGAGTTCGGTAGCAACAGCCTTCTCGAAAAAAATAAAAAGAGAATTGAATAGTAGTAGAAAAAACAACACCGTTATCCATCGAAAGCTACCTCGATCAGAATTTAAACTGTAGGAAACCCACGCGACCATTTGCATACATTATAGACTAAGAAGCTTCCTTACTAAGATATGCCATTCATAGTTTGAACGATTTGTTTTTGGTTAATGTGACAGGTTGTTCAGATTAGTAACTTCATAATTACTATAAATATTTTGACTGGGTATAAAAAATTAACTAATGTAAATAGATTAGGCTTTCTCACTCTCGATATCGTAAAAAATCTGTTGCAGCCAGCACAAGACCTTTCGCCATTTCCATATTAGGCTATATAAGTATTGTACTGCACTTCGCTTTCGAACCGTCGTTTTATAATAAAATATTACAGAACTTTACCCAAATATTGTTTTTTATTGTATTTAACATGTCTTCTGCACACATATAATTCTAATTATATATATTTTTCATTGTATGAGGAAGTTTCTAAATGTCAGAGATTGTTCCAATTCATTAACCAGATTGGCGGTATTTCTGATGAATATATACATTTTACCACAATTTTACCTATAATTTCAAATATTTAATTAATAAAACAATAAGAAAAATTAAATATACTTCCCAGAAAAAGCTATCAGAATGTTACTAAAACTGTTGATATTTGTCAACTGGTTTCCTTAGTGCTTTAGCCTCTGCGATTAGTGTACTCTATAAATTGTAGTGTCTTTATCTCTAAATCTATGCAAGATATAATAAAAAATTTAAGTGTATTAGATGGAGAATTTTATGTTCTTCAATATTTAATAAAAAAAACTCCCAAAAAATTATATTTAGAAGAATTTTTCTAAGAAACTACTACTTCCGGTTGTTCAATTGTTACCAAAACCTTTTCAGCTCTTCCCACGAATGTCAGATTGAGGAAACTGCAGTTAATTATTTTTTAAGTTTTATAGTTTTTGAGGAATCGTGTCTACAACATCCAGACATACATACACACACACATACACACACACACAGACATCATTTTAAAAATGTTATAGTCGGATTCTAGGGACCTTAAATCGTGCTTATTCAATAAAATCTGGATATTTAAATCGCTTCAACAGGGCCTCGGAAAATGGGAATGTTTATTCGACTGCATTTTTTGTTCTAAAGTGAACAGTAGCACCATCAAACGCCAGTCACCTGTCTCAAAGAATTCCTTAAGATTTTCTTAGGAACAGTTAGTTATTAAACAATATTTACAATAACCAATTTTGTTAAGGAACTCTAAATGTGGATTTTTTACAGAAATGAGTCCTTAAGATGATCCTATAGTGTCGAGGCAATTTCTGCGCTGCAAAATATGCAAATGATTCAATCCAGAAGACATACATACATACACGGTAAAAAATTACATTGTTATTCCGAACAAAATTTAGTTAGCTGTATTTTTTTGTTATTTCAACAATAAGTTTTTGCCGTGTATACGAAGAACTTTGTATTTTAAGTTTCCAAAACTAAACAATTTTTGTTGTATATAAAAAGTATTATTTGCTGCAAAATATTAGTCATGGTAGCAATTATTATTAGTAGTACTAAGCAGTCATTTTGTTACTTTGTTCCGATTACAAAATCATTTTGCAACAATTAAAAATATTTCATCTGTTACTGGGACAATTTTTTTTTCCTTTGACATTATATTTTGTAAAGTTTACAAATTATTTCTTTTCCCGCAATATACTTTGTACAGGTAACTAAAACTTTTGTGTAGACAGGGTATTCCCTGGTATACAGCATAATTCACTACTATATTACGTCGTGTCACATTTGTTTGCCCAGTTAAGTTTAGCCTGTCGAAAATTGTGTTTTAAAAGTGATTGTTTCTTGTGCCCGTCAATAAAAATGGATGATTTTGTAAAAGATATTTTAAAACAATGACAATTACTGTCTTGTTGAGAAATTTGAAGGTATGCATCGGTTACTTATAAATTTGCTACTGGAACTAATTTTTGGTAATCACAACAAAGTTCTTATTTACCGTGTACATAAAATCACTCATGTCCCACTTAGTGGGTTAGCAAAATCCCGAAAACAATAGTAACAATAAGAAAAGGGATAAGAGTAAGAGCTCAGCTGACTCACTTCACACTTTAACAACATTCTTCTTTCGCCTTGTCCACAATCATCATAGCATTCATACATAAGAACATATTAAAGTGACCAATGATCATTTTGAGGACTGCTATAGGATCATCTTAAAAACATTTATAAATTCGGTTCTACGTATTTACCACCATAAAACCGTTATTTTTTTAATTATTGCAAAGATAAAGATCATATCATCAATACAGGAAGAACCACTCTTCTTTCACTTCTCTGAGTAAAGAACAGTTTAAATATCCTCATCTCAAGTGTTAATGGTAATAGCCGGTTTTATATGCGTGTGCCTACGATTACAGTGGCTGACTTCTACCCGTAGGCGACTTGGATCATAACACAGGACGTATTGATTATCATGTTAATCATCCTTCTTCACTCTACCTGCTCTGGAGAGGAACTACGTGGAGTGGAGCAAGTTAGCGTACGGTAAGATATTACGCCACGGAAGTTGGCTTGATAGTTGATATGATGATAATATGAAATGCTAGTGCTATAGTTTTCAGAATAAGATGGAGTAATAAATTAGTTAGTTAAATATATTTCAGTGGTGCGTCAATAATTGTTTACTAAGGAATAGTCGAAAAGATTGAATGCGATTGAGAATTGAAATCGACTGATGTCACCTTATATTGAAATAAATATAAATTTTGGTAAAGAACTTTTATTTGAAGTAAGTATAAATACATAAATAAATATCTTTGACAACTCTTTCCACGGCTTTAAAAGAGATTAACGAAAGGTTATTTGATGTTTTTCTATTATCTACAAGCTGTCTCTCAAATAGGGGGACATGTCTTAACCACAGCTTCCTGATGCTAAAATAAGACGATTTAACTAAACTTTGCTTCTACCGGAAAGTGTACCTATCATTTAGCCAGAATTCTGCTTCAAAGTTCTTCGAAAAAAATTTAATTTTGCTTATAATAACAGAACGTTTTATTCGATTTGGATGAAATTTGGTATGCCAGTTCATATGGTTATGTCATCTTTTAAGATGGGGGTCCATGGCCGCGTGCCTGAGTGTCTGGTCGCGAACCTGGGGAACTGGGTTCGATCCCGACCGACGCCAAATATTTCCAATTTTAAATGGCACAAAAGTGACCCCTGTGGTGCACTCTCCACGCCAGCAATGAGTGCCCGTGACGTGACGCCTGGTAAGCGTCCGCACGGTACAAATATGTCGTCATCATTACCGAAATCTGTGTACAACACAGATTGGCGCACTCAGAAATGGGTAATATGCCGTGATGATATATTTATTTATCTTTTAAGATGATACTTGTTATTATTAGTGGATGAAACTTAGGTGCTCCAACATTGATTAGACCGTAACTTTTTAATGGCCACGCCAATAACGTAATATTATTTTTTATTTTTTCAGAAAGATACATTCAATAGTAAACTTTTCTCTCAGTGTTTAATTTGTGATATCTGTTACGGTTCAGACAGAAAAAGATAAAACCTTAGTGTCTGCACCGTGAAATTTTTAAAATAAATTTTTTGCCATCCTGAAGTGTAATGGGAATTTTACAATTGTATACACAGCAAGTGTAACCTACATTTTACGCTTACTGTGTTGTAACTTGTCTAACTATGCGGTAAAATAATCAAAATACACTGGATGTTTATGGGCATTTAGAAAAGAAATCATCTTTACTATAATAAAGTTCATGTAAAAAAGTACTATCTATATAAGTTATTTTTTTACTTTAACATTTCCTACATTTAAAATTAATTTATAAAAAATAAAATCACGGCAGCGACATCTGTCATTATTGTAAAAATCCGCCATTACCGACATAGTCACCGATCGATGTACCTGTCAAATACGCGAGGCGAACATTGCTGAAATGTCAAATATCGACACCTACCTATTATTTATTACGAAGAAAACATCAGCAAATAAATATATTATCAGTCATAAACAACGTATATTATTACAGATAAATTTTCGCTAGAAGTACTCTAATGAAGGTAAGTAAAATCAAATTTGAAAATTGACTTAACCTCAGTATTTTAAACTAACCACCCTTTTCAGAAGGGTGATTTTCATTATCGTCGGCCAAAAAATTTGATACAATTCTCGTGCGTGAAGTATTTTACAGTGCTCCAGCTAGTAAGGCACTCACCTTCTGTTGCACTGTAAAATACAACTTACACGCACTTGAATGTAAATAACTATTATCTAGCAGTCTGTCCAAATGCCAAATTGATCAGGGATTGAAATATTTTGCTGAACGGACAAATGATTTTTAATCGTAGATTTAAAATTTCTGTTTTGCGAACATTTTTAAACTGATGCCCATGCTCAGAATGGTTTGTGACGATTTCTGACTCTTCGAACAAACCTCATTTTGAAACTAAAGTACTATTACAAATTATTTGTAATGTGAACGATTTTTACTTGTACGTAATTCTGTGGTTAAAATCGTAGCACTATTAAGAAAAAACTTATAAAGATCACACATGTTTTTATGTTGATCAGGACCCTTACTACCTGTTTCTTATTATAAATCACTCTCTATCTATAGGTACTATACAAATCTAAATTCCTAGTCATCACCTCTGCGGTTGATTTAGTTTGAGTCGGTGTCTGTGCCTACGGTAGCCACTAATCTTTCATAATTACTCCACGGTACCACGGTCCAGAAGGAGAAATCAACAAAACCAGGTACAAAAAATACCTGACCGAGCTTAGGTATGGGTTAGGAAAAATATTCAGGTTGAACTAAACGAGTTAGTTTTATGATTTAGAATGAAATTAGGGGATGAAACAAAAAATGACACATACCATTTTCTTCAATGCGACACAGTTTTTAACTCAGACTCATTTGTTTCTGGACGATGTTAAATCTACTTTCCGGATCGTCAGAGATATTCTTGTCTTTAATTGTTGTTCACTTTGATATTCCCTGCCATTATTGCTACTAAGAAATGCCTAAAATCGTTAAATTATTTTGCCGAATTTCTTTTTGCTAAAATTTAACATTTTTGTTATCTGTCGTTAATTTAATTCCAAAAATAACTTGTCTTAAAAAAACATTGTGATAAGTATCATGACTAGATTCTGTTAAAATAGTTTTTCTCCTCAAATTGCTAGTGGTAACAATGTTTGTTAACAAATAGAAATTTATCCGAAAAATAAGAGTTTAATTCTTCAAACAGATTTTATTTACAGAATTTTCATCTCTGGTTAAACTGTTTGTTAGTTGTCAGTTAAAAGAAAAAATGTCGTATCGAAATATTGGCACACAATTTGTGCAATACTATCAAAGCTACATTTTTACCTCTCGCTAAGAGAGGTATTGCATTCATGCTAAAATTCGCATATCCAGATTTTATTGAATAAGCACGAATTAAGGTTCCTAGAATCCGATTGTAACATGTTTAAAATGATGTCTGTGTGTGTGTGTGTGCAGTTTCCTCAATCTGAAATTCCTGGGAAGAGCTGAAAAGGTTTTGGTAACAATTGAACAACCGGAAGTAGTAGTTTCTTAAAAAAATTCTTCTAAATATAATTTTTGGGGTTTTTTTTATTATATATTGAATAACATAAAATTCTCCATCTAATACACTTCAAATTTTTATTATATCTTGTACAGATTTATAGATAAAGACACTATAATTTATAGAGTAAACTAATCGCAGAGGCCAAGGCACTAAGGAAACCAGTTGACAAATTCCAATGTTTATAACATGACACATGTCATTGTCAAATATCAACAGTTTTAGTGACATTCTGATAGCTTCTTCTGGTAAGTATATTTAACTTTTCTTATTGTTTTATTAATTAAATATTTGAAATTATAGGTAAAATTGTGGTAAAATGCATATATTCATCAGAAATACCGCCAATCTGGTTCATGAATTGGAAAAATCTCTGACATTTAGAAACTTCCTCATACAATGAAAAATAGATATAACTAGAATTATATGTGTGCAGAAGACATGTTAAATACAATAAAAAACAATATTTGAGTAAAGTTCTGTAATTTTTTGTTATAAAACGACGGTTCGAAAAAGAAGTGCAATACAGTACTTATATATCCTAATATGGAAATGGCGAGAGGTTTTGTGCTGGCCACAACAGTTTTTTATGTATGATGACAAAATGTTAATGTTAGGAGGAACTAACGCCGTACTTGTTAATATATTTTATCTGTAAATGTTAATATTATATTTCATAAAATAGGAGAAGAAGCTATTCTTTGACAGTAAATTTGATTTTTTGTGCAAATTATAGCAACGAACATGATTTGTTTAATTAGTGCGCGTCAACTTCAAGGCATAGTGTGCTCCTGCAAAACCCTAAAATCTAATTCCTAAAATCTTAAATAATAAATTTAGGGCATATAAATTTAGGATTTAGATATTAGGTTGATGAAAGTGCAACATCGGACACAGCCTTCGTAAATAGTAAGATAATTTCATTCAAAATCATTAATAAAATTCTTCACGTGCTGTCAACGCAGTGTCAGAGATAAAAACAAGATAGATCTACTTGTAGAAGTGACAAACTAAATGGTAAATGTGTCGAAAGGAGAAAAAAGATAAAGTATTAACATTAAACACGAGCTAATTTCCGCCCATGTCAATCGATTTGTAATTGATTGACCAACACCTCGAATAACGGCACCACTTCCTTTCCTGTTCGGGTGTACCACATTTCGACTCATCTTTGTTTTGATAGATATTTTGGTCAAACGTGGCATTAAGTTCAGGTCATTAATAGATGCTGAAGGTGTAGAAACGTTCATTAGACAAATTTTTGTTAATACCTACTGTAGGTGTCCCCGTGACTCCAGTTATGTGGTTGAAATTGAAATAAAACAATGAATTAGTTCGAAGGATTTATTTATAACAAAATACGAAATCCTATGAAGGAAAATGAATTGATGTATCCATGACGAAGGTTAAGCAAACAAAGGGCCATCGCAAGTGACGACGCATGAAAAACAGATGTTTAAGAAGACACCTAAGAGGGTCTTACATCTTTATGATTTAGGATTATAGGAAGTAGTATAAAGTTAATTCGTAAATAGTTTTTACAGTATTCTAAATAAAACTTTTGTAGGATACTTAAAAATCAGAAAACAGGTCTCTGTTTAATGCAGAGGAAACGGAAATAAGAATTTAAGCACCCCTTTTGTAGTTACGGTCTACTGCACGCCCTCTAAATGTTACACAAATTCAAATTAGAAGTTATTCTACAACAGGTTAATACTTATACATAAATACGAATCCATTCTGTAACTCCGTGTTTAATTTTTAACAACTGGTTAAAAAATTTAATCAATAAAGTATGTTGATTTTTAGTTGAAAAACCAAAAGCCATTGAATAATATTTTAGCCAGTTGTTAAAAATTATTCTCTGATTTAGAAGATGAAGATAGGCCCGAATAGTCGGTCGGGTTACATTTTCAACATACTTAGTGAGATATTTCTACAAAATTCTTTCGACTCCTTTCAATATAGACTTAAAACTGCGGGCCAAATGAGAGATGAAAATATTTCGCAAAATGTGTAATTATCTACTCGTATTTAGATGCAGAATTTAATTCTCCACAATATTTATTTAAAGAATTTTTATCTAAAATCATATGACCACTTTTACAGCCCGTATAACAAAACGTGCATATTTATTGAAAACTTTTTACCGATATTTTTGACCAAAGACAATACCTTCCTTACCTAAAGGTGATGCAAGGTACAGAAGAATTTCTTAACAGAAAGTTTTCGAAATAATGTCACCATTAACAGAATTCATTTTGTCAAAGTCTTTGTTCCAGTCAGGTTACAAGGCATCAAAACCCAAATGCCCCATTTCTCCAAAATCTTCAAAATTTTCAAAAATCTAATTTTTATACATTTAGGTACATTTCAACGCGCTGATTCCAAATTTTAAAACCGCAGGTCGATATCTCTTTTTATTCTCGAGATATTTACATTTCAAATTTTACCCATTTTTGGGTTATAACCCTAAAATGGGTGGAGATACAAGCCTGGCGACTTCACCATTCGATTCTACGGACAAAATTACATAAGTATACAAATTTTCAATTTTTTTGAACAATGTGTACAATTTCTAGAGTAAAATAACTGAAAATTACCAAAATCTGAAAAAATGGCAAGGGGTACACCTTAGATTTTTGCGATTTTTGGCCATTTTTAGTTATTTTGATTTAGAGATTGTATGCGGTGTTCAAAAATTATGAAAATTGGTATACTTATGTAATTTTGCCCGTAGAATCGAATGGTGAAGTCGCCAGGGTTGTATCTCCACCCATTTTAGGGTTATGACCCAAAAATGGGTAAAATTTGAAATGTAAATATCTCGAGAATGAAAAGAGATATCGACCTGCGGTTTTAAAATTCGAAGTCAGCGCGTTGAGGTGTACCTACATGTATAAAAATTGTATTTTTGAAAATTTTGAAGATTTTGGAGAAAATGCGGAATTGGGTTTTGCAGCCTTATTACCTGACTGGTGTAAAATTGTAACACGAACATATTTTCTACAAATTCCATACTGAAACTTACTTGGAAAAGATTCTATAAATATAATAATACAGTTGGCACTGAATCCGGTTCATTTCATAAAAATCCTGTGCGTAAGGTTATGGATACAATATCTAATAGAATTAAGCTGGTATTACTAATAAAAGCAATGTAATCCAGTATTAAATTTATGTTTTAAATTAGTCGAAAGAAATTTGTAGAAATATCTCACCATTTATGTAGCTTTTATAATTTGTTGAAACAGTAAATTTAACCAGAGGTGAAAATATCGGTCCTTAATACATATTTGAAATATTTCCCAAGACCATTAAGTACATTAACAAATCCATCACAAAAACCTCATCAATTTTTTTGCCGCAATTGCTATGTCACCATATTGTACAATTATTTCTTCATACCTCCTCCCACATAATTTCCCCCCTTTCTCTTCTCCTCCGCTGACAACTGACATCACGTGACATACCTGAAGTCTGTCAGACCCGTACAGCAGCCGGTACGTCACCGTACGGTCACGCCTACTCTGCAACGCGCGGCCCGATTGGCGGAAAGAATGAAGCAAGCGCCTACCATTGGCTAGGATAGGGAATTCGGTTGTTTTGAAGAAATAAAAGAATACGTGGTGAAGAAATAAAGGGAGGGGGTAATTTTAGAAAATTAGCTATGAAAAGTTGAGCTATTTTCAGAAGTAAATTAATGTGGGAGAGTAATAAGGAAGTATATAAAATTAATTTCAATCGTATGTACAATTGTAATCTGCGGACTTATCTTGTTTCTTTCAATAATGTTATCAACAAACAATGAACAGAGAAATTTTGTTACATAACAATATACACTTACATGCATAGATATCGAATATTACATAGTTTTGAATTTATTATTTAGAAAATGGACCTCAGATTAAAATAAAACTTATGCTGTTTGAAAGAACAGTTGTTATGGTTAATATAAGCCCAAGGCTGTGTCCGATGTTGCACTTTTATCACCCTAATATCTAAATTCTAAATTTATACGCCCTAAATCTAGTGATTATTTAGGATTTTATGAATTAGATTTTAGGGTTTTGCAGGAGCACAATATGCTTTGAAGTTGACGCGCACTAATTAAACAAATCATGTTCTTTGCTATAATTTGTGCAAAACGTCAAATTTACTATCAAAGAATAGCTTCTTAGCTTCTATTTTATGAAATATAATATTAACATTTAATCTGAAGCATCAAATAAATCGAATTGTATAATTCATTCTTGTTGTTCTAAAGTGTTGCCATACAAACAAATGGAAGTCATTTTTATGCCATTCGGAGTTGTACTTATGTGAATAAAACCTAAATCCTAAATAATAAATGTCAAAATGCGACATCAGACACAGCCTAAATTTATCAAGAGTGTTTATCTTTTTATCAAGCGTAAAAACCGATGTCAAAAAAAAGCGCATATTTGCGTGGTTGCTACCCCAAAGTTTTGTCCTATTGCAGTTATTGTCTGCATTAATTTGCACATAATTCGTATTTCAATGTTGCATCACTTTTAACATGTTTAATGCGTTTAATTTTAGGACTTTTTTTTTAGAACCCAAAAGGAAATCTAAGTAATTTAGACTTATGTTAATACGTTTTAAATAATTTGTCAAACAGTTGGTATAAGTTTTATTTTAATTTGAGGTCTGTTGTGGCCAGCACAATACCTCTCGTCATTGCCGTTTTGTTATGTAAGTAACAAATTTAACATTTCTTGTACCTATATACAAATAATTCTAATTATATCTATTCTTTCATTCTATATAGAATCTTGTCCTACTCTTCTAAAATGTTCAAGATGGTTGAAATTCATTGATGGGATTAGTGGTATTTCATAAGGATATGTATGTACTATTACTATTAATATACATACCTACCTAGGTGCCTACAATTTTAAATATATAATTAGTAATTCAATGAGAAACATTAAATATACTTCCCAGAAAAAAAGAGCTTTCAGTAATGTTAGTAAAACCGTTGATTTTTGATAGGTACTAACACATATCTATCAATTACAAAATTTTGAATTTGACAACTGGTGTAATCTGGACTTTTATTTCAACACATTATTTTATATGTTATATTTTCTTTATCTTATCTGGAGAATTTTTATGTTCTTCAATATTTGTAATAACAATTTTTTTTTTAAATATTAACGGCAGGTTTCATAATAAATATAGTTACTTTACTTTTATAGTCCGATTCCAAAAAAAAGTTTAAGCATTCTTGGATTAGCGATTTCTACTCTAATTTTGACAGTTTATATCTTAAAATATAGTCAAATCAATTCCTAGTATCTACATTTAATAATAATATCATGAAAATTAAATTATAAATATCGGAATAGAATAGAATTCACTAATCCAAAAATGAGGTTTGGCTTAAACTTTTTTGTGAATCGGGCTGTTAAAGTTTGATCTAATAATGAAAAACTTTAAGTTAAAGTTGTCAGTTTAGTTATCTTTTAAAAAGATATGTAAACTGACAACTTTAACTAAAAATGAAACTATGAAACGCTTTCTTCACTTTTATATCAAACTTTAAAAGTAAAGTGACTTTATAGGTATTTATTGTGAAACCGGTCGTCAGAAAAATTTTTTAAAGTAACTATAACTTCCGTTTGTCCAATTGTTATCACAACCTTTTCAGGTCTTCCCATTAATATTTGATTGAAGAATACGTAGTTAAACAGGTCTTAAGTATTATATATTATATATGATTCAGTTTTTGGAAGCATTTAAAAAAATTTCTATACGAAGAGGTTTTTGTGTGAATGCCTCTTTGTGGTTTACCAAATTAAAAGATAATAACCTCAAAAATCTCAATAGTAATGTTGTTTATAAAATAAATTGTCTTGATTGTCAATCTTCGTATATTGGCGAAACTAAACAATATATCTACAAAAGAATACAACAACATAATTATAATATTAATAAAAATAACAATAAACATAGTACCTTAGTACATCATTGTCTTGCCCTTCAACATAAATTCGATTCAACTAATTATAAAATTTTACATCATGAATCAACATTCAAAAGAGATTATTTCTTAAAAGTTGTTACTTAAATCTTGACGATAATTCTATAAATTGTAAATCAGATTACAATAATTTTAAAAATTTATATCCCAATATTAAATATATCACTCCACAGTAATTTTTTATTTTTAGGGTTTTTAATGTTTTTTGTCATTCATTCTTGCATCTTTCTATAGATGTCATTCTTAAGGTTGTTAATTTTGGCGGTCACTTATAAGACGAATTGTTAAAATTTTTATTTAGTTGACTTTTAACCATGTAGTCTTCAAACTCATTGGCTTTTACAAAATCTTTTATAATTAAAATGTAATATTTTTAAATGTTTCAATAATTTATTTATTGGTAAGTAAAACCTCTTCCTATAGAAAAATTATATATTATAGCTTTTGAGGAATCGTCTTTTCAACATCCAGATAAACACAGACTTATCGTAATAGGATTCTAGTACCCTTAAAACGTGTTTATCCACTAAAATCTGGATTTGCGATATATAGCATGAATCCAATACCTCTCTTAGCGACAGGTAAAAATATCAAAACTGCGAGTGGTCGATTTCTACACGTACCTAAGTGTACATTATTAATTCAAAAACAATAAATTGCAATACATTGTTAGTAATTTGCTGGCTATATTTTCTATTTGATTTCCTTATAATTTCCATTATAAACCTGATGATTTTCCACTAACCGATTTACTTCGCACAGGTTCAGTGATCACAACTTTGTCTATTTTTTATCAGACTCGGGTTGTAATTACCCAGGTGCTCAAATACTTCCTTGGAACTAGATACATTTAGTTAATCATATCAAATTATACACCGACTTATATTTAGAATACATGACAGGATATTGATGTATAGAAATTTATAATTATGAAAATCGGTACATGATTTATTTAGTATCAAATAAAATAATTATAGTAAATCTTGAAGATAAAATTAATTCAAATTAGTTTTAAGTAATATGCATGGTATATAGTTATATATTGCTGTAGATGTACCTACAGGTATAGGTATATTGAATATTAACTAATATAAAAATGTTAATTATAGACAAATGCTTATATTATCGTAATAAGCTACAAGTTATAATCAGAAATATGTATTCATCTTTAAAAAAATCTGTTGTGGCCAGCACAAGACCTCTCGCCATTTCCATATTAGGCTATATAAGTATTGCATTGCACTTCGTTTTCGAACCGTTGTTTTATAACAAAAAATTACAGAACTTTACTCAAATATTGTTTTTTATTGTATTTAACGTGTCTTCTGCATACATATAATTCTAATTATATCTATTTTTCATTGTATGAGGAAGTTTCTAAATGTCATAGATTCTTTCAATTCATTAACTAGATTGGCGGTATTTCTGATGGATATATGCATTTTACCACAATTTTACCTACAATTTCAAATATTGAATTAATAAAACAATAAGAAAGATTAAATATACTTCCCAGAAAAAGCTATCAG
Organism: Ophonus ardosiacus; assembly: GCA_943142095.1. Taxonomy (NCBI): domain Eukaryota; kingdom Metazoa; phylum Arthropoda; class Insecta; order Coleoptera; family Carabidae; genus Ophonus; species Ophonus ardosiacus. The sequence goes on from OW964836.1 coordinate 39,350,737, forward strand.
AATGTCACTAAAACTGTTGATATTTGACAGTGACATGTGTCATTTACAAACTATGTTATAAACATTGGAATTTGTCATTTGGTTTCCTTAGTGCCTTAGCCTCTGCGATTAGTTTACTCTATAAATTATAGTGTCTTTATCTCTAAATCTATACAAGATATAATAAAAATTTTAAATGTATTAAATGGAGAATTTTACGTTCTTCAATATTTAATAAAAAAAAACTCCCAAAAATTATATTTAGAAGAATTTTTCTAAGAAACTACTACTTCCGGTTGTTCAATTGTTACCAAAACCTTTTCAGCTCTTGCCAGCAATGTCAGATTGAGGAAACTGCAGTTAAATATTTTTTAAGTCTTATAGTTTTTGAGGAATCGTGTCTACAACATCCAGACACACACACACACACACACACACACACACACACACACACATACACACAGACATCATTTTAAAAATGTTATAATCGGATTATAGGGACCTTAAATCGTGCTTATTCAATAAAATCAGGATATGCGAATTTTAGTATGAATCCAATACCTCTCTTAGCGAGAGGTAAAAATAGAGCAAATTTAGATTAGTCAGTAAGTCAACCACACCAGAGGTCTAAAACTGTTCTCAACAGTTGAACAGTTTTGGACCTCTGGTATAGTTAACATACAGATTTGTTTTTGGGTCTCTGGCAACTTAGTTGCCGAAATATGTATCTAGTTTTAGCGATTTTAGTTCAAATTTAGGGATTTTTTAACTATTATCTATTAAACTAAAACTCCAATAAAGTTTTAAAATCGTTCATAAACCATCGTATTCGTTTTAAGTGAGTTTATATTTAAAATCTTAATTATAAATTGTAATTTGTAAATTAAATTCATCAAATTTTGATGTCTGGTCGCGAACCCGGGGGAACCGGGTTCGATCCCGACAGACGCCAAATATTTCCAATTTTAAATGGCACAAAAGTGACTCCTGTGGTGTACTCTCCACACAAACTATGAGTGCCCGTGAGGTGACGCCTGGTAAGCGCCTACACTGTAAAATATATCGTCATCATTACCGATGTCTACATGTGTTGTAAATACTGGCACACCCTGAAATGGGTAATATTCGTAGTATAACTATTTGCCAAGTTCTCACGATTTAATTCCTTGATGGTACATTTTCCTTTCCACCACTTTTTCCGTTAAATTGGGGTGGTTATAAGCGTAACGACCAACCATCTGCACCTGTTGCAGTAACGTTCTTCACACCATCTTTCTCTCTTTATCTAACACACATGTCGCGTACGAAGCACATACACTACCTGTCTCTGTTTTACACACATGGAGTATATACGTGCACTTGTTATAATGTATTCATCGTCAGTTAATTGGTAATGAAATGACAAAGTGAGGAGTTCTGAAGTACAGGTGGATTAACGACCACTAACGGATGAAGAAACGTTGAAGATTGATAAAAACTATAGTGTTAATTTGTTGTATTTATTATTGGAGTGTAAAGACATCTATGGCCGATTTCACCAACAATTCCTTAAACATTTCCTAGCTACAAATTTCCTAAATTTAAGAACTGTCTAAACTAATTCTTATCCAATTTGGATTTCACCAAACAAAGCAATGTCCAGCAATATTAGTTATTTTTGTGATATTTTGTTTGCACACTGGGAATAAATCAATAATTATTATAATTTGACATTTGTCAATTATATTTGTCAACATCGGCAATGGAAATTATAGGCATTTACGAAAATTCTAGCGGTACTTACCGACTGCGTTCGAAAACACAAGTGGTTAATAGTTCCCATGTTCGAAAATTGTACCATATCTACCAGATCCATCTACCGGATCCATTATTGTGGATCGAATAATTCAGCCGTTAAATGAAGAATCTAACCTCAAAAAATCTGTTGTGGCCAGCACAAAACCTTCCGTCAATTCGATGTATTTTGTACAAATACGATACCAAAACACAGAACACACTATTTTTTACTAATTCCATATTGCAAGTTTCTTTGAAAAGATTCTATAAATCCAATATAATTATAACATGAATGTACATTCTATAAATTGTACTTCACACTTCCTCATTCCTATCTAACGCATCTTCTTCACACTGTTCTTCCTCTCTCAAATATTCTGCTACACAGTCCTTCCATCTTCTCTTTGGGCTTCCTCGAACTCCCGGCATTGAAACTGCAAGTCACTTGCGAGGGACACTCTGTCACTTATGTTACTTTCTGTTCCTATACTTTCCACTTTGGTTTTGCACTTGACACTGACATCTGTCAATTAGAATTTTTTGAATATTATCTGCTGTTTCCATATTTTTTGCAAAGCTGACTGGTTTTTAAAAGTTAACCTGTCTTAATCTTTCTATAACTCTATATCTATTGAATATGAAGGAACATGTATAATCAAATCGTATAGAGAATAAGATTTTCTTTCATATTAATGATCATAAAATGTCGAAAATTGATATTTAACTGCGTTTTTTTCCAGAAAAACTGTTAAGAACTTCAAATAAGCGTACTTCCGGTTGACCAATTATAACCAAAATCTAATCAGCTCTTCATATGGTTGTAAAGAAAAGGAATACGAAAGAATCATAATTTTTAGAATTGTAGTTTTGGAGTTATCGTCTGAACTGTAAAACTAGACGAAATAAGTCATCAACTAATATAGGTATGACATATTGCCACAATTCAATAATGTAATATATAAAAGTGTAGATTATTAGCAGCTATTCACTGCTAATTACCATTTACAATATATCATTGACTAAGAATCACTTACAGCTTTATGGGCAGCTTATTTATAAACAGGACGTGTTTCAGGTGTTTTTCAATAGGAAATGCATAGCGACACAACACCACTCTTGCACAGTAAAAATATCATCTCCGCTCTATACTTATTGCGCGAATAGATAAAACAGGAATGTGTTAAAACTACACCACTATTTTATATCAATCATTTTGCTAATATAATCGCTGGGCAATTTCCTCTAGATACACCTGATCTAGGAAATTTATTTGAAATTTAAATTTTCTTATATTAAACTAATATTTAACCGATAGGTAGTTTAATGGTTAATGGTTACTTAGGTGATAAAAGGCAAACATTATATGTGGAGAAGAAAATCAATCTCCTTTAGGTAAGGAAGGTATTGTGTTTGGTCAAAAAATTCTGTGGAGAGTTTTTAATGACGGATAAATGTCAGTGTCAAAAATACATAAACTACTGAAAGCTTTTTCTGGGAAGTACATTTAATATTTCTTATTTTATTATTAATTAAATATTTAAAATTATAAATACATATATTACATATACTCATCAAAAATACCGCCAATCTCGTCAATGAAGTTGAAGAATCTCGAACATTTAGAAGAGTCGCAGGAAACTTATTTATAGAATGAATTAAAAAATATATTAATAATAAATGTAATTAGAATGTGTGTGTGTGTGTGTGTGTACCATAAATGTTAAATACAATATGTACTTATTTAGCCAAATATGGAAATGGCCAGTGCTTTTGTGCTGGCCACAACAGATTTTTACCATCCCTCACCTTTAGGTAAGGAAGGTATTGTCTTTGGTCAAAAAATTCGGTGGTGAGTTTTTAATGAATAAGCACGTTTTAGGGTCCCTACAATACGAATATACCATTTTTAAGATGATGTCTGTATGTGTGTCCGTGTGTGTGTGTGTCCGTGTGTGTGTGTGACAAATTTTCTCCGACGATAACTCCAATACTACAATTCTAAAAATTATAATTCTTTCGTATTCCTCTTCTGTACAACCATATGAAGAGTTGATTAGATTTTGGTTATAATTACTCCACCGGAAGTACCCTTATTTGAAGTTTTTAACAGTTTTTCCTAAAAAAAACGCAGTTAAATATTATTTTTTGACATTTTGTTATTATACATATTAAAGAAAATACTCTTCTCTATATGGTTTTATTATACATTTTCCTTCATAATCAATAGATGTAGATTTAAAGCGTTATAAACAAATTAATTTTCAAAAATTTGTCTGCTTTGCTATTTATCATGGAAACAGATGATATATTAAAAAATTCTAATTGACAGATGTCAGTTGGAAGTGCAAATCCAAATATGGAGCGTATAGGATCTAAAATTGATATGGCATAGTGTTCCTCGCAAGTGACACGCAGAGAAAGGCCAAAGAGAAGACGGAAGGACTGTATCGAAAAAGACTTGAGAAAGAAAGGACTGTGTGATGCGTTAGACAAGAATGAGTGGAAGAGAAAACAGCGACCCCTAATAAAATAGGGGAAAGAAGAAATGAAGGAAGTGTCTAGTGCATTTTACTTAGTGTATATTTATGTTAAAATTTTATTGGATTTATAGAACGTTTTCGAATCAACTTTTGGTATAGAATTTGTAAAAAATAGTATGTGTTCGTGTTCGATTTTACATGATATTATATAGAATCTGTTCCAAGGACTTTTTGGTATGGGATATGTACAAAATACATCGAATTGACGGAAGGTTTTGTGCTGGCCACAACAGATTTTTTTAAATTGAAATGTGATTTGATTTGAGATTTATTTTATTGTGTAATACTAGGGTGTGTGAGAATGTTATACACCGAATTCAGCAGGCTTCATTATTGCAGTGATCGTCTCTAGTAACTATGGAAATAGCTTGCATCTTTAACTTATTAATGCGTTAATACATACATTTTGTTATTTTTATATAAACTTGTTTAGATAAAAAAGTGTGTTGAATTCGAACTATTTTCTTTTATCTCAGTGTACTTTTTTCACCAATAGTCTAAGTTCTACTCTACTTATATTGCAGATGAAATTATAAAAATAAAAATTGTGGAATATTTGTTAATTCTGCACTTTAACTTATTAAAGAGTGTGAAGCTTTGATACATGTTGTTTATTAAACTAGGTACACCACAGGCTCTTATCACCCTAATATCTAAATCCTAAATTTATATGCCATAAATAATATCATTATTCAGGATTTTGCAGAAGCACACTATGCCTTGAAGTTGACACGTACTAATTAAACAAATCATGTTCTTTGCTATAATTTGTACAAAACATCAAATTCACCGTCAAATAATAGCTTCTTAGCTTCTATTTTATAAAATATAATATTAATATTTAACCTGAAGGATCAAATTAAATCGAATTGTATAATTCATTTTTGTTGTCCAAAAGTGTTGCTATACAAACCAATGGATATCATTAGTGTGCCATTCGGAGTTATAGTTATATAAAGAAGACCTAAATCCTAAATACTAAATGCCAAAATGCGACAACAAATACAGTCATAGTATTCACAAAAAAACTAAAAAGAAATATATAAGAAATAGTTTTTATCTCCCCCTGAAAAGTTTATAAAAATTGAGTAGCCCCCTTTTTCATCTACGCCTTTAATTATTGTTTTATTTGATTGAAAATTACATCAAAATTTCTGAAAAGTTTGTTTCGCAATCAGGCAATATTTGCAAATTTGTCTATTTGATTTCGACTTCTCTGGCCACTTAGCATAAAATCGTTTGTCGTATAATAACTGAGCTATGATTCAGATAGGTACCTAATCGTCTGTGTAACCAATGTTACCCACCGTTACAGGCGAGGTTTCACCAGACCAGTGCCTACTGTGATACTCCATGATTCATTCATGTAATACTGTAACAGTACTTCACGTTTTAATGCAAAATTTGAATATTTCTAAAGTTTACGTAATTTTAGAAAGTATGAATTTCTATTTAGAAAATATTTGATTACCACAATAGGTGTTAATTAAAAAATGAAGAAATTACTTTTGTGAAAAATGAAAAAATATTTAGCTGATTTCTAGGAAAATTATTGTAATAAACAAAAGGACAACAGCACGGTAAATAAAAACTTTGTTGTGATTACCAAAAATGAGTTCCAGCAGCAATTTTTTTTTGTTACAGTTACCTAGGTAAATTTGCTGGTAAAAAAGTATTGTGGCAACAAATACAATTTTGTTATACATAACAAAAGATATTTGTTATGCGAACAAATAAAATAAGTTACCATTAAGAAATGTAAATTTTTTATACGAACAAATAAATTAAGTTACCAGTAATAACTATGAATTTGTTTTGGAAACTAATAAATTTTTGATAGATATACAAATGCATTAATGAGGTAGTAAGGTAAAAATTAAATACATGCGTATTATAATAATTTTATTTATTTTTAATTATAATCTATATACATGTAACAAATATTATATAAACAAAATAACGTATGAAGCAATAGTCACTTAAATTATAATAGATTTATCAATAATCGATACATACCTTCAAATTTCTTAATAAGACACTCTAATTGCCATTGTTTTAAAATATCTTTTACAAAATCATCCATTTTTATTGACGGGCACAAGAAACAAGCACTTTTAAAACACAATTTTCGACAGGCTAAACTTAACTGCGCAAGCAAATGAGACACGACGTAGTATAGTATTGTATAACACGAACAGTGAATTATGCTGTATACCAGGGAATACCCTGTCTACACAAAAGTTTTAGTTACCTGTACAAATAAGTATATGGCGGGAAGAAAAATTGGTAATCTTTACAAAATATAATGTCACAGGATACAAAAAAATAAAATTTGTCCCAGTAACAGATTAAATATCTTTAATTGTTGCAAAATGATTTTGTAATCTGAACAAAGTAACAAAATGACTGCTTAGTACTACTAATAATAATTGCTACCATGACTAATATTTTACAGCAAATAATACTTTTTATACACAACAAAAATTGTTTAGTTTTGGAAACTTAAAATACAAAGTTCTTCGTATACACGGCAACTAAATTTTGTCCGGAATATCAACGTAATTTTTTACCGTGAGGAAATTTGTGTGTAATAATATTGTAAAACATCAGTTCAAGATACATTATTTTCCATTTGCAAGTGTCACTTATTTCTCCAATTCAATTTTCCATCTGTAACTCCGATTTTATTAAGATCTGATAGTGAAGATGTAGTATCTTCTACTCAGCTAGATATAAGTACAACTTCTAGCGTTCATCTTGGTAAATTGTCCACCACGTGCAAGTTTTTAATCATCACAAGACGACGCACCTGCAACTCGGTTCGTTATTTAACCTAACTGCCAATGACATTCAACGAGACAACCACCTAGCTTCCTAACGACCGTAGAGTTTATTATTTACCACTGAGACAAGTAAATAGAAAAGAAATAGGTACCTCTCGCTAAGAGAGGTATTGGATTTATGCTAAAAATCTCATATTTAGAGTTAAAATGAAGGAGCACGTCTTAAGGTCACTTGAATCCGATTTTAACATTTTTACGATAATGTCCGTGTGTGAGTGTGTGTTTGTTTGGATGTTAGAGGGAAGGTTTCTCAAAATCTGTAAGACCAAAGACCGATTTAACTACGTATTCCTTAACCTGACATTAATGGGAGGAGCTAAAAAGGTTTTAGTATCAAATGAACAACCGGAAGTATTAGTTTCTTAAAAAAAATCTTTTAAGGGCCGGTTTTTCAATATTTGGTTAAAATTTGAACTAAGTTAAATAAACAAAATTGAAACGAAATGAACTGTTAAATGACAGGTTTATCACTGCTGTCAACAAATCGATGCAATATTATTCTCTTAACTAGAAGTTAAAATTTTAATCAGAGATTGAAAAACCTTAGCTACACGTGTACCAGTAATTTTTCACATTCACTACCCCGCACCACACCTTACAGCGCCCTTTTCTAAACATGTCTCGGGTAATTTACTTATGTACATATGATGCAAGCTATCTCTCCGACAAATTTCGAAAATCTGATAACGGTTAAAACTTAACTGTATATAATCATCCTCTATTGTACCGCATTGAGGGATGATTTTTCAAAAACGCCAAAACACTCTTTATTTCTTACCAAAAGCATAAATAAGAATTTTTATATCCCTAACTTGAGAAATAATGGGTCCTCCATACAAATTTTCATCCCCTATTTCAAGCTTTTAAAGTTTTATTTTCGCGACAAAAGGTAACCCATGCGCTTCTCTAAGATCCAATCTATCTCTATACCAAAATTCATCAAAATTGGTGCAGCGGGAGAAATGATGGGTTCTCCGTACAAATTTTCATACCCTATTTCACCCCCTTCAAGTTTTATTTTTGCGACAAAAGGTAGCCTATGTCGTTTCCCAAGGTTCAATCTATCTCTATACCAAAATTCATCAAAATTGGTTCAGCAGTTTAGGCGTGAAAACGTAACAGACAGACAGACAGAGTTACTTTCGCATTTATTGTATTAGTATGGATTATTTAAAATTATGGATACATACAAGCATCAGAAATACCGTCAATCTCGTCAATAAATTTGAAGAATCCCGAACATTTAGAAAAGTAAGAGGAAACTTATTTATAGAATGAATTAAAAAATATAAAAATATATGAATTATAGATGCAGGTAATTGGAATTTTTGTGTGTGTACTAGAAATGTTAAATATACAGTATGTCCCCGGATTGAGTTTACAAAAGGAAAAAAAATCTTATTTTTCATATTACGAAAAAATGCCAAGGGAAGAAAAATGTTTGCTTGAATTAAAACGCATGTTTCAGTAATTAAAACTTTTAATTAATGTAAGGTTTTTTTGTTATAACGTTTCTCGTATTTTGTCCTCCTAATAATACAGTTATTACATTGAATCTAACATGATTTTAGTTATCTTTGAAATATAGACAAATTATTATTAATTCTAATAACAGCGAAAATCAAAATACTTTTAGTTTATTCAATTACTTAACTCTTTTTTATCTGAAATTAGAATTAATAATCATTTGTCAATATTTCAAAGCTAACTAATATAACGTTAGATTCAATGTAATAACTGTATTATTAGGAGGGCAAAATACGAAACAACGATATAATGAAAGAACCTTGCATTAATTAAAAGTTTTAATAATTGAAACATGAGTTTTAATTCAAGCAAAAATTTTTCTTTCCTTTGCACTTTTTCGTAAAATTAAACCCAAATTTTTTTTCCTCTTCACTCAATCCGGGGACATACTGTATATCCTAAAATAAAAATGGTGAAGTCTTGTGGTGGCCACAACAGATTTTTAACTTTTAGATGTCCTATACTTATAGATCGTTATACTGCATAATATTGTACAACAGAAAGAGATATCGATGCTTGTATAGCCTAGAAAACAACAAGAGAAAATTACTTTACATCAAATGAAATAAATAAATAAATCATCACAGCATATTATCCATTACTGGGCACACATATATCGGTACAAAATTTTGAATTATGAATTAAAGCTTACTTAAATAAAAGCTTGTATTTAATAAATTTGTGGACCTTACAGCTACCAACGAATAAAAAAAAATCATATATTCCACAGTACAAACTCTCATCAACTCCAGCATACAAATCTCATACACCTTAACACTTCTTTCTCTATCGGCCGCTATCCTTACCATCCACTCATCCTGAGTTTTAATCCCCACCTTACAGGTGTGCGCCAGCAGAACGCTATACCTCGCTCTACTCTTATTCATTCGTCCGTCACAGTCTGCAAAGTGCGGGTCTACAAGAACCATCCGCTTCAACACGCAACAGAACGATCCGAACGACCACGCGCGCGACCCGCGATCTCACCCTAGTACTCAAATAATCAGAGAGGGAAAGTGGACCTACGGTTAAAACCCTTCGCCGAAGGAGAACTTCAAGTGGTTGACATAGAACTTAATAGTCGAAGAGTTAAAGTGGATGAGGGGAACTCCAAGTGGTCTGACAGTTTGACGAGAACTTAATCAGAGTGGATTCCAATTGTACCCTTTCTGGAGTCTGCGGTGGGAACTCAAACAATCCAGCCAGGAAGGAAAATTGGACTTTTCGTACAAATTGTTACTGAAGTGCTGCAATAAACGCTGAAATGGGAAGCCGAAATATCAGCAAGATTAATATTAATAAAGTGTTGAAAAATTTGTGGTGAAATCTGCTGTAAAAAACAGTGCAATCCATCAATATTGTGCCTTCCACAATAACACTCCATTCGCACTTAATCAGCACCAACAACAAAATAATATTCCAACTAACACTATCCAAAATCCAAATGATTTTTTCCCGAAAAATTCTGTTCTAATTGTGTGCCTAGTGTTCAACAATTCCTGCGTTGATCTAACATCGATTCCTGAAACAGCTAAATCGATTGTACAAATGTATCCGATAACTCGAAAAAAGAAACGAATGAGTTTAAGATAGCTTGAGTGACTGAGTGATCGACGGACTAGTGTTGTGACTTAGTGAGTGAGTGATTGGACTGAAAAGGATTCACAGGATTTTTATAAGGTAATAAATAATAAAAATTTAAGATGTAATGTGGAAAATATATTTTGGCTGTGTGGGTGTTGACAATTATTTGAATTCTCAGTGTTACAGAATTTATTTTTCTACCCAACAATTTATTAAAAAAGAAAAAAAATTTTGGTATTAGAGACAGAAAATTAGGTACATACACAAGTACAGACATCATCGTAAAATAGTAAAATCGTATACCTACCACATAAGAACTTTAAAACGTAGTTATCCATTAAAAACACACCATCGATTTTTTTGATCAAAGACAATAGGTACCTTCTTTACCTAAACCTGACGGAAGGTAAAAATATTAATGAAGTATTAAAAATAAAGTGCAAAACAATTAAAAAATATAAGTTTTAAATAATAAAAGACTAAAAAATTAATATCATTGTCATGTGATTTAAAATTATTTTTGTAATAAAATCTGTATATACAGTGTGTTAATTAAGAACCTGACCATAGGCGTTTAACATGGGAAAACAGTTTTTCTTTGCGCAAAAGTCCCCAATTAATTTTAGACAAAAATGTTTCAAATAAATGTCGTAGATATTAATATTCTGCGCCTAAATTACTAAACAGGTTTAATTTTTCACCTTTAATAACTTGTAAAATCTAATTTGAGATTGTATAAATATTGCTCACTTGTAGCGATACCCATGAAATTGAAACAAAATTAGAAAGAAATTCATTTCGTTTGAACTGTCATAAATTTAATTTTATAGATAGAATGTGAAAAAATAATAATAATAAAAGTTATTTAAGTGTTAGATTTTAAAAATAATACCTGTGTGGTGATTTAGGTGCAGAATTGAATTATCTGCAACTTTTAATTGAAAACTGAATTTCTGACAGTTCAAACGATACGCATTTCTCTGTAATTTTGTTTCAATATCGCTAGAAATGAACAATATTTTTATATAATTTCAAATTAGATTTTACAAGTTACCAAACGTGCAAAATTAAAACTGTTTACTGATTTAGGCGTAGAATATAATTATCTGTAACACTTATTTGAAACATTTTGTCTAAAATTAATTAGGGACTTTTGCGCAAAGAAAAATTGTTTTCCCATGTTAAACCCTATGGCCAGTTTTTTTAATTAATACACTATATATATATGCATTCTGCAATGTCCATAAAATAAATTTCTTCGTTAGTAGATAATATAAATTTAATTATAAACTGTATGACCAGTAATATTTACTCTTAAAAAGGGATGATTAAGCGTTGACTAAAGTAACAAATTCAGTTGTTTTCTAATCACCCCAATGTATTTCTAAATGAAGTATTTGAAATGAGGAACAAAAATATTTGATATAACGTATTTAACAAAAGTTTTGAGAAAAATTTTATACTTCAAATTATATCACTAAATAAGTTTTATTTTAGTAAGTACTATAGTACTTATATCATGTTAAAATTGCCAGAAAAATTTTTGAAAGATGGTATACAAACTTGAAATATACAAATCTATCTGTAAGTTAGTTGGATAGAGAGCTGAAACGTGAAATTGTTAACTTTTTTGGGGATCAAAATATCGATCGGACGATTATTTACCGAACTATACGAAAAAGTGAAGAAAGTGTAGTATGTATTCATTTACCAAAAAGTAGGCGACCCGAACTTTTATCCTGAAATCGAATCAGCAGACTTATTCAAAATTCTCAAGACTAAGTTAGAACGCCATAGCGTCAGTAACTCGACAATTTAGAATTCTAAAGATGATTGTTAGCAGAACTTTGGTCAGCAATGATTTAAAATTTCGAAAAAGAAATATTGTAACGAAATAGATAGTAGCTTGAGCGAATCTATAGATGTTACAGAGCGACGATTCTATAGGATTCTATTTATTACAAACTATACATATTATGAAAGAAAAAAGTATGATATACAAATTAACCGTACACTTTTTGAAAAATTTCTTTAGGGACCAAGTTAGGACTACTTGAAAAACAGCTATTTTTGATAGCCAATATCATCAGGTTTATGTAAAATATCAAAATTTCGTTTGGAACATATTGTTCATCGGTTTTATGTTAATAACATACTAAAAATCTATATTCAAATTCCTAGAAATAGAGGCTGAGGAGTTTCGCGCGATAAACACTATTTTCTAAAATGATTAATTTGCGCTCATAGTTCAGTCGTACAGTCTTAGATAAGCGCTATTTTAATTCGTTACGCTTTTCTACCTAAGATATACAGTAGGGGACGTATCAATATTGTGTCTTCTTGGCTGTAGTTGAATCATATGCCTATATTTGAACACATAATTGCCTTGGGAGTCCCGTAGCCGCGTGCCAGAGCGCCTGGTCGTGAACCGGGTTCGATCCCGATCGACGCGAAATATTTCGAATTTTAAATGGCACAAAAGTGACCCCTGTGGTGCACTCTGAACGCCAGCAATGAGTGCCCGAGAGGTGGCGCCTGGTAAGCGCCCGCACGGTACAAATATGTCATCATTATTAGCGATATCTGCGATAAAGCAGATTGTGGCACACTCAGAAATGGGTAATATGCCGTGATGATATATTTATTTTTATTTATATTTGATGAAGAGGTTTAACTTGTACTCAAAACTTTTATTACAAATTTTATTGAAAATATTTTCTGTGAATAGAGAGATAATATAAAAATAACATATTAGGTTTGTCTGTACAACAAAATATACAGCTAATTTTCTAATTTTTCAGTATGCGTTCGTAGTTTTAACTGATTGGAAATTTTTGGTTTCTGCGAAAACAATTAAAGGTTATTGCTATTACTTCCCTCTGGAATGAACAAAAAGGTTTTTATCCTATGTTGATTGTTGTTATTGGCATTTGTCATTGTGATATACAAAAATTATAATCTTTATTGTTTAAAATTTACTTTCTGCGTTTCTTTCTGGTTCTCTCAAATTTATACTCAAGAATTTGCATGACAATATAACAAAAAATCTGTTGTGGTCAGCACAAGACCTCTCGCCATTTCCATATTAGGCTATGTAGTAAGTATTGTATTGTACTTCGCTTTCGAACCGTCGTTTTATAACAAAATATTACAGAACTTTACTCAAATATTGTTTTTTATTGTATTTAACATGTCTTCTGCACACATATAATTCTAATTATATCTATTTTTTCATTGTATGAGGAAGTTTCTAAATGTCAGATTGTTCCAATTCATTATCCAGATTAGCGGTATTTCTGATGGATATATATGCATTTTACCACAATTTTACCTATAATTTCAAATATTTAATTAATAAAACAATAAGAAAAGTAAAATATACCTCCCAGAAAAATCTATCAGAATGTCACTAAAACTGTTGGAATTTGTCAATTGGTTTCCTTAGTGCCTTGGCCTCTGCGATTAGTTTACTCTATAAATTATAGTGTCTTTATCTCTAAATCTATACAAGATATAATAAAAATTTTAATTGTATTAGATGGAGAATTTTATGTTCTTCAATATTTAAAAAAAAAAAATTATATTTAGAAGATTTTTTAAAAAAAACTACTACTTCCGGAATGTCAGATTAAAGAAACTGCAGTTAAATATTTTTTAAGTCTTATAGTTTTTGAGGAATCGTCTCTACAACATCCAGACATACACACACACACACACACACACACACACACACACACATCATTTTAAAAATGTTATAATCGGATTATAGGGATTTTAAATCGTGCTTATTCAATAAAATCTGGATATGCGAATTTTAGCATGAATCCAATACCTCTCTTAGCGAGAGGTAATATTTAATGATTTGGAAGATTTTATAAAAAATGTTAATATTACTTTTCTCTCGCTTTGGCAATGCTCGCTAATTTAGTGTACATGCCACAAACTAAAATTTCTTTAGAATCCGCGGAGTATTCTACCGGTTGGAAACTGATCATGGTTTGAAATATTTTGCTGAACGAACAAATGATGTTTAATCGTAGATTTTTAAACTGAACCGATGGTCAGAATGGTTTGTGAAGGTTTGTGACTGATGTGCGAACAAACCAATTATTTTGTGCGGAAATTCGTATCAAATTATGTCAAAAATAAAAATTATCATTTTAAAAAATATATTAGCACAACTAGAATCCTTGAATTAGTGTTAACTCGAAGGTTATTCTAAAATGTAAATATTGTTAAAAATTTCGTGGCATCATAATCATCAATTCTAATATTATTCTAATAAGCATTTATCTGTAAAATTATGAATTCTGTTGAAACTATACTTTACTCTACAATCTCTTCATAAACATTCTTCTTGAACACCTGATATAAATAGCCTTACACTCTCTGATAGATTAGTTTTTGCACACTGTTATTACATTTTTCTTTCGTGTCTAATGCTCTGTACCTTTATACTCTTTAACTATGTAATGTTACTAGCTCCGTATAGTCTATTACTCTATATTAGCAGATACAGTTACCATAGAAGGTGATGATTGTTAGGAATTAGGGTAATTATAAACCCGTTGCACAGGTTAATGGAATAGGGTACAACATTAGATAAAGTCTTTACCAAGCCATTATTGATAATTGGTTCATTTATTTAATAATTTTTAGAGGAACTTGTGTGTTAGATTGTACAAAAACGTCTATTAAATGGTGAAATTATGAAGAGCAATTTGGCTTAAAATATGTGTCAGTATTTTACCTCTCACATTTAAATTTTAGTTTTGATTGAAAATCTCACAAGTTTGTTTGGCTTTAGCGGCATATAACTAATGAACGGTAAAGCACACATCGATGGGATTTGCGCCATTCGATTCTGCGGAACTTTCTACATAAGTATATACAAATTTTTAATTGTCGCGGCCAGCTGATAAAATAATACCAAGCAAATAATTAAAAAAGGTATCTTGAGAGTCTCAGGGGGTCGTCAAAAACTCAACCATCTTGTATTTTGTTAAGAAGTCTTATACCCATTTTTGGCTAAAAACCTCAAAATTTTTAAAAATCCAATTTTTGCCCTATTAGATACTTCTCAACGCCCTGATTCCAAATTTTGAAACCGCAGGTCGATATCTTTATCCGTTCCCGAGATATTTGTGTTCAAAGTTGGATCCCAAAAACACCCATTTTTGGGTTATAACTCTAAAATGGGTGGAAATATTGACTTTCCGATATCACCATTCGATTCTACGGGCAAAATTACATAAGTATACCAATTTTCATAATTTTTAAACAACGTATACAATTTCCAGAAAAAAATAACTGAAAATGCCCAAAATCTGAAAAAATCGCAAGGGGTACCCCTTAGAAATTTTGCGATTTTTGGCCATTTTCAGATATTTTACTCTGGAAATTGTATACGTTGTTGAAAAATTTTGAAAATTTGTATACTTATGTAATTTTATCCGTAGAATCGAATGGTGATGTCGCCAATTCCGTATTTCCACCCGTTTTGAGGTTATTACCCAAAAATGGGTATTTTTGGCCATGACTTTAAATGTAAATATCTCGGGAACGAAAAAAGATAGCGGCCTGCGGTTTCAAAATTTGAAATCAGAATGATAAGAAGTATCTAAATACATATAAATTAGATTTTTTAAAATTTTGAACTTTTTGCTCAAAAATGACTTTTGAGATAACAACTGAAAGTGTTGTTTGTCATTTCTTGCGCACACAAAATAATCTGATTTTATTCTTTAATTCTATGAGGAAGTTCCTATATGACAAAGATTCTTCCAATTCATTTACAAGATTGGCGGTATTTCTTATGGAATATGTATTTTGCCTATAATTTTAAATAATTAATTAATAATATAATTTAAAAAATAAATGTACTTCCTAGAAAAACCTTTCGCTAAAACTGTTGATTTTTGACACTGAAATTTATCAATTACTAACTATATTACAAACATTTGAATTTGTCAATTGGTTTCCTTGGTGTAGTTTGGAATTTGTTATTTATTACATCAATTTATTCTATATATTACATTCTTTATTTATAAATCTATAGAAGATATAAGTAATAAAAAATAAAATTTAGACATTGATATTCTTTATTATTAATATTAATAACATAAATAATTTTCATAAAATAATAATCACAAATAATCAAAAAATGATACCTACCTTGTTAATTTCAGTAGGTCGTCTGTATTTTAATTCGAAACCCACTGATTACAGGAAAAATAATAAAAATTCTTTGAGCCTTTTTGCAAGATACAAATTTTTATTTTTATCAGAAATCTCACATTTTTTAGTTTGGCGGCCTGTAACTCATGAACAGTAAAAGAAACATTGCCGGGCGTTACGTCAATCGATTCTACGGACTTTTCTACATATGTGTCCCAATTTTCAATTTTCGTCTTTTGCTGATATAATATTACCAAGCCAGTAATCAAAAAATGGTAACTTGAAAATGTCAATACGTCGTCAATAACTTTGACCACCTTGTATTTTATTGAAAAGTATTAAATCTCCTTAAATCCTTGGGCCTTAGTTTCAAGATATAAATTTTTATTCTGTTTATAAATCTCATAAGGTTTTTTGATTTTGGCGACGTATAACTAATGAACTGTAAAAGATACATTGGCGGACGTTACGCCTTTCGATTCTATGGACTTTTTTACATATATACACCAATTTTCAATTCTAGTTTCTGGCTGATACAATATTACCAAACAATTAATCTTTTGTTCTAAGTCTTAGGGAAAACTCGACTTACAAAATTGTCAAAGCCCGAAATTCAGGAAACAGTTTATGCATGACAACTGTTTCTCATACTCATTACATTACTATAAACATGTCCGTCACGAAATGCTTCAAATATAATAATTCTTCTTTAATCATGTGTAATTTCACATTCAGATTTTGAACAGGAAGTAAATTACTGTACGAAGCATATAGCACAAAAATACGACAAAGAAAATGGCAAACAGAAAACGTAAAAATATTTGAATTATACATCCTTTTGAATTAATTAATATTAATTTAAATTAGCTTTATGAATCGTTCTGCAGGAAGAGAAATATTTCGTATTCAATTACATTTAGAAAATATGAAAATGATTTGATAATATCTTATGGAGTTATGTTAATTCAATACGTTATTAGATCAGATATTTATTCTATTTGTTTGAAAATTCAACAGCAAAGGAAACGATTCAATTTATTGATAGAAGATAACAGTTTTGCTATAATTAATTTCCTCTTATCGCAAATTTGAATAAATTCCGTATTATAACGCAAACAAATAAATTATAGAACAAATTTTCTTATTTTATAACTGGACGATAGGTTATCTTAACCAAGCTTTAATTATAATTGCGAAAGTTATTATTACTCTATTAAACATTCGAATTTAGAAATTGCATGAGGTGGTTTAGCAAATATTTGTTAATAGTTAATTATTATTTGTCAAAATTTTAATTAGCAGATTATTATCTATAATGAGTTAAAAAATGTTAATATTGTTATTGTTAAATTATAGGCAATATTTATTTTAGTATCTACACCCTGGTTAGAGATGTAGTACATTTTTTCATGCTATAAATAAATAAATAAATATATCATCACGGCATATTACCCATTACTGGGTGTGCCAGTATCTACAACACATGTAGACATCGGTAATGATGACGATATATTTTACCGTGTGGGCGCTTACCAGGCGTCACCTCACGGGCACTCATAGCTGGCGTGGAGAGTGCACCACAGGGGTTATTTTTGTGACATTTAAAATTGGAAATATTTGGCGCCTGTCGGGATCGAACCCGGTTCCCCCAGGTTCGCGACCAGACACTCAGGCACGCGGCCATGGGACCCCATAAAATTTAATACTTAGAAGTCATATACAAATTCTTGCAACAGCCCTATTCTAAAGTGCGTGCTACTATTACTGGTTCGCGACCAGATACTTAGACACGCGGCCATGGGGCCCCATTATTGTCTAAAACTAATAGGGCACTTAGGACTAGCGAATACTCAGTTAGATCCAATATACCAGATTTCTACTAGTACTGTGAGTATCCGGCAAAACTTGGATCCGAGTACCCGGATCTCAAAATATCCGGTCCATCGGATATCCTATGTTCGGATATTGAAGCGGATATCCATAAATTTAATTCGGATTTGGATCCGGATTCGATGTTTTGTTTACGGATCCGGATCCGAATTTTAATTCCGGATCCAATTCTATTAACTATATGAAACAAAAATTTATGGTGGATTATTTTATAATCAGATTTATTTGGTTTTGAAACTCCATGATAATACTTACACATTCAAATATTATCATCGGGTTCAATACTGAGAATATTCGAATCCGAGAACCGATGTGGATTCTGAAATTCCATATCTAATATTCGGATCCGGATCCAAAATCCAATACTCAGATTTCGATCCAAAATCCGATTCTCAGATCCGGATCCAAAATCCGATACTCAGATCCGGATCCAAAATCCGATACTCAGATCTGGATAGTTCAACAATCAATTATCCGGATATCCGGATATTTTTGGATCCGAAACCGAAACTATCCGGATCCGGATCCCACCACTAGTATCTACTTGAAATCTGTTTTATAGGGACTATCTTTAAAATTCCTTATTTTCTTATTAACTATAATATGCTTATAATAGTTAAGAAAATGTAATAAATGAGGGAATATCAATAAATGTTAATGTTACAATTTATACAGTATGTAACATATTATAACATTATTTTATAGTCTTGTTGCAAATCTTTATTAAATTACATGTGTATAAAATAAAAACCTATCTGTAATAAGTAGGAACAAAATAGTAATTTAGTCCCACGTAATCGTACTACTTACTAAGCGATTGTTAACCTATAAATTAGAAAACATTACTATAACCTAAATTACACATTACAAATCGACAGAATAAACGCATTACCGATTTACAGTGTAGCAAGCAAGACGGTAGAGTAAGAAACTGTAGCAGGCAAGTAACGATGAGATTGCAATTTGCAGATTATATTAAAGCTAGTATTAGATAAACCAGTGCAGGTTATATAACTTACTGCATAGTACACTATACGGTTGACCTATGCACAAGGTAGGTATAGGTACTAACAATAACAACGACGGTAACGATAATTTTCAACCAAAAGAGAAAACGAATTTGTAGGAAATTTTTACGTAGCACTACTATCAAAGGAGCAAATATCAATTGCCTAGTACACCCTCCATAAGCTGATCCAACAAATTTTGGAAATAATTTTTTTTTGTAAATAAACCTAATAGCGTTTTTCGTGTAAATAAACTATTGAAATTATACCACTACTTATTGCTCTTTCGCGAAGCACCACTAAGAGCTGATATACCATGAATTTAATTTATAAATTTATATTTAGAAATTTTGATTTAAAATTTACAATTTTCTAAAAATTATATTTGGAAGAATTTTTGTAAAAAACTACTACTTCCAGTTGTTTAATTGTAACCAAAACCGTTTCAGCTCTTCCCAGGAATGTCAGATTGAGGAATTCATAGTTAAACAGGTCTTAAGTCTTATAGTTTTTGAGGAATTATTCCTCCAACATCCAGACATACGCACATACACACACACGCACGCACGTACACACACACACACACACACACACACAGAGAGAGACATCATTATAAATAAATGTTATAATTGGAATCTAGGGACCTTAAATCGTGTTTATTCGTTAAAATACCTATGGATATGCAATTTTTAACATGAATCCAAAACCTCTCTTAGCGCGATGGTTTGTTAGGCCGTGGTTAGCTCTATGAATACATTGATTTGTCAACGGGCACTATTACAGTTTGTTTCTGAAAGTAATATAAATAAATATATCATCACGGCATATTACCCATTTCTGGGTGTGCCAATCTGTGTTGTACACAGATTTCGGTAATGATGATGACATATTTGTACCGTGCGGGCGCTTACCAGGCGTCACTTCACGGGCACTCACTGCTGGCTTGGAGAGTGCACTACAGGGGTCACTTTTGTGCCATTTAAAATTCGAAATATTTGGCGTCGGTAGGGATCGAACTCGGTACCCTCAGGTTCGCGACCAGACACTCAGGCACGAGGCTACGGGACCCCCAAAGTAATATAACAAGATCATATAATATACTCGTTGCATTAAAATGATGCAAAAGTTTTTATTGTTGTACATTTGCTTTATCGTATTAATTACGATGTTCGCGAATACTACTTATTAACAAAAGAACAAAATATCTATTTGTTCCTGCGAATCCACCTTCAAAATGTGAACAACTCACAAGCAGAAATGACAGCTGATGGATAATAGTCCTCTCTGGTGATTAGTCGAATTTGAAATTTACATTTGATAGTATAATAGTTATATTCCAAATCTAAAATTCCAATTAACCAGCGTTAACTCTGTGCATCCCTCAATACAAACATTATTCAACCACTAAAAGTAGGCTCTTTGTGAACAGTATTACACTCCGTATATCGCTTTCCAGATCTCCAGGTATGATCTCTTCCGAATGGTGACTTTAAACTGACTCGTGTCTCATCAGAAAGCAAAACACAGTCCCAATCAACCGAATTGCAGGGTGTATGTTATCTTGCAAATGGTAAACGAGTTACTCGATGAGTTCTGGTGAGACACTGTCCTCTAGCTTTAAGTTTGCTGACCAATTCTGCTTCCTCTAATCTTCTTCTTGCCGAGCTGCTAGAAATCGATACAGCCAGAACTTGAAGAATGTAAATTTTTCGCATTTCACTTCTAATTTGTCGTCTTTTCAGAGTTTCTAGAGTTAGATAGAAATCTGTTGCCTCGTACGTTGTTACTAAGATAATTTTTCACCATGAGGGAGAGATGCCATGCAGGAAACCCAATCGTTTCCTGCCTGAATTTCAGGAAGTTTTCATTGAAATTTAGATATAGTGTGACTATAACTGTCTTGTCTAATATTTTTGTGATGTGATTTATGTTATTCTAAATTGGAACAAAAGTCAGCAATCCGCAATCTAATCTTCATTCTTGGGTAGTATCTGTTTGTCTTACGGGTGGAAAGTGTTACTGGAATGTGTGTTTGGGTCCACACGACTCGGGTGTATCTATCTAGGGTCGCAGGTCAAAGGTCATAACAGCTATGCCCTGGTTATACTAAACGTGACTACTACGTATCTACTGTACCGTCAACTACTTCTACACGTGTTGACTGTCTTACGTTTCGGACACTATAAGCATTTATTTAATTTTCGTGGCCATTAATATTTTATTTTGTAGTTATTGCCAATTATTACAAAACTAAGTTACTGATCGTTGTTTAATCTTAACAAAATGTAATACTGTTTTTTAAAATAAAAAAATATGGTGTGGCCAGCATAAGACCTCTCGCCATTTCCATATTAGGCTATATAAGTATTGTATTGCACTTCGCTTTCGAACCGTCGTCTTTAACAAATTTTTACAGAATTTTATCCAAATATTGTTTTTTATTGTATGTAACATGTCTTCTACACACATATAATTCTAATTATATCTATTTTTCATTGTATGAAGAAGTTTCTAAATATCAGAGATTCTTTCAATTCATTAACCAGATTGGCGGTATTTCTGATGGATATATGCATTTTAACACAATTTTACCTATAATTTCAAATAATTAATTAATAAAATAATAAGAAAAATTAAATATACAGAAAAAGCTATCAGAATGTCACTAAAACTGTTGATATTTGACAATGACATGTGTCATTTACAAACTATGTTATAAACATTGGAATTTGTCAACTGATTTCCTTAGTGCCTTAGCCTCTGCGATTAGTTTACTCTATAAATTGTAATGTCTTTATATCTAAATCTATACAAAATATAATAAAATTTTTAAGTGTATTAGATGGAGATTTTTTCTAAGAAACTAATACTTCCGGTTGTTCAGTTGTTACCAAAACCTTTTCAGATTGAGGAAACTGCAGTTAAATATTTTTTAAGTTTTATAGTTTTTCTGGAATCGTGTCTACAACATTCAGACATACATACATACACACACACACACACACACACACACACACACACACACACACACACACACAAACAGACATCATTTTAAAAATGTTATAATCGGATTCTAGGGAACTTAAATCGTGCTTATTCAATAAAATCTGGATATGCGAATTTTAGCATGAATTCAATACCTCTCAACAGGATTAAATCCCAATTACAGTGTAGGTTCACATACATAAACCCTTAGTGGGATTTGAACCCAGAACCCCGAGCACACTCATGACTAAGAGCCGGTTTTTCAATCTCTGGTTAAAATTTTAACTTCTAGTTAAGTAAACAATATTGTATCGTTTTGTTGACAGCAATGATACATATGTCATTTGACAGTACATTTCATTTCAATTTTGTTTATTTAACTCTTAGTTAAAATTTTAACCAGATATTGAAAAACCGGTCCTAAGAAGCGTTGCTCTAACCATTGAGCTACCATTGAGCTACAACCATTAGTTTATTAATAAACAAAGTTTTCCATAAAAGAGTAAAAGTCAATTCTATATCAAAATATCATTTTATAAATGATGAAAATATCTTTCAGAACTCATATTAATAATTGGAATAATACTACCGTTTTTAGTTTAAGTTCTGTATTTATTTATTTATTTATTTATTATTATAACCCACCGTTTCGGCACCATAAACTGGTGCCTTCTTCAGGGGAAAAAAATTGACATAAATATGTGAAATAGCAAAAACAACAAGTAACCAAGGTAACAAGAAAAATTCGTAAATGTTACCTTTTTTATGTATACAATTTTCTAGACAATATACGCATGCCCGGCAATAACTTGGACGGCGAACATGCATTTTCTCAGGAAAAAACTCTCCTTTTGCCAGAGGAAAAACCGTCCCAAAAACTGGCAGAAAAGTGATCTGTATATACTTATTTGCACAATATACACTTGAAAGTTCCCATGGAAAAGAATGTATTTTTACTGTAAACTTGTTAAACTTTTTCCTATGTTTAATTTACGATCAATTTTGGTAAAAATGAAAGTAATAAATAACCTTATTTAAAAAATTAATAACATTTCTTCTATAATTATCACTTATAAACCATAAAAAAGCAATTAAGTAAACAAGCCAATTTTGTCTTTTCGTTTCAATTTGAATTATTTGCTCAAATCAAAATAATTAATTGGGGCACCAAGTAAAATGAAAGTCGGGCTTTTTCGTGACAAATTGATTTTACGTTAGTGAAAGATAATATGGTATGGTATATTTAAAATTGTACCTATACCTCATATCTCATAAGAAAATAGCAGACGACGCTTGATTACCGACCGTTTTTAAATAAATAAATAAATATATCATCACGGCTTGTTACCCATTTCCGGGTGTGCCAGTATCTACAACACATGTAGACATCGGTAATGATGACGATATATTTTACCGTGTGGGCGCTTACCAGGCGTCACCTCACGGGCACTCATAGCTGGTGTGGAGAGTGCACCACAGGGGTCAATTTTGTGCCATTTAAAATTGGAAATATTTGGCGTCTGTCGGGATCGAACACGGATCCCCTAGGTTTGCGATCAGACACCCAGGCACGCGGCCATGGGACCCTATACCCTGACCGTTTTTACATGCAACAAATAAATAATTTAAATTCGTAAAACCAAACTTTGTCAATATCAAATATTTTCATCTGTATACAATAGCTGAATATTGAAAATTACAAAGTTGAATTCAAAAACATGGTAAAATATAATTTTTTTGTATAATGCTACTAATATCACGACCAGTGTACCCAGTATAGCATAGCTATAGTTATACCGGGAGTTTATTTTATCAGTAAACATAGGGTATACCCTATTGCCATAGTTCCGGTATGAATGTTTGACAGCAATGTATTGAAGCGTTTATTTTATGAGTAAACATAGGCGTTTAACATGGGAAGCAGTTTTTGTAAATACAAAGTGTTAGGCAAAAATTCAATCCATGCTATTAAACATGATAATAGTACATTACATCTTGTACATTATTTAATATTAATTACATAATAATATTGCAAAAATTGCAATAAATTACATTAATTGTTTCAATTTTTTATTATGCAATATGAAAGGATTTACAAATGTTTCCGGTGGCGCAGTGGTTATAAACATTGGCGTCTGAAATTTTTGGTTGGGGTTCGATTCCCCGTTGGGGTAAATATTTTATTTTTTTTTACATAAAAATTGTTGAACTTTTTAAAATCTCTGTTATATTTCGTATTACAGTCATTTAAAAATAATAACAACATTGTAATAAATAAAGAGAAAATAGTTGACAATAATTGATTACAGTAATCAAAACATTCATGTAATAACAATGCATTGTATTTTCTTTTGATAAATACAGTAAAAACATAATAAGTACTCAAATTTATTATGTTTATTTTTATTTTCAAAAGAAAATACAATGCATTGTTATTGTATCAATATTTTGATTATTGTAATCAATTATTCTCAATTATTTTCTCTTTATTTATTACAATGTAATTATTATTTTTAAAAGATTGTAATATGGAAATTGATTTTTAAAAGTTCAATAATTTTTACGTAAAAAAAATTAAATAATTACCAACGGGGAATCGAACCCCAACCAAAAATTTCAGACGCCACTGTTATAACCACTACGCCACCGGAGACATATGTAAATCTTTTCATATTGCATAATAAAAACGTGAAACAATTATTTATTTGACAATTTCTGTAATTTATTGCAATATTATTAAAACAGTTCATATTAAATAATATACAAAATGTAATGTACTATTATCATGTTCAATAACATGGTTTGATTATTTGGCGGACACTTTGTATTTACCAAAGACTGCTTCCCATGTTAAACGCCTATGTTTACTCATAAAATAAACGCTTCAATACATTGCTGTCAAACAATCATATCGTAACTATGGCAATGATATACCCTATGTTTAGTGATAAAATAAACTCCCGGTATAGAGTGTTACGTAGTGTGCACTTTTACATTCATGTTTTACAATTTGCTATGCATAGAGCGTTCGTACTCGCGGCGCGGATTGTAAAACAATACACGAGTCTTCGCGACACACGAACAGCCTATCTTAATCTAAAACCAAATGTATACCAACCATACTAACATATATTACATATGTATAACAGTTTACTTTCATACAATATGGGAATATGTATCAAAAATAAAAGTCATAAGAATTAAAATATTCTATGAAACTACCACATATCATAACAAACTACCTTGCGATTTTTCACTTGTTTCATTAGGGGAACGACAGCACTGACCATACTGTAAATACATTAAAAATTTTGCTATATTTTATTATTTACAATTTAAAAAGCTAATTTTGTTAAGAGTATACACTATGGCTGTGTCCGATGTTGCATTTTGGCATTTAGTATTTAGGATTTAGGTCTTCTTCACATAAATACAACTCCGAATGGCACACTAATGACATCCGTAGGTTTGTATGGCAACAGTTTAGAACAACAAAAATGAATTATACAATTCGAGTTAATTTGATGCTTCAGATTAAATGTTAATATTATATTTCATAAAATAGAATCCCAGGAGCTATTCATTGCAGGTAAATTTGACGTTTTGTACAAATTATAGCAACGAACATGATTTGTTTAATTAGTGCTCTTCAACTTCAAGGCATAGTGTGCCCCTGCAAAACCCTAAAATCTAATTCCTAAAATCCTAAATAATGACATAATTTAAAGCATATAAATTTAGGATTTAGATATTAGAGTTATAAAAGTGCAACATCGGACACAGCCACTGTAGATATTAACTTTTGTGCATTTTCTTTTTGTTAAAACTCAATAAATCTAAAATGAATAAATAAATATTATTTTAAATGAAGAAATAATATCACATTTTTTTTAATTACTTAAGGTGAGTTTTACAATCTCCGGTTAATTTTTAACTGTCAGTTAAAAAAACAAAATTGAAACAAAATGCACTGTCAAATGACTTATTGATTATTGCTCTCAGTAATCCGATTCAATATTATTTACTTAACTTACAGTTTAAATTCTAACCGGAGATTGTAAAATCGGCCGTTAGATACATTTATATAACATAAAAAATCGTACAATCGCGATTTCAAATTTCAACTCTCGTCTCGAGAAAATTTCGAGGGCATTACTCTCGTCTCGAAAATTCGAGAAATTCCAGACGAAATCTCGTGACATAATTAAAATCCCTTAAAAATATTTTTTTACTGTCACATCTCGGAAACTATTGAAGATCGCACCTATATTGATTAAGCTTTTTTATTTATTTTTATAATATGTGGCCTAAATTTGTGCACGAAATTTTGAGTCACCTGTATAACAAATTTGAATTAGACATTCCGTACAAATTAAAGTAAATAAATGAATAAATCTTTTCAATATCTTTCGCTTCGCTGCTGTATTCCCGCAAACTTACTTCTTCTTATTATTATTCTTCTCACGTTTGTTGGGGCATTAATAGAGTCATAAAACTGATTAGCGCCTTGTTTTTAAACCGCTCTGATGTCCAGTTCAAGTTACACGAAAACCGAATTAATCTACACGTTTCTAGAACAAGAATTTTACATCACTATCATTAGCAGAAATACCGAAATTTAGCACAGTGCGAAAAATGTCGAAATTAAAGGGTACAGATGTTGATTTGGCAAAATGCTATAGCTGGTAAACATATAGAATGTTTCCGGTTTCGTTTCACACTTTATAATATGCTATGAAGTATGGTGCGAATAAGACATTGAGACGAACCTATAGCAGACCTCAAAATGATGTAAAAATAAAATTCGCGCGAAACGCTACAGCTCGCATTGTTGAACTATTTATTACAAATTATTTTTTCTACTTTCTGGTACCTTGTATAAAAACCCTAATGTCGAACTTAATTCGCCTACTCAAGGTGTCGAGAAGAGGGATAATTCATGTTCACAATTCTCTTGATTTTAACATTTATTTAGACCTCCATCTTCAGCATTTTACATTATTGTCTAAGTTTTTACATTTGATGTTTTGTGGTAAGATCTGTTCTCTTACAAAACCCCGTAAATTTGATAAGAGGGTTGATCTTCACCTCCATCCTGGTTTTTTGAGGGATTAAGGCTTGAATAGAAATTTCTTTTTTAAATAATGAAAGTGACTTCCGGTTATCCAATTGTTATCAAAACCTTTTAAACTCTTCCCATTAATGTTAGATTAAGGGACACGTAGTTAAATTGGTCTTTAGTCTTATAAAATTTGAGAAGTCTTCCCTCCAACATCCAGACACACACACACGCACACACACACACACACACACACACACACACACACACACACCATTCTAAAAATATAAAAATCAGATTCTATTAACCTTAAAGCATACTTATTCACTAAAATCTGGATAAGAGATTTTTAGCATGAATCCAATCTTAGCGAGAGGTAAAATAATATAATTTGAATTATTGTCAGTCAATTTCGTGTCCTCCAATTTATAAATTTATTCAAACATAAATTACTCCTTCCAGTATGAAGTGAACAGTTCAACAGCAATAATATCGTTTTCCTTGAATGACATTTTGTTAAATTAAACGTTAACAAGTAATTTATTTGAATTAATTTACTTCAATTGTCACTTGTAAGTAAATATGTAATAAATCACTTTTAAGAATTCGACTTATGTAAAAACCATTTCTCTTGTCACTAGTTGATATTAATTACATGTCACGAAGAACTTTTTCTTGCAATTAAACATTTTATGTGTAAATTAGGTTAGGTTGCTTTTGACAAATTCAGTGGGGCATAACTATAAGACACGTACATACACGTATGCGTTAATTGTCTTTAAATATTTGTTCTAGTTACTAACAAAATTAATTGCCGTAATTAATAGTGTAAATAAGAATGTTTAATTATTTCTGAACTGATTAACTTTGAATTACTGAATTGTAGATAAAATAATTATTACGTTTAAATTTGTTTTATAGCAAATAAATAATGCATACGTTGTTGTTTTTCAGATATAAAATAACGGAAGTCGAACTTAAAAGAATGTATACTGGATTTAATGTAATATGAAAGAGAATATAGTTGAAAATTATTGTTTCTGCAGTCTATATACAAAGTAAGAATCTGCGCTGTCCGAATTTCTAACTATAAAATGTTGACAAATATCACTTGGTTACATTCTTAATGGGAACGTTTAGTCAGGAACTAATGACACTATAGTTACTTACACATGTACCACCCTCACAAGTCAATCTGACTTATGACTGCTCTGTCGATATATTACATAACCAAACAAAATGCTGTACAGCTGTGTAAAGGAATACAGAAATAAAATAGGGCATCCATTTACAGAAACGAAAGTAAAAAATGTTTAAATAAGATTGAAGTAATAGCTCAAGAACAATACCAAAACGTGGATATTTATTAAAAACTTTGAATCGAATTTTTTGACCAAAGACAATATCTTCCTTACTTAAAGGTGACGCAAGGTAAAAAAGAATTTCTTAACAGAAAGTTATCGAAATAATGCCACCATTAACCATTTTGTCAAAGTCTTTGTCCAGTCAGATTACAAGGCATCAAAACCCAAATGCCCCATTTCTCCAAAATTTTCAAAAATCCAATTTTACTACATGTAGGTACATATCAATGCGCTAATTCCAAATTTTGAAACCGCAGGTCCATATCTCTTTTTATTCTCGAAATATTTACATTTCAAATTTTACCCATTTTTGGGCCATAACCCTAAAATGGGTAGAGATACAAGCTTGTCGACTTCACCATTCTATTCTACGGGCAAAATTACATAAGTATACCAATTTTCATTATTTTTGAACAATGTGTACAATTTCTAGAGTAAAATAACTGAAAATTTCCAAAATCTGAAAAAATGGCAAGGGGTACACCTTAGATTTTTGCGATTTTTGGCCATTTTCAGTTATTTTGCTTTAGAGATTGTATGCGGTGTTCAAAAATTATGAAAATTGGTATACTTATGTAATTTTGCCCGTAGAATCGAATGGTGAAGTCGCCAGGGCTGCATTTCCACCCATTTTGGGGTTATAACCCAAAAATGGGTAAAATTTGAAATGTAAATATCTCGAGAATGAAAAGAGATATCGACCTGCGGTTTCAAAATTTGGAATCAGCGCGTTGAGATGTACCTACATGTATAAAAATTAGATTTTTAAAATTTTTGAAGATTTTGGAGAAAATGAGGAATATGGGTTTTGAAGCCTTATCATCTGATTGGTGTAAAATTGTAACACGAACATAACCCTTTTCTACAAATTCCATACCGAAACTTCCTTGGAACAGATTCTATTAATACAATAATACAGTTGACACTGACATCTGTCAATTAAAATTATTGGCATATATATGCTGTTTTCATGATTTGCTAATTCGTCTTATGAAGACGGGTTACAATAAAAGAAGGCCCTTTTTCTGATGAATTCGTCTGTATATCCGTCATATTTTAATAAATATTTATTTAGGTTAATTTAAAATTCATATAACGATGCATTCTATATGTAGGTAGCGCTGTACATGACTTTGTCTACTAGCTTGTAGTATGTTTGTATGTATATAGTTAATAATATCAAACAATCTGCATCCGGCTAGTAGAAAACCAGGTTTACGTAACCTCTTATACTATTTCAGTAACTCTATAGAAATTACTGCAAAACAAACAATTCCAACAATTATTCAAAAATCTATTCACTTGCAGCAAATATTTCTAGCTAAACACGATAGAAAGTGTTTCGCGGAGACTTATAGGAAGTCAAAAGACCACTACTTCCTCCAAGACATTGTTATCTATAATTGATTGATTGAAAGAAAAACCTAATTACACAACGGACAGAAAATTGTGCTTGTTTTAGCAATTAAAATTGTGCTCTTTCATTAGTAATCTCCGATTCAACATTCAACTGCCTATAATTACTATTTACTAATGAAGAGTTTAATTCTAGATTATTTTTATTTGAGTTAACGTGTACCTCTATAATTGCTGAAATGTTATTTCTCTATATACTGCTTCCCTGTAAATTTGGCAACATTGCAGGCTATGTCATATTAATTTGTCATCTTCCTTCCATTCACAGTTAAAATTTCAAGATAATTAGGCAAACCGTTCGGCAGTAGCCTTTGATTGAAGTTAACTGTTTTCTCGTATTCTCTACAGAAATGTACGATTTGTTGAAGGATGTTTATGGTGATGAGGGTCTATCTAGTATTCAAGTTTTCGAGCAGTTTAGAAGATTTAAAAAAGGAAGAAAAGAGATTGCAGACGATTAGCGCCTCGGCCGTGCACTAACTTTGTTTTTTCAAAATCGCAGTGATTGTTCACATGGATTGGATCCCTGGTAGGCAATTCGTTAACCAGGTCCATTACAAAAAGGTTCTGATAAGCCTTCATGTACGGGTGAGAAGAAAAAGGGCCGATATGTGATGGATTCTCCATGAAGACAACGCGCCGGAATAAAACGCCCTGTCCGGCAAGACATTTTTGACGAAATACAAAATCACCGTGTTGGTATATCAACCGTACTCACTTGACCTAGTGCCATGTGACTTGCTTTTATTCCCAAATTGTAATTGTGCGTTAAAAGGCACCAAATTCAGGGCCGACATGTAGTTATAGAAAAGAGGCAGAGCTTATGAACAACCTAACAAAAAAGGCCTGCAGGCATTGCTTCCAACAATGGAATATTCGCATCGAGCGGTGTAGGGTTCGGGGAGGAGAGTACATTGATGGTGGCAATATTTGTTTTGTGTAATTTAAAAATTGTCAATGTTCTAAGATCAATTTCGTTATTTTGTAGCAACATCTCGTATGACAACAATAATAGTCTCTTCTAACGTACAAAACTTTAATGGAATGGTTAATTATGTTTAAACAAAACATGTTTTTATCCTTGTTTTAAAATACTCAATGATGAAGCAAAAGGACAGATAAAAATCAAAATCCCACCGAATTATAATTTAATTCATATAATTCAAGGTTGATGCAACCCATTGCAATTATCGGACATTCTAGATATTATCTGTGTTTGACACTATTATTCGGCTTTTCACAGTTAGGTTGATTTGGTGACAACTGAATTAGAAATAAATACAGAAGGTTGTTAATTAAATATAGTTTTTAATTTTATTAGCCAAGTAGTTTCTAGTGTGAATACTAAAAGAATAGAAGTTGAATCAGCGAGTACTTAGCTGAAGACAGAGTTTCTGCATATTGAAGAGTACTTCTTTCTTAGAAACAGGGCATCGAACCCGAACCTGAACCGAACCAAAACCGGAATCAAACCGTAACATTTTAGGGAACCCAAAAAGAGAACCGAACCTCAGATATATTTTTAATTGAACCTGAGTCGAAACCGAACCGAGTATTAAAATTCAGGTTCGGGGTTCAATTCCGGTTCAGGTTAATTCTTAGTTCGAAAAGTAAATACAGCCGATAATCGACGTCTTAGGCGTCTGCGTTGCTGTCTGGGCTGACTTTTCGTGAAAATTGTGTTCATTTCTTGTTGCTTGAACCAGAACCGCACCCGAACCCATCTTTCAAAAAACAAATTAACCTGAACCTAAACCGAACCCAGTTTTTGGCGGGTTCGATGCCCTGCTTAGAAAAATTTTTTAGATGGTTCTGAGGTTGTAGTACATGACAGTGCATAAGGATCATTGAATCATACTTTTAAAATTTAGTCGATAAAGTTTCTAGTAGAGAGGTTATCAAATTATTTTTTTATTTGCATGGTGCGAAAGTTTTTTTTGCGTATGTCATCTTTGGTTGTAACTTAGGTTTACCTAATTTTGATAAGATTCTTATTTTGGTATATGAATAAGGGTTACATTTGCAGATTATCAACTGTTTTTACACTGGTTGCATCGCTGAGAAATTTGAAAGTGTGTTATGTCAACTACACAATCGGGAAAGGTGACAAGAAATTTGTCGGTACAAACAACACAGTTTTGTTTTATAAATAAATAAGTAAATATATCATCACGGCATATTACCCATTTCTGAGTGAGTCACAATCTGCTTTATCGCAGATATCGGTAATGATGATGACATATTTGTACCGTGCGGGCGCTTACCAGGCGTCACCTCACGGGCACTCATTGCTGGCGTTGAGAGTGCACCACAGGGATCACTTTTATGTCATTTAAAATTCGAAATTTTGGCGTCGGTCGAGATCGAACCCAGTTTCTCTGGTTCGCAACCAGATACTCTGGCACGCGGTCACGGGACCCCAGTTTTGTTTTAAATATTTTAATATTGTTTTACAAGAAACATTAGTATTTCTTCTATTTGTATTTTGTTGTTTCTTCATTTTTACCTCCCACTGCCCTTGGTAAGGGAGGTATAGGGATCGTGCTAAAAATCTCATATCGAGATTTTAGTAAATGACCACGTTTTAAGGTCCCTAGAATCCATTTTTAACATTTTCACGATGATGTCTGTATGTGTGTATGTGTATATGTATGTGTATGGATTTTGTCTTCGCTCTAACTCAAGTACTATCATTCAGAAAATTCTGAAACCTTGTATTTCTATCCTATTCTAATATGAAAAGAAGCCATTAGATTTTGGTGTAAATAACCGGAAATGGCACTTTACCTGAAGCTCATAATGGTTTTTCTTCAAAAAATACCATTAAATTCTTCAAATTAATAATAGTGACATTTTAAAAAGAAAATAGTAAATAAAGGAATAGTTTTCTGCAATAGAACAGTTTGCGGCGTTAGTAAATACGTAGGTAGGTACGTATTTAAATTAATAAAAATTAAATAGCGGGCGGTTTTGTGTTGGCCACATCAGATTTTTTATAAAATAATTTATTTTCATTGAAAGGATAATTAATCAGCGTTTCCATTATCCTTTCGGAAACACTGGAATATGTTTGATGGATATTTATTACTCGTATTCATTTTGTAACAAAGTGTAATTGAAATTATTAAAACCCTAGCAACTTTTTTCAGAAACCCTATATGTATAATAATTAATTCACTTCCTTCGTCTCCTAATAAATATTCTTGCAAAGCAGTAGCGTATAAAATCTCGTGTTTATCAACTGTCTTTTGCGTGTTAATTGAAGTAAGTGGTTAGTAAATATCCCGTGCACAGTAGCAGACGATAAGGTTCGTCGTCGGATCGACTGCGCGAATCTCCACACTAACTCAATGTATCTAGTCTGGAGAACATGAATTACTGGAAAATGATAAGCACAAATCGCAGAGGAGACGACAAGAGAGTAAATTATGGGAATGAAAAGTGTACGTGAGAGGAATATTAATTTGCAAAAGATAGTTATAATAATAATAATAATAATAATAATAATAATAATAATAATAATAATAATAATAATGTATAATAATAATGTTTATTACTCAACAGGAAATACATCCCTTTTACAGAATAATATCACAAATTTACATACATAAGTGAGAATAACAATTGTATATACCAAAAATAAATTACAGAGTCATCAATCAAATAATTTACAATTTTATATAAAAAAGTATTGTATCTTCAAAACGTCTGTTTTCAAGAGATTCTAAATTAAAATGGTTTAACAAAGTGTTGTAGTTACATTCAGGCCACTGGTGGAATAATTTGTAATAAATAACTTTACAGTACTTTTTTTGAATAGCTTCAATAGAATCAGTGAGATATTTCTGAGATGGATTCCAAATAACTGAGCCGTAATTCAATTTACTAATAATAAGTGAGTGAAATAAGGTATTATAACATATTATATTTTTGAAATCACGAGTAGCGCGAAAAATAAACCCAAGTAATTTTGAACACGAACTCACTGAAAACTCTATATGGTGAACAAATAATAATTTTTGATCAAGAATTATACCTAGATCTTTAACAATAATTACACGGTTTAATACTTCACCATTCATTGTGTATTGATTGATAATAGGGTTATTTTTTCTTGTGAAAGTAATTATTTGACATTTGCTCAAATTAAAATTAAGTTTATTTACAAGTGACCAATTGTATAAAGCATTTAAATCTTGTTGTAGTTGATTACATTCATTCGTACTTGTTATAGTGCGAAATAATTTAAAGATAACTAGAAAAATTTATTACTGAAGTAATATCATTTACGAATAATATAAAAAGTAATGGGCCCAATATTGACCCTTGAGACACACCAGAAACCGATACAAAGCTTGAGGATTTGAAACCATTGCAGTAAACATACTGAACTCTATTATGTAAATATGAGACAAAGAAATTATATAAAGTATTTGAAAAACCGATACATTTTAGTTTATGTAATAAAATTTGGTGGTCTACAGTATCAAAAGCCTTTGAAAAATCAGTATAGACTACATCTACTTGCTTTTTGTCTTCAAAGGCATCAAAAATAAACTGTACAAAGTTTGTTAAATTAGTAATGGTAGATCTTCGATTGACGAAACCATGTTGGTACATATTTATATAGTTTTTATGTAAGGAGGATAGATTTTACAATAAATTCCAGAACACTATTTTGTTAGCTGGTGTAAATAATGCAATTTAATAGTAATTCTTCTAAGAATGCATGCAGTTTTTATACAGATATTTTCTATAAAATTCCTTGCAACATTCAGTCATATTTCCGCATTAACATTTTTTCCAGAAGTAATTAAAATAGCCGTTTCTAATATCCTTTGTTTTGTAATTAAACATTACAAAGTTGAAGTTTTAGTTAGCAAGTAACCTTCGACTTTCAGTTGTTCATCGCATTTGAATCACTATCAGTTGATAACGACACGTGTTTTGTTTTGGACGGTCTAGGACCGGAAATGGCTAATGGCTTGAATTTGTCACTAATACGTAGTTTCAACCAAAACTGAAAACTTGCTCTTTGCTTTATATAGGCATTTAGTATTTAGGTCTTCTTCACATAAATACAACTCCGAATAGCACACTAATAAAATAAATAAATCATCACGGCATTTTACCCATTTCTGGGTGTGCCATTATCTACAACACATGTAGACATCGGTAATGATGACGATATATTTTACCGTGTGGGCGCTTACCAGGCGTCACCTCACGGACAATCATAGCTGGTGTGGAGAGTGCACCACAGGAGTCACTTGTGTGCCATTTAAAATTGGAAATATTTGGCGTCTGTCTGGATCGAACCCGGTTCTCTCAGGTTCGCGACCAGACACTCAGGCACGCGGCCACGGGACCCCATAATATAACATAATAACATATATCATCCATTGGTTTGTATGGCAACACTTTAGTACAAAAAGAATAAATTACACAATTCGATTGTTTTGATGCTTCAGATTAAATGTTAAGAAGCTATTCTTTTTGTACGAGTGGTGCAGCGTGGTAGAGAAAGTGGTTATTTGTAACCGAGGCTCGAACAATTGCTATGATACTAATACACAGCACCCTAGTTAACTAATTTTTTATTAGTTTATTGCTACTAAAATAATTTCAAACTTTATTCGTTATCTCAGTAAATAAACAACTTTTACTAAATTTTATTTTTCATTTTCTGTCATTACATATCACAAACTATCATTCCTCAATGTACAATACGATTTAATTTGATGCTTGAGGTTAAATGTTAATATTATATTTCATAAAATAGAAGCTAAGAAGCAATTCTTTGACAGCAAATTTGACGTTTTGTTCAAATTGTACCAAAGAACATGATTTGTTTAATTAGTGCGCGTCAACTTCAAGGCTTAGGCTGTGTCCGATGTTGCACTTTTATCACCTTAATATCTAAATCCTAAATTTATATGCCCTAAATCTAGTGATTATTTAGGATTTTAAGAATTAGATTTTAGGGTTTTGCAGGAGCACGCTATGCCTTGAAGTTGACACAATAATTAAACAAATTATGTTCGTTGCTATAATTTGTAGAAAACATCAAATTTATTTTCAAAGAATAGCTTCTTAGCTTCTATTTTATGAAATATAATCCTAACATTTAATTTGAAGCATAAAATTAATTTTTTTTGTTCTATTGCCATTGGGTATCATTAGTGTTCCATTCGGAGTTTTATTTATATGAAGAAGACCTAAATCCTAAATACTAAATGTCAAAAAGCTACATCGGACACACCCATAGTGTGCTCCTGCAAAACCCTAAAATCTAATTCCTAAAATCTTAAATAATCACTAGATTTAGGGCATATAAATTTAGGATTTAGATATTAGGGTGGTAAAAGTGCATCATCGGACATAGCCTAAGAAAAGCTTCTTAACATTTAATCTAAAGCATCAAAATAATCGAATTGTGTAATTTATTTTTGTTTCAACGCATTGTGTGTTCCTGCAAAACCATAAAATCTAATTCCTAATATCCTAAATAATGTCGTTATTTAGAGGATATACATTTAGGATTTAGATATTAGGGTGATAAAAGTGCAACATTGGACACAGCTATAATTATTGAAGCTTCTATTTCAATTTATATTCGTACGTAGTCCAGAATCAGAAATAAAAATAAAATATTCTATGATTGCATCCTATTTTAAAATTCCTTAACAACTACTTTGTTCCAAATTCATGTCTACTCACATGATCACTCACTACACAACAGACTTTGTAATGACGGTATTGTCCAATCAAGTTTTAGTATATGTTTTGATACAAAACTATTTGAAAAATTTGTTTGACGATTGTTACTGTGTATACTGGATCCCTGCTTCGCGATAAAAAGCCTTGTGTACTTCCGGTGAAGACTGAAAGTGTTTTGTTTTGTTGATTGTAAGCGCGGGATTTTCATTTGTTGTGGTGATTTTCCACGAAATTGCTTTTAATACATTTTCTTTTTATACTAATGTTGAAAATAAAATATATAGTGATCAAAATAACTGAGTAAGAAAATGTATGCATCACATGAGATATGAATTTTAAAAATTCCATCGCAATTCAAATTTTATTATCATGGCGCGCTTATGACGTCAACTCGATGGTGACATCTGCAACGAACTTCAGCGCCTAAATCCACATGTTCATGACAGCCATTTGCTTGTTTACATATGATTTTAGTAGCAGCGTGTATTTCGGTGTTTGTCCTGTGTTTGTTTATGGTAAAAATAGGAGTAATAATTATAAAGTGGACGAAATGTCAAACAAGAAATATACCTGCGCGTGTTAACTACTGGCACCATCTGTGTTTTTAAACGAAAATATTTACTTTGAAATAAGCAACAGATTATCAACTTGACGTCACAAATTTCATGGACGTTTCTAGAGCTGTAAAAATTCCAATTTTGTAACATTGAATTATGAATTAAAACTTGTTATTAAACATGTTTTATTATATTTTTCTACTATATGAAAATGGAAATTCCAATACCCCATTGTTTCATTGGAGTCGTATATTATAACAAATGGAATATTCTGTCATCTCAAATTGTAATATATTTATTTGACACGTTTACAGAAAATTGTTAATAAAACAGAGTTTAAAATAAAAATTGTAACCATATTTGCATTTACCATTCTTCAATTTGCGGTTATATTTTTTACCATAGTAAACCAATTATGGTTTTTATATCTTATTGATATTTTTGTTGGTAAGTATAATTTAAATTATCGAATTATGAATTAGAATTTTGAATACCTAGTAGTTTTCTAGCTTACCACAAAGTAGTTCCATTTTCTAAAAATAAACAAATGCAAATATATTTAAATTAACTTCTTTATTGCTATTGCTATAATTCTAGGAAATATTGAGACTTGCGGTTGTAATGTAGTCTAATACTTCCTCTTTATAGTGAAAATAAAAAATGTGCACACGAATTAATGATGCTTAATATGACTGAACCAAATTTATTTAAAAAATAACTTTCGAAATTTGACTACTTAAGTCGCATTTTGGAAAATCGCAAAAAAGGTGTGGTGTTGAGTTGAGTTTTTAATTGTATAATGATCAGGCATAAGTTTCTGTGTCCATAACTCCGAATTAGATTTTTTTCTGAACACACTGTAGAAATCAGCTAATTTCGTTGAACCACGTTGTAATTTTTTGGCACACATTTCACCATAATACAAATCAAATTTTCCGCTTAATATCTGCCAATATTTTTACAAATTTA
The DNA here is from genome assembly GCA_943142095.1 of Ophonus ardosiacus. Lineage (NCBI taxonomy): Eukaryota > Metazoa > Arthropoda > Insecta > Coleoptera > Carabidae > Ophonus > Ophonus ardosiacus. Next base: position 39,389,130 of record OW964836.1, read on the forward strand.
TTAGATACGTGTTATAATAAGCATGAAATTTCAAACTAGTATTTGTAACACAAATTTAGTTATGGTTAATTAAATTATAGTGATAGGAAACGGCTCTCTTTAGAAAGATATTTGAAAGTTACATTTAATCAAAATTAATTTCATTTTGAATCGGTATGAATGGTAGATTTTTCGCGGTGAGGTAGAATATCATTGGCTTCGATGTTACAGCATTGTTGTGGTATTGTAGCAGAATAAGTAGGATAATCGTGGGAGCAGTGCGTATGACCTTGAGAAAAACTCCCACGCATTGGAGGAAATTGGTCTGGTCTAGACTAGCACAAAAACTTATGGTTTTTATACTCACTGGAAAAGGGAAAATATAATTTACCATGATACAAATAATTAGGCAGCAGATTTACGCCATCAAATATTTTAAAAAAAATTCTCAATAGAATTAAATTTCAAATACAGAGTAGGTTCACATACGCAAACATCCATGCCTTAGTGGGATTTGAACCCAGAACCCCGAGCTCACTCATGACTAATGGCCGATTGCACCAACGTAACTTAAATATTAAACTCGGCTTAAATAGATAACATTGCATCAAAATGAAATGCCAAATGAATTATAATATATTGCTGTCAAAATTTCAATTTGCATTTCTTTGTTTAATGCCCGTATTCATAGTCAGTACTTCGCCTCGACTCATACTTGAGTATGCCTTGAGTACCAGATTTCGTTTGATAGTCGCTACTTGCCACTCGTACTTCGATCGAAGTTTTACTTTTGGCGAGCTCCAAGCATCTTTGAGTAATGCTCAAGTAATGATTGATGCTTTTTTTAAGAAAATTAGGTAGACTTGATCAATATTTAAAAAAATCCGTTGTGGCCAGCACAAGACCTTCCGTCAATTCGATGTATTTTGTACAAATCCCATAAAGTTTTTTCTTAGAAAAGGTTTTAGTTTTATTTTTTAATAAACAGCCCTCGTATCTGTTTAACAGATTTCTCAACAACTTTTTTTGGTCTATAAAATAAATAAATAAATATATCATCACGGCATATTACCCATTTCTGGGTGTGTCAGTATCTACAACACATGTAGACATCGGTAATGATGACGATATATTTTACCGTGTAGGTGCTTACCAGGCGTCACCTCACGGGCACTCATAGCTGGCGTGGAGAGTGCACCACAGGGGTCACTTTTGTGCCATTTAAAATTGGAGATATTTGGCATCAGTCGGGATCGAACCCGGTTCCCCCAGGTTCGCGACCAGATACTCAGGTCACTCTGGTCTATTAGCTACTTAACTCCAGAAAATAATTTTGTAACATTTAAATTAAGTTACAGATATCTTTAATAATATTCAAAAAAAATTGACTAAGATTGTTTTTGTCAAAAGCTCAAGTCAAAGTCTTCTTGGCGGCAGTTCGATGAGTGATATCCTATCACTTTCGTTGCATCTCGTGACAAGTGCAAGCGACGTTCAAGGCACGCCGCGATGGTACCGTTAGCGCCATTGTGGCCTAGGATGGAATGCCAATCAACAATTACATTGTATTTGTAACAGAGCGAGAATGCACTGCCTAGCTCTCTTCTCCGTAATTAACCTATCTCTTACGAACGTGAACGGAATACGGTACAGAGAAATGTGTTTATATTCAGCATGCGTAGGAATCGGAAATAATTGTTGGAATAGTATGAATTGTTGTTTAATATGGATGTTGTGTTAGGAATATATGAGAAAAAGAATGGGGAATAATATGCAACTGTGATCTAACACCCATTAGTCTTAGTGTACGGTGTTATGGCGGTTTGGGTTGAACACACAGATTTAATATAGATGAAAATATAAGAATATTTATAATACAGTGTGTTGTAAGACCGGCACAGATATCTAGCGAATTTAACGCCGACTAACCGAACAAATGCAGTGGGTTTTTGTTTAATGAGATAACATTGCGCCATCGGCTTCAGTTCAAAGTTTCTCAATGCTTCAACAACTACTGGTAAAGAACTGCAATGACCTCCTACAATCAGCGAAACAGAGACAAACTGTCTCGCTTATTGTCACAACATAAACAAAGCTAATTGCGTTAATTTTGCCATTTGCTAATGTTTGTTTCTTTGTTATTACAATTAAACCTTTGCAATTACCACAACTGAATCATTTTTTGGTCTTTTAATTCAGACTTCCATAAAACTGTTCTAATTGACGGAGAAACTGGTGTCGATATATTTAGGCTGTGTCCGATATCGCATTTGGACACTTAGGCTATGTCTGACGTTGCACTTTTATCACCCTAATATCTAAATCCTAAATTTATATGCCCTAAATCTAGTGATTATTTAGGATTTAGGAATTAGATTTTAGTGTTTTGCAGGAGCACACTATGCCTTGAAGTTGACGCGCACTAATTAAACAAATCATGTTCGTTGCTATAATTTTTATAAAACGTCAAATTTACTGTCAAAGAATAGCTTCGTTGCTTCTATTTTGTGAAATATAATATTAACATTTACTCTCAAGCAACAAATTGAGTCGAATCATCGACCTTTAAACTAATGGACCAAGTGTTTCCTATTCTTTTATTGTTAGAATACTGCTCCAACATAAAAGGATAGAAATATATATTCTGTCCTTCAACAGTACGGAAGCTCTCAGTTAAAGTATACTGCGCATGCGTTCGTACTCATTGTACATCTTTGTCAGCCATATGTAAACCTCTATACATCGCTCTCTATCACTGTCAAAATCTATTTGACGTTTCTTGACTGTGTATTATTTTACTTTTTTGGAGAACATTTACAATTATTTCTGTCAACATATACGAATATGTGTTGTGAGGTGCGTATGCGACAAAATAATGGGGAAACGGTGTATTTTGTGCAGTCAGCAGTACGTACGCAGTTTAGCTGTGTCAATTCATATGTAAGTTCTTATTAATTATTACTTGTTCCCTATAATATAATATGTGTATATAATATATTGTATTAAACATATATAATGAAAGTAATTATGCACAAAAAAATTAAATATATACTCATAGCGATTATGCACCAAGTATAACAAGTTAGGGACAAATCAAATTTTTATTTTGCCGCGTTTTCTTGACTTCCGTTTTGTTAAAGGATAGAGATACTGTGTCTGCACCGTTATGGCGGGACAAGCGTTTTGCTCGTACGCTGCGTCTATTAGTTTAAAGGTCGATGAGTCGAATTGTATAATTCATTTTTGTTGTTCTAAAGTGTTGCCATACAAACCAATGGATATCACTATACTTGCCGTCAAATAATTATGGACTGGAGATTTCTACATTGCTGCCAAATTTTTTACCCTTTGTTCGCAGAAATTCAACTTTGTAAAGCCGTCATTCAAAACACGACAACATCTTGAACGTTTTGCTGGTACTAAATAATAATTTAAATCTCCCTTAAGTAATAAATACGTTATATATTGAAGTCGGTGTTTCATTAATTAAATCCGGATGTCCCTGCTTTACCCTACCTACCGGAAATGTCTGCTCCATCGACGCGCCGGAAAGAAAGAAAAGGTTTGCGTGACAAACAAACACAGTCATATGCATAGTCACTTTTACACAGAAACAGTACCAGCTACAATGTGATAGCACTAATCTACAGAATATTCATTAACACGGTGATAATATGCTTTCAAGGTTATGTTATCAAATGTGATGTATTAGTACCTACTACACTACAATATGTAGGTGTATGAATAGGCAGATAGTCATCAACTTGAAAAAAAAAAAACCTTATAAAATAAAATATAACTTGTACAAATTATTGGGCTTTATTTATTTTAAATAAAATAAGAAAAAATATTATTATTAAGAAACGTATATAATAATGAAATTTCATTCATACAAAGAACATATTAATGTGACCGATTTTCGGTAGCGAATAACCGCATTCCGACCACAATAATAGTTACACAAAAATCATCTTTCGCTACACATTCCTGTACAAACATACTTCGTTCATCTCGTCGACATAAAAGTTCAGCTGTCTCTCCATTCTCATAAAACATTCATACTAACCACACCACAACACTTACAAAACAATCATCCTTCGCCACATATTCCTATCCAGTCACACTTCTTTCGCCTCAGCCACATTCATACATGCTCTTCTTCTCTTTCCACTCGGAAACTTACGCTCCTTCAAAACACTACCAATCACATCCATCCACTTACACACTGGACGGCAACGCAATCGAACACCCTCAACTTTACCAACATATATGCGTTTTACAAGTTCACTCATCATTCTCTCCACATGACCAAACCATCTCAACTGACTCACTCCAACTCTCTTAACAACATTCTTCATACACCAAATTATTCCTCACGCGATCCCGTCTTGTATACCCACAAACACCACGTAAATACCTCATTTCCACGGCAGTCACTCTCCTTTTATGAGTGTGTCAGAATTATAAAAATGTACGTTCTATTTATGTAACAATTTTCATCACTTCTCGTGGTAAGATATGCTCTACACACTATTACTATTACAACAGCTATTTTCAATTTCTGTTTTTTACTCTACCAAATGTCTGAGCATATGATGTAGCAAATGATTTTAATATCACATTATGCTTGCGTATATTAATTAAATACTTTTTTAATACACATACAATTTTACATTTTGTGTTGCAAGATAAAGTAATATAGTACTTCCGTAAAACTCTAATTATACACGTATATACTTTAAAAATGCGTTATTAATTTTTTTTAGTGAAAGTATTTAAAAGTATGAACATATGTTATGCGTATTGTTTTTAAATTTGGATTAAGAAAAAAAGTATCACTAGTGATTATACGCAACACTTATTTCACGGCTTTTATCAAATCTTAATGGACATATTAATATATCGTCGATCGACAATATTTTCTCAACCATCCGTATCTTCTTTATTTGCAGAAAGTTCGTGAATCTATTTTGCAAGCCTGTATGCAAATGAAGAAGAAGCACGCACATACTTGCATGAATGAAATGTCGGTAGCTATAAATTAGGTGTTGTATAAGATCGCATTGGCAACCTGCCTTCAAGTTGCTGCACTAAATTGTATCGGGTGTCATGACGACCAACGCATCAAGTTGCTAGTTACTTATGTATGTATGTGTTGTTGTGTAGTGATGATTCTCAGGCAAGGCGAAAGAGAGTACGAGATCTCCCTACTAGTACGTTTTGCATATGTCCAAACGTCGTAGGGATTGAATAAATATAAAAAGGAATGCGATTTTTTCAAAAGAAATTTCTCAATATACGAGGGCTGTTTTAATAGTATGCCTTGACCGCAGTGACAGTCCAAAATAGTATATTATAGGCCAAGGTTGAGAAGATAATCATTATTGGCCCAGCGCCAATATTGTAACCCGAGGGCGAAACATCCACACATACACACACACACACACACACAGAGAGAGAGAGAGAGAGATATCATTGTAAAAATGTTATAATCGGATTATAGAGACCTTAAAACGGGTTTATCCTCTAAAATATGGATATGCAAATTTTAGCATGATTCCAATACCTGTCTTAGCGAGAGGTAAAAATAACAAAACGAAGAGAGACGTATGCATTGATACATTAATGAAAAATCTGATGTGGCCAACACAAAACCTCCCGCTATTTAATTTTTATTAATTTAAATACATACCTACGTATTTATTAACGCTGCAAACTATTCCATTGCATAAAACTATTGCTTTATTTACGATTTTCTTTATTATCTAATATGTCACTATTATTAATTTGAAGTGATTAGTTTTTTGACAGTGACAGTTACTGTCAGTTACATTCATTTGAAATATGACCTGTGTAACAAAGGAATTGTGTTTTTCTTAGGCTTCGGGACTTGTAAAAAAAAATATTTTTGCCGTCCTGAAGTGTAATGGGAACTTTACAATTGTATACAAAGTAAATGTAACCGTTGATTGAAAAATACAATTCAATCAACGATGTAGCCTACATTTTACGCTTACTGTGTTGTAACTTGTCTAACTATGCGGTAAAATAATCAAAATACACTGGACGTTTATGGGCATTTAGAAAAGAAATCATCTTTACTATAATAAAGTTCATGTAAAAAAGTACTACCTACTTAAGTTATTTTTTTACATTAACATTTCTAATATTTAAAATTAATTTATATAAACCAAAATCACGGCAGCGACATCTGTCATTATTGTAAAAATCCGCTGTTACCGACATAGTCACCGATCGATATACCTGTCAAATACGCGAGGCGAACATTTCTGAAATGTCAAATATCGACACCTACCTATTATTTATTACGAAGAAAACATGAGCAAATAAATATATTATCAGTCATAAACAACGTCTAATATTATATATAAATTTTCGCTAGAAGAAATACTCTAATGAAGGTAAGTAAAATCAAATTTGGAAATTGATTTAACCCCAGTATTTTAAACTAACCCTTTTCAGAAGTACAACCTATCTCATTGAAAAAAGTGGTTTTCATTATCGTCGGCCAAAAAAATTGATACAATTCTCGTGCGTGAAGTATTTTAGAGCGCTGCAGCTAATAAGGCACTCGCCTTAAGGGCTCGTGCCTTAAACAAAGCTGTCGCGCTGTAAAATACAACTTACACGCACTCGAATGTAAATAACTATTTTATATTTATCTGTAAAGTATATAGAAAAAGTATTAATGTATTCCTGTACAAAATTCAATAATCTTTAATTTTCATAACGACAAAATCCAAAAATAAAATGGCATTAATGGTATTGTTTGAAGAAAAACCATTATAAGCTATAAAGAGCCTTTTTCGGTTATCCCATTTACACCAAAATCTAATGGCTTCTTTTCATATTAGAATAGGGTATAAATACAAGGTTTCAGAATTTTCTGAATGATAGTATTTGAGTTAGAGCGAAGTCAAAATCCCTACACATACAAACACACACATACATACACACACATATATATACATACAGACATCATCGTGAAAATGTTAAATTTGAATTCTAGGGACCTTAAAACGTGGTCATTTACTAAAATCTCGATAAGTGATTTTTAGCACGATCCCTATATTTCCCTTACCAAGGGTAACGGGAGGTAAAAAAAGATGCATCTGTTTCCACAGTTACTAGAGACGATCACTACACGAATGAAGAGTGCTGAATTTGTTCAGTGTATTTAACTATGTTCAAAGTATAACCACAAGCATATTTCGCGCCGCAAACATTAGTAATTAGTTTGATAAACAATCGAAGAATAGTATCAGATTTTAATTGAAGATTATTCCAGTGCATAAGGAGTGCCTCTGTGTATCCTTTTCTCACACATTGCCTCTTCAACAGCTTGTATCTTCTGTCTCTGTCTAACACGTATCTCTACAGTTTCTGCAGCGGTAATTGTGTTATTAGCTCGTTTATTTTCGCAGATTCTTCGACTGGTGTTTTTTGTTATAGAATGCGAGTTGAAGATGTGAGACTATGTACTTGATGTCCGAGTTAATAAAATGAAAGAAATATAAATACGAATAAAAGGTTGAACTTAGGAGCTAAATTAATAACATTCAGGATAAACTGTAGCTTTCAATTCTTTTCTTAAAGTATTAAAGTATTAAACATTGTTTTACCTAGAGTTCGCTATTGTACTATTATTAATTCATTTCTTTTTGACAATCCAGGGCCATGTTTCTCAAAAATACAAGTCTACAAGTTAACAAGTTACAAGTTATTAGTAAATTTTTCACAAGGACATGTAAATTCTGTTTCAGAAAGAAATTTACAAGTCTAGTAACTTTTTTACACGTGTAATTTATTTTCACAAGTGATCACAGTTGATTTAATTTGTGTGTTTATTTTAAGGGAAACCTTCTGGCCAAACATAAAAGTTTTCTCATATCATAATGTCATGAACTATTTCTACGCAGGGTCGCAATTTTTGGACCCTAGACACAAGAATAAATTCGGGCCCCCCAATTTCATAAATTCGTATACATACATATACTCGTATATACAAACAGAAATCTGATCAATTTCAATCATTGTTATAACCAAGTTTATTGTTGTAATCAGGTATAATCATTGTTGTACTCAAGTTTATGCATTGTTGTAATCAAGTTTTATCATTGCTGCAATGCTTTTTTTAAATTTTTAGCTCACAAATATTAAATAATTCGTGATATTGTTGTTGTTTAAAATCCTCCTCCTAAATATTTTAGTTCTTCGTACCACAACAATTTCGTTTTCATCACTAGTCTCGCTTGACCACATTGCTTCCCAATATTTATCTACAATTATTATTATAATTTGTTATTTAAAAAATAATAATAAAATAAATCAAGATAATAAACAACATCACTTTCAATTCCGAACTTTACCAGACAACATGTACACTTTTTCAATTGTAAATAAATATTTTCTACACTATTAGAATTGTATGATAGGGTTGCTTGAGACTGCTAAAAATTTTCATGTATTTCACAAGACATTACTTGTAAAATATATTTTGAGAAACAGAACGATAATTACACTTGTAAAAAACACTTGTATAAAATAGACTTGCACTTGTGACTTGTATCTCACAAGTGTAGTTTTGAGAAACAAATACTTGTGAAAATTAAAATTCTACAAGTGTACACACTTGTATTACAAAACTTGTATCTTTTGAGAAACAGGGCCCTGGTATCATCTTTCGAACTTCTATTCGAATGTTTCTTTGACTGTCAACAAACGCGGTACGAAATCAAAATCTGTAAAGAAATTAAGGACTAGATAAATTTTAAGGAAAACTATTTCTATAATGCCGTCTGTTTGTGTGTTGAGAAATATATCTGCTTTCCGTTAGTAAGAGGCACTATTCCCGTGTAATCGGCGTGATAATTAGACCTGATTTAGATTTGTGTTTTATGTTGTACAACTAAATAGACAAGAATGCTAGATACAGCATCTAATATCCTAGGTCTAGTAGTAATTATCCGAGAAAACTTGCAGGACCTGCATTCTTTACTAGTTTACTTGATCATTAGACTATAGTGGTGTAAATTTATTAGAATTACATACAACAAAATAAAACTACGCTTTAATTATTTATTTATTAAGTAAAGGATTGCAACAACATCAACGTAAATAGTCATAAGAGGATGTACATCAAAAATTGGACCATGGACCATAATTCGATAGAAACTCTTACATTTCTTTCTGCATATCATTTAAAGCGGATTTATATATTTCACATTACATGAATCAATTTCTTGGTTTATCGCTTGTGTCCAACTTCCTCTCTGTGTATTTTTTTGACGTTTTGAGGAAACAGAGCTAGTGTATAGTTCGCAATCGGTTTCACAATTCCATACTAATTAAGAAAAAGCGTGGTGCATGTAAAAAGCTATGCTTTCTAAAAATCCCGACGTAAATAACATAAAACAAAACCACGATAATTGAAATTTTACAGTTTTACACTGAAAAAACCAGCAACCAAGCAAGTGTCTATAGATACAATGTGACCCGAAAAAACTCAAAACCTACTTTTCATTTACTCTTAAGCCTTTTTCTACAGTGTAAACTTGATTGAACTACGGGTTCCCACATAGAGCAATTATTACACAACCAAAATAGACTGTACTCAGAACGCTAAGGCTTTCAACTTAATATATTTTCATATAATATATAAATATTAGGTGGACCTTAAAAAAGGTCAAGTCGTATTTTAACCGGACCTAAAATGGTTCCAATAAATAAAAAAATATGCTGGTAAAGATTCCGCTTATTAATATTTGAAATAAATATATCATCACGGCATATTACCCATTACAGGGTTTGCCAGTATCTACAACACATGTAGACATCGGTAATGATGATATATTTTACGTGTAGATGATTACCAGGCGTCGACTCACGGGCACTCATAGCTGACCGTGCCTAACTGAAATTGATTTTTACGTTTAGGTAAGGAAGGTATTGTATTTGGTAAAAAAAATCAGTTGTAAGTTTTTAATGAATAAGCACGTATTGGGGTTCCCAGATACGATTTGACTAGTTTTACGATGATGTCAGTATGTATAATACTCCTCTTCTTTACATCCATATGAACAAATGATTGGTCAACCGAAAGTTCTTTTAGTTGAAGTTCTTATTAGTTGTTCTTGTAAAAACTTGGTTAAATATCATTTTTACCTCTCGCTAAGAGAGGTATTGGATTCATGCTAAAATTCGCATATCCAGATTTTATTGAATAAGCACGATTTAAGGTTCCTAGAATCCGATTATAACATTTTTAAAATGATGTGTGTGTGTGTGTGTGTGTGTGTGGATGTGTGTATGTGTGTTTGTATGTATGCTTGCATGTGTGTATGTATGTCTGGATGTTGGAGAGACGATTCCTCAAAAACTATAAGACTTAAAAAATATTTAACTGCAGTTTCCTCAATCTGATATTCCTGGGAAGAGCTGAAAAGGTTTTGATAACAATTGGATAACCGGAAGTAGTAGTTTCTTAGAAAAATTTTTCTAAATATAATTTTTTGGAAATTTTTGTTACTACAAATATTGAAGAACAAAATTCTCCATCTAATACAATGGGAAGTATATTTAATTTTTCTTACTATTTTATTAATGAAATATTTGAAATTATAGGTAAAATGCATATATCCATCAGAAATACCGCCAATCTGGTTAATGAATTGGAAGAATCTCTCACATTTAGTAACTTTCTCATACAATGAAAAGTAGATAGAATTAAATGTGTGCAGAAGACATGTTAAATATAATAAAAAAAAAACAGTATTTGGGTAAAGTTCTGTATTTTTTGGTTATAAATCGACGGTTCGATAGCGAAATGCAATACAATACTTATATAGCCTTATATGGAAATGGCGAGAGGTCTTGTGCTGGCCACAACAGATTTTTTAAATGTTTTTTTATGATTATCAATATGAAAGAATATCTAATTGTATATATGGTTTGATTATACATTTTCCTTTATACGTATATGCAATAGACACAGAGTTAAAGAATTATAAAGAGACCAACTTCCATAAATCTACCAGCTTTGCTATATTTACAGATGATAAATTCAAATAATTTAATTGACAGATGCCAGTGTCAAGTGCAATTTACTTAGTATGTATTCATGTCATAATTTTCTGGATTTATAGAATCTTTTCCAATGAACTTTCGGTATGGAATTTGTAAAAAATAGTAAATATTTGTGTTACAGTTTTAGGTAATGGCTGGCCACATTAGATTTTCCAACTAAAAACCATTATTTTAATACTGCCCCATTAAAATTAATCACTTTCTTACTCCAGGTATTATTTCTACCCGGAAACGAATTCGACATATGTCGTCTTCAGGGTTCATCCACCGTACCTTTCCCTTTTCTTGGCGCGTGGCGGTGTGTCTAGATAGATATCTACCTGTGCGTCTGCTATAACCACGGAGTCTTCCTAACGGATTCTCCACATGGTGTTCGGTCGTTTAACTTTCCCTTATCTAGCAGTCTATCCTTTAATCTAAAGACATTAGGACAGGGTTGTTTTTGAAATAGAAAAATGGATTCTTAAATGAAATATTCAACATTGATTAGAAGAATTGTATTTGCATTTCATATTCGGGCTTATTCACGTGTACCTTGTTATGCGATCTATATTGCTACGTAACGACTTATTGCTATTTTAAAGATAATTGTTAAAATTCGTATTCACGTGTCAACAAGCTGTCGTTATTTTAACAATAATTGTTATCAGTCAGGCAAGAGCTCTTGACCACTTGCCGAGGTGTCAACAATTATTGTTAAGAGTAAATTAAAATGGCAAATGCTCATAAATATTCATCAAAGGTAAATTTCGTATGTCATGACAGAGTACAATTGCTGAAGTAACACCATTCCTTTAGGATTAGACAACACGCAGATGGTATTTCCTATTAACTGAAGATATAAATCACTAAACGAAGTAATAAACAATAAAAAGTACTTGTCATAGAAAATACTTTTAGATTCAACCTGCAATTTTTTTTTCATATTTCTGGCAGGTATTTGCTGTTCTTTTCGCCATATTTACTGTGAATTTGAAGTAAATTAGACGTAAATGATGAAACAACTCTACTTGTCACACTTGTCATTCATAAACAAAGCAAACAAATCTTAAAACACTTCTACCACCCTTACAATACCAATGCGAACATTAATAGTTAGAGATTTATTAGTTAAAAATGTTTTCGTCAGTTTTAAATATTATACTATAATAAACGAATCTTTAATAACCCAAATGAATTTAAAAAATCATTATTTTAAATAAATGTTTTAATTTTAATATCCTAAAGACCTATTTATATTGAAGTAACGTAAAACGCAACGCACCGACGCAACGTAATCAGTAACGCAAACACAAAATATGTGATTTATAATAACGCCAAAGATAGCACTTCTAACCAATCAAAAGAATTCTGTATACATCGTTGAAATTCAACTCGCTTTTATTTATAGTCTTTATGACACATGACATATAAATAAGTGTATAAAATAATTTGAATAGAAATGGACAGTGACGACGAAATAGCTGCGGCAATACTGTTTCTGGCTCGGTGATTCTGGATTAATTCTATTTTCTATCATCCATAATTATTCTTCGTATCGCTTTGAAAATCTAACCAGTCTAACCATAAAATGTAGAATTTATTATGTAATTTTGACAGTTCACGAACATATCGATAAAACAGATTTTTATAGTAAAACTGAAACACTGAATTCTGATTGGCTAGAGGTACAAAAGTAAGGTAGAAAGATGAAAGTTGGTCAGCTTTGGCGTTGCGTTGCGTTACGTTACTTCTGCGGCTCTGCGTTGCGTTTCATTATAAAACGGTATATGCTGTACCGTACATTTATCTTTTGCGTTACCTTACTGCAACTGCGTTACGGCTTGCGTTACTTCATTATAAATAGGCCTTAATGGTTGCAACACTGCAATTTTAAATAATGACAGCTGTACTGAATACAACTTCATGTTAAATGATAACAAGATTGTTACTAAACAATAATTGCTATAGCTCATTTAACAACGAGACACGTGAATACGAAATTTTAACAATATTGTTATCAATTCTTGTTAAGTAACAATTTCTTGTTTAATAACAATAAGCCCAATTATGTGGACCCCACCGCGTCTCTATTCTCAGTTATTTTATTATGCGGACATTGTTAATATTACTTCCGCTGTATAAATAAAATATATTACAAAATTATTAAAATCATCACCTTCCGTAAAATCCACGCGATAATTACAAACAAAATTACAATATTAAGAGCTAGTAATTAATGCGTCTTCTGCAATGTTATGCTTTAGTGCAGAGTGAATCTATAATGATTTCCGCGAACAATTAAATTTCTTATAAAAAGCAAGCAACTAATTGCTCGCACGAGCCACAAACGTGAACGTATATAAGAAGAGGATCTATTTTTAACTAAAGAAGGAAATGGTAGAAATGAAAATATTCCAAGTCATCTATTGTTTATGATTCATGTAAATGAAACTTCAGATTCTGAGATAGTTATAGTGTATCCTGTTTTTACAATTATTCATAAATTGTAATAGAATTAGAAATGTTTGATACATAAATTAACACAACCATAATTTTAAATATAACCTCCTTTGTAAAAATCTATTGTGTCTAACACAAGACCTCTCGCCATTTCCATATTAGGCTGTATAAGTACATATTGTGTTTCATATTTCTGGTACATACACAAAAATTCTAATTATTAATATATTTTTATATTTTTTAATTCATTATATAATAAGTTTCCGCCTACTCTTCTAAATGTTCGAGATTCTTCAAATTCATTGACGGGTTTGGCGGTATTTCTAATGTGTATATATGTATATATGTACCTATAATTTTAAATATTTAATTAATAATAAAATAAGAAATATTAAATTACTTTCCAGAAATAGCCTTCAGTAATGTAAATAGATTTTTGATACTGACAACTCACATTTTTCTGTCAATTACAAACATTTTAATTTTTAAGCTGGTTTCTATGGAGTTATTTGGGCTACTGGGTACATTACTCTAAAAATGCGTACATTTACGTAACATTGTCTTTACAAGCAAATAACATATCTACCTAGTTTTGAATTATTGCCCCAAAAGTCAATATAACTCATATTAAAAAAAAAAAACCTTTGATATTTTCAAAAATCTAATTTTCATGTATCTAAATCTAGAATCAGCGCATTAGGTACATAAAAATTAGATTATATATATATATATATATATATATATATATATATATATATATATATATATATATATCTTGTATAGATTTAGAGATAGACACTATAAATTTATAGAGTAATCTAATAGCAGAGGCTAAGGCACTAAGGAAACCAGTTGATAAATTCCAATGTTTATAATATAGTTTGTAAATGACACATGTCAGTGTCAAAAATCAATAGCTTTTTCTGGGAAGTATATTTAATCTTTCTTATTGTTTTATTAATTAAATATTTGAAATTATAGGTAAAATTGTGGTAAAACGCATATATCCATCAGAAATACCGCCAATCTGGTTAATGAATTGGAAGAATCTCTGGCATTTAGAAACTTCCTCATACAATGAAAAATAGATATAATTAGAATTATATGTGCAGAAGACATGTTAAATACAAGAAAAAACAATATTTGGGTAAAGTTCTGTAATATTTTGTTATGAAACGACGGTTCGAAAGTGAAGTGCAATACAATACTTATATAGCCTAACATGAAAATGGCGAGAGGTCTTGTGCTGGCCACAACAGATTTTTTTTATAAGGAACTTAAATAAAGCCTTTACACTAAAGGATTATCTTTTAACCACATAATTTTTAAAATAATTATCTTCAACAGATATTGTTCATTTTCTGCGGTTTCCGGCAATTTTGGGTACCAAAGGTAATATCTTTCTTTGTGTCGATAAAACAGAGCCCGACACTCGACAACGCTTCACCGGATGTGCAAACATGGCGGATGTGTTGAACCAGAGGCGAGAGGCTTTTGACGCCATT
Organism: Ophonus ardosiacus; assembly: GCA_943142095.1. Classification (NCBI taxonomy): domain Eukaryota; kingdom Metazoa; phylum Arthropoda; class Insecta; order Coleoptera; family Carabidae; genus Ophonus; species Ophonus ardosiacus. The sequence continues at coordinate 39,404,162 of OW964836.1, forward strand.
GTTCGAACAATACAGTCCCACTAATTAGTAATGATGAGTAATTTTATATGGAAATTTGGGTTTTTTGGTGATTTGAACCCAACACAATTTGTAATATAACACAAACTAACATCACTCTCTCGTTTGGACTTTTTCGTTTGGATAAAATCTTTTATATACAAGAACAATGTTTGCTACGATTTTATATACATTACTCATATTCGCTTTCTCTTTAATTTCATTTCGCCTGTCATTACTGTGTCTAATTTAATTATAAATTGTTAAAGACACATAAGAGTATTAATTTACATCAAGAATCATAAAAGCTTTGCTTGTCAGACCACCCAGTGTTGCCACTACTACAATAATATAACTAAACTAATTGTTACACTTTCTATGATTTTTTTTGTGAGTACATCTACCAGATGGTAAATGGTAACTTGTTAAAAAAATGTATAAAGTAAAGCTAAGTCTTCCTAGTTGAAGTAAACATATTGCTAGCAGCCTAAGAAGAGTGAGTTGAGAAAATAAACTATTTAAGATGAGAGAATTAATTTCTTTTTATCTTGTATGTACGCACAGCAACATATGTTCTCATTTATGGATAGTAATTAATTTGTCTGTATTTGTTTTATTAAAATCAAGCTGTTCATTCTCGTTAAGAGAGGTATTGGAATAATGCTAAAAGTCACATATTCAGCTTATAATGAATAAGCACTAGAATCCGATTTTTACATTTTTACAATAATGTGTGTGTGTGTGTGTGATTGTGTGTGTGTATATGTATGCATGCGCGTGTGTGTACATTAATGGGAAGAGCTGAAAAGGTTTTGGTATCAATTGAACAACCGGAAGTAGTAGTTTCTTAAAAAAATCATCTAAATTTGTATAATTACAAATATTAAAGATCATAGGATTCTCTATCCAATACATTGAACATTTTTATTACATCTTCTATACATTTAGAGATAGGGACTCATAAATATATAAAATAATCCGTTATAATTAAATAATGTTACTACCAAGTTTATATATCTGCCTACTTTTGGATTATTGCCCTAAAAGTCAATATACCCCATATTTAGATAAAAACTTCAAAATTTTCAAAAATCTAATTTGTATGTATCTAGATACTTCTCAATGCGCTGATTCCAGATTTTGAAACCGCAGGTCGATATCTCTTTCCGTTCTCGAGATATTTAGATTCAAAGTTTTTCTCAAAACCGCCCGTTTTTGGGTAGTAACCCAAAAATGGGTCGAGATATGAATTTGGCGACAACACCATTCGATTCTACGGGAAAAATTACATAAGTACACCAATTTTCATAATTTTTGAACACTGCATACAATCTCTAAAGCAAAATAACTGAAAATGGTCAAAAATCGCAAAAATCGTAAGGGGTACCCCTTACGATTTTTTCAGATTTTGGCCATTTTCGGGGGTTTTCAAACTTTTATTCATAAAAAATGAACCGTTTGGACAAAAATTATGAAAATTGGTACATTTATGTAATTTTGCCCGTAGAATCGAATGGTCATATCGCCAAATTCATATCTCGACCCATTTTTGGGTTACTACCCAAAAATGGGCAGTTTTGAGCAAAACTTTGAATCGAAATATCTCGAGAACGAAAAGAGGTATCGACTTGCGGTTAAACATACATAAAAATTAGATTTTTTAAAATTTTGAAGTTTTTATCTAATTATGGGGTATGTTGACTTTTGGGGCAATAATTCAAAAATGGGTAGGTATATAAACTTGGTAGTAATATTATTTGCTTGTAAAGACAATGTTACGTATAAAAATAAATCAATAATTAGAATTTTTGTGTATGTACCCGAAATGTTAAACACTATGTCTGGTAGCACAAGCGTGGTTCTAACACCGGTGTTAAATAGAACCATGTCAACGACTTGACACATACTTCACATTTGTTAAGAAAACAAGTGTTGCCAATGTATTGATCAAGTTGAAAATTTACTGACAGCCATATTCAATAAATCTTCCAACACTATTTAAAATTACTTAATATGATTTGTTTTTTAACTTGTTTCTAGGAAAAACAGTTTTAAATAATGAGGTCATATTTATAGAATATGGCTGTCAGTACATTTTCGACTTAATTCAGTATATTGGCAACTCTTATTTTGTTAACAACCCCGAAGTATGTGCCAAGTCATTGACACGGTTCTAGTTAATACCGGTGTTAGAACCACGCTTGTGCTACCAGCCAATATGTACTTATATAGTCTAATATGGAAATGGCGAGAGGTCTTGTTTTAGCCACAACAGATTTTTTGATCAAGAAATTGATGAACGTAACAGGACATAAATTAATTATATTAGTCATATTGTAAAACATCGTTAAATCAATGAAGTTTTCACAATCTGACCGCTCTTAATTAAAAGACATGTGTTAGACACGCCGTCTACTGATATCTAACTTAATATATATATATATATATATATATATATATATATATATATATATATATATATTTATTTATAATAACTATTATATTATGAATGTTCTCTGATGTAGTCTGGTTACTAATGTATGTTGTTTGTTCTAGTGGTGTTGGGGTGGGCGAGTTATGATAACGATGGAGCTGGGTGGCGGTGGGGTGGGCGCGGGGCACCTGCTGCTGGACAGCACCGGGACGCAAGCGCCTCCACCCATGCTGCAGCACCAGCCCCAACATGATCAGGAACACAAGAAGAAACGTAAGTGTCACACCTTCTATTTACTGTTATTTATAAACCTCCTCCACCTCTTACATCTATGCACTTAGACCCTCACTTTAATAAAGGTTTCCAATTTCGTCTAGAAGAAACCTTTTTTGGTCTAATCAACTATCATTGTACAATGGAGCTAGGGACTTATGATTTTAGAATTTTCTAGTTACCAACTAATGAGTTCTGAAGTACCATCTTTATACAAAAACGACAAGTTCAAACAGAGATAGATTAGTCAACTATTAACTATTTTTATTAATGATGTGACAGATGTAATTCACACTGGTAAACTTCTTTTCGCCGACGACCTAAAAATATTTTACCCAATTCTCTCAGTACAAGATTGCCAACTTCTCCAAGAAGACTTAGATAGACTCTCAAAATAGTGCTCAATTAACAAATTACATCTTAATCTAAATAAATGTACAGTAATGTCTTTTACTAGGAAACTATTGCCAATTGTTTATAATTATACGATCGAAAATGTCACCTTGTCGCGATCTACTACTGTACGAGATCTTGGAGTCAAATATGACTCCAAATTTACATTTACACAGCATATACAAGATATATATAACAGTGCCATGAGAATGCTAGGCTTCATAATAAGAAATACTCGAACTTTCCTAAATTTATCAGCAATTACGAACCTATACTTTTCTTTCGTCCGCTCTAAGCTAGAGTAGTCACATCATTTGGAACCCTATTTACGAAGTTTATCTAGATCTGATTGAATCTGTTCAAAAAAAATTCTCAAATACCTTTATTACAAGGCACATAATAACTACCCTGATTATTCTGTAAATTATAAACAGTTGTTACATATGTTTAATTTCAAGAATCTCTTTGAACGCCGTGAAAATGCCCTAGTAATACATCTATTTAAAGTTGTAAACAGCTGCGTTGACGATCCTTGTACTCTTTCCTCTCTCCAATTTCATATTCCCTCTTTTTGTACCAGAAGTAGCTTTACTTTTTATTTACCGGGTGCTAGAGCTAATTATTTAATGCTGTCGCCTATATATCGTATGTGCAATCTTTATAATTGTAAAATTTCATTAATATGTTATGTAATATGTCATAAGCATTTTGTTTATTTTTATGTATTGTTGAGTATATTTTGTATTTTTTACAACCCTTTATCTGGGCTTAGCCTGTTGGGTTGATCATTAAATAAATAAATCTAATTTAAAACTATGGTTCATGTTAGGTAAAATAAATGCCGGTTCAGGTTTATTTTCGGTTCAAGAAAAAGTAAATTATTACGGTTCATCGGTTTTGGGTTCGAATTCGAATTTTGGATCAGAGCCAAGAACAAAAAGATGGAAATATTTATTTTTTAAAAAATCATGGTAATGCCTTCAAAAATGCATTAATGACGGACACCACAAGCAAGATGTTGATTTCTACACTTGATTCTGTCAAATACTATGTCATTACAAACTCAAATCTGTCAGTAAATTTTTTCTTAAGCAAAATGTAACAATTTTGTGATGTTTTAAAAAACGTCTGTCGTTTCTTCCCAAACCAACAGGCCAATGTTTCTACATAAAAATTAAAAATTAGGATTTCTGTTCTAAATAATTATTTTACTTCTGACTGTAGAGTTAAATATTTAAAATTAAATGATACTTGAAAAATGTTCCCTGTTTTGTATGGTAGCCCTTGGTGCCATGTATAGGTACGTATATGTATATAGGTGTAGGTGAGCTTGTTCTTCATGATATTAAAGTATGTGTATTAAAATTTCTAGTCTCGCCTTCCACTTGGCACCAAGGACAATCATCAACTTCTCCTCCATGGTACGGATCTGAAGGTAATTATTAATTTTTATACAAATCTAAATCTTTGCTTTGACGCAAAGTATCGGAACAAACAGACCGATTGTGTAATCATCTACTGTATTACAAGTATTTTTACACAGTGATTTTTACATCAATCGAAACCATAAACGATTCAAATATAAATTCCCTTGATTTCTGCTGAGTGCTGGCCTGTATTGTATATGTGGTATACATACAACATCTCAAAGCCAATACATTACCACGTGCGATGTTATAGCTCGCTTACAAGACGCTCGGCGCTTTACAGTACAACCCAGGCGGTCACTTCAAGGGATCCAATCCTGGGATTTATTGCTAACCAGAGGGATAGATATGAATTAAAACTTGTAGGGGTTGTTTACAAGAAGATATGGGTTTCATCGATTGTAAAGATTCAGATTAGTAAGAGAGATGAAAATATACTGTCATGTAATTATATTGACACTTATTTTTGTATAAAAGTTATATACAAATATACTATAACTTGTGAATCAGAAAGAAACTACTTCAATTACGTATGGCTTCAAGAATCTTACACTTGTTATTGCCCAATTACATTCTTACGTGAAGAATACTATACATCAGTAGTGGTAGCACACACTTTAGAATTCTATCAAAAGAGGCATTTGTTTTCGCTTTTCGCCACGAACTGAAAATTTGGTAGCATGCGTGTCTCAAAATATTCGCTGCAAGCGTACGACTCGAGGCGAAAGTGTCAAAGTAACGTCATTATTTTGCCACAATTCTATTCAAAGCCAATTTACATATAATTTATACATTTATTATAACTGTCATAATATTTTCACCTCTCTCTAAGAGAGGTATTGGATTCATGCTAAAAATCACATCTCCAGATTTAAGTGAATAAGCACGATTTAAGGTCCATATAAACAGATTTTAACATTTTTACGATGATGTCTGTATATGTGTGTGTGGATGTTGGAGGGACGATTACTCAAAAACTATAAGACATAAGACCTGTTTAACTATGAATTCCTCAATCTGATATTCGTGGGAAGAGCTGAAAAGGTTTTGGTAACAATTGAACAACCGGAAGTAGTAGTTTTTTAAAAAAATTCTTCCAAATATTATTTTTTGAAAATTTTAGATATTATGCATTTTTTTATTATATCTTCTATAAATTTAGAGATAAAGACGCTATAATATATAGAATATTGGGATATAATAAGTCGAGTAGGCGAAACCATTTGACAAATTCAAATGTTTATAACATAATTTGTAAATGACAGATATCAGTGTCAAAAATCAAAAGTTTAGTTACATTCTGAAAGCTTTTTCTGGGAAGTAAATTTAATCTTTCTTATGGTTTTATTAATTAAATATTTAAAATTATAGGTAACCTGCATGTATCCTTCACAAATACCACCAATCTTGTTAATGAATTGGAAGAATCTCTGACATAGGAACTTCCTCATACAATGGAAAATAGATATAATTAGAATTGTATGTGTGCAGAAGACATGTTAAATACAATAAAATAAAATATTTGGGTAAAGTTCTGTAATTTTTTTTGTTATAAAACGACGGTTCGATAGCGAAGTGCAATACATTACTTATATAACATAAAATGGAAATGGCGAGAGGTCTTGCGCTGTCCACAACAGATTTTTTTATTTTAATAGTATAAAATCCAATAATTTCCGAGTCGAAAAATGAATATAGAATTTTAAAGTGCATGGTACCAAGATTCGAAAAAGTAAAATCGTATTCGCCTGCTTTCTATGATAGAATTCTAAAGTGCGTGCTACCACTATAGGAGAGAATACTATTTTTCTTCGGTTTTCAGTGGTGACTTAATAAATTAGTAATTAGACTATGAATTTATTTTTGCAATTTTACAAATCCATAATTTTCGAAATACGAACCGTCTCCTTAAATTTCCTACTGGTTTTCACGATTTGGCAATAAATCCAAGGATCAAAGAATCCGCTGAACATAAAAATGCAATTTTGCGATGTAATGACCTCGTGCAATATCTTTGCCTTGTAGTCGACCAAGCCGACAACTTGTAGGCTAATCAATCGATATTGATCCTATATTGATTCTGATGGAACCGTTTAGCTAATAGGCCATTAGGTTTATTGGACCGTAGTAAAAATTGCGGGTGACTTATTGGGATTAATAAGTATGATTATTATTAATTGAAAGAAGGTAATTTGATCTAAATTGTGGTGGTTAAGGGTTTTGGTTGTTTTGGAGTAGACAAAACAGGCCACTAAATATTGTATCTATTAAAAGGGTACGTGATAGAGCATAGGATGGCTTTGATAGCACCAGAAGTATAGATGTCTTCTTACTTTTCGTGATACTGTATTCAGTATTTATTCTTGCAAGCAACTTATTCAGTACATAAAATAACCAATTCTCAGCTCTTGTGTTGTATCTAATTTGACTTGTATATTGGTTTATAAAGTTGTATCGCTATATATACCAAACATAGCGAGAAAAATCAGAACAAAGCTTTACTTGCTACGCGGCATTATCAAAGAATTCTATAAGAAATTTGTTGTGTAAATGTATACAGTATACGATGCTTTCTTAATACTGGATTTTATTATGAATAAAACTTCATTTCTAGTATTTTTTAATAAAAAAAAAAAAATATATATCATCACGGCATATTACCCATTTCTGGGTGTGCCAGTATCTACAACACATGTAGACATCGGTAATGATGACGATATATTTTACCGTGTGGGCGCTTACCAGGCGTCACCTCACGGGCACTCATAGCTGGCGTGGAGAGTGCACCACAGGGGTCACTGTTGTGCCATTTAAAATTGGAAATATTTGGCGTCAGTCGGGATCGAACCCGGTTCCCCCAGGTTCGCGACCAGACACTCAGGCACGCGGCCTCATATTTTTTCCTTAATTTCAAAATTAAATCGTCGTTTTGTATTTAAACTGCGATTGTACTATACTAAGGGCCAGTTTTACAATCTCCGGTTAGAATTTTAAATGTAAGTTAAATAAAAAATACTGAATCAAATTATTGGCAGCAATGATCAGTTTATCATTTGACAACGGGCTACTTGCGTATGATACTGAAAATCCGATTTCTATCACTATACCGTAAGTATTTTTTAACGTGAAACATTGGGTTTGTCACATCCATGGTTACGACTTGACATTTGCTTGACAGCAATGTATTTGCCCGTTCCATTTAAAATGAAACATAGGGAACGAATTTGACATTTGATAAGACGTCAATAGAGGTTAATTTTGTTTAATAATTATACCTGCATTCTAAATTAAAATTAGTGGTTTTCTAACTCGGCTAAATTTCTTACAATATTTAAATATAATACTTCTGTCAAATTCATTCCCCATGTGTCATTTTAAATGAGACAGACAAATACATTGCTGTCAATCAAATGTCAAATCATAACTTATAGGAAAATTCAACGGTTATCTGTCATATTGACAAGATGTCAGAGGTTAATTTTGTTTATTATAATATTATAATTATACCTGTTTTCTAAAAATTAAATTCTGTCAGATTCGTTCCCTATGTTTCATTTTAAATGGAACGGGCAAATACATTGCTGTCAATCAAATATCAAGTCGTAACTATGGATATGACAAACCCTATGTTTCACGTTAAAAAAAATACTCACGGTATGCGTAATGTTATATTGAAAACATATATAAAAATATAAATTTTATTATAAAATAATTATTTGGTTTTTACTAAATGAAGAAAGAAAATTTTCTGTGACGTCTTGATATTGAACTGGAGAGGGGAAGCATGTTTAAGAATGTTATCAATAGATGGCATGGCGTGCGAGAAAGTTTTAATTTGAATTTGACATTAGTTTATTTTTCTGCCTCTCTGGTCTCTCAAATACATTAATTGCTTTAAAAATAAACACATAGGTAGTTGTAGTTCCTTGTATTTTCAAATATCGATACCAAAAACAAAAAGATAAACTAAAATACTGACCTCCAAACTATTGTTGAAACGTCAAACAGGTGATCTACATTACCAGCACAAACATACCGTTGCTATAGGGCGGTACTACGCTATGGCTTTACGGCCATTCATTGGTGCGGCCTAATTCTACGTCTTATATGGCGGTAATTCAAATAATCAAATTTTATTATTTTTTTTCTGGCCAATTGATAAAAATTTTGTCAAAAGAAAAAATATGGGTAGCAAGTTTTTACCTTCTCTTCAAAAATATTAAATAAAAAAAGGTACGCAAGTAGCTCATTCATTTCGTTCAATTTTGTTTATTTAACTAACAATTAAAATTTTAACCAGAGATTGTAAAACTGGCCCTAAAGCATTGTAAGGTACAGGTCACTCATTGCTGGAGAGTGCACCACAGGGATCACTTTTGTGCCATTTTAAATTCAAAATAAATTTGGCGTCGATCTGTATCGAACTAGAGTCTCCACATTCGCAACCAGATACTCAGGCACACGGCTTTGAGATTTCATATTTGCAGCACCAAATGCTCAATTGTAACACATAACAAATTCTAAAAAAACTTATATTTTAACTGGTGTGCCCCAAGGTTCGATTGATCATTGAAAACTTTAAAAATCTTGCTTCAATGAGAAATCATCTTCGTACTACATACATTACCCGGTTTATGAACATAATTTATAACTATTACATAGTAATTACTCTTTACCTCATATTCTTAATATTTTATGTCAGAGACTGCACATATTCTATGTTTCTCATCATGAGGGAATTCCTGCTGTTGGATTGCTAATTGGCGGTGTTCCTGCTAGCAGGAACTTGTGTAAGTGCTGCACACATAGCCAAGTACACTTGCGCACTCCAGGTACAAATGGGATAATATAGCGAACGTTGGATATACGAGAAATATTTTATAGAACGGAATTAGTGCGGAAAATGACGATAAGATGACGGGGATAAATTTTATTTGACGTTTAATACTTGTTTTATTATAATTTTTTATTTGATTCAAATAATTCGCGAGTGAAGAAGAGGAGGAGCTTAGCGCGTGACGCAACAATATGGCTTCGCTGCCCGCAACTGTATTCTTATACACTGCGGCGTTTGAAATACAAAGTAATATTAATATTATAGTTAATATTAATTTAAAATAATGTTTCCAGTATGAATAACTAGTCCGTTTCATATAAAAATTATGTTCAGCATTCTCTCTAATTTTCAATTTACATGATTCGAGTCTTTGTTTTCTTGAATCTACATAGTACTGCATTATTACAGTCTTTGGTAGATTAATGGAAAGATAAGTATTATTATTTTATTGTTATCTTTGTGCAGGCAGGTCTACAAGTTTAGATTTCATTACGAAGTATTTTAATAAAGACACTAAGTAATTATTATCTTGTATAGTCTATTTGAGAATGACTGGCAGTAATAAATCATTATTTGCAAGAGTAGTATTGGATTTTTGCCAGCAATGCGGCAAATAAAACTACCAGAAAAATCAGTTGTTGTAACTACACTAGGATGGTCAAAATAAGCCGCACGCTTTGTACCTGAAACGAAACTTACTTGTCGAACAATAGAAATGCCGTCCGATAATCCCCGTCGGACTGTGTCATAGACGTAGATAGGATTTGTAGAGTGATCTGTTTATACATTTACTAAAAATAAAAGTTTTTAATATTTAAATATAACTTTCTCAGTCATTACATACATTTAATATTTACATACATTTAATATTTACATTTTTATTTGTTACATACTAAAATTTATACTTATTTCATGTGTGTTGTCAAGATATTGGTACCTGTCATATTTCTATTAAATATACATATTACATTACACATACTTATATATTTATACATAAATTATTAAAAATCAGAATCTGATTCTGAATCTTGTCCTACTGAAATTATAAATGACTTAGACCTAAAACTATAGTTCTCTACCGAATTTAGTCATTTCGACTATCCCTGTGCAAACAATTATTGGCGCGCCACTGGAATGTCTTTGACAGAATGATTTATTACTGCCAGTCATTCTCAAATAGACTATAGTTATACCCCCGGCAAAATATAATCTTGCTTTACAAAATGCAAGGATCACGCATATTTTTACTCGGTTCCTTTCCCATTTTTAAAAGATAAAGCATAACTTTCGTCTACCAACTATTTCAAATTGGCAAATTTCTCTAATAAATTTTTCTATAGGTTTTAGGTTCTTGTTTTCGGGAAATTATGGAAATTAATTATTTCTGGATTTCTGTATGCTAATGACGTACATAGGTTAAACGCAACAAAAACGTGTTGAAGTTTTAGATTTTGTTATTACACTTTATTTCACGTAAGAATAGTTAGGGATATATAAATTCTACCCTTTGATTGGTCAGAATATAAACCTATTTCACAGAAACGAAACAAATATCACCTGTCAGTTGTCAAATAAAATCTACAGAATTAAGTGATGTTTAACCATATTTTGTTGCAATTTTAGATTTTGACAAAGCTTGGTTTCACAAATTTAAATTATTTATTCAATGCATGTAAAAACGGTCGGCTCTTAAGAGCAATCTACTATTTTCTTACGTAAAATGAAGTATAGCCTACAAATTTTACTCCAATCGTGATTTATTTGTTAAATAAGTGACAGAAACGATGTGTTCGCCGCTACCACGACTAGGACTTACTACCATACACTAGTTCATATTTTGGTCGCTAGACGTCATATTGCTCTATTTCACTAGCGAATAGTTACGAGCCCAAACTCATAATAAATTGACCGGTTTACATACTAACGGCTAATTTATTTAATTATTTAATTTTAATATAAAAAAATTATTATCTCATTTTGAAAATCTGTGCGCAGAGAATCTCCCGTTCAGGTGATACACAACCATACCTTCAATCCATAATGTATGAACGAGTCCCACTAACCTACGAGTACAACAAAGATACCACTATCTCATCATCTCTCTCTTGCTCATTGGCTAGCTTATACCCCGTGTTGTTCATCTTCAGTGAAATAAGATCATTTTGTAACCATTGATTTTTGCTGTTGTGGATCTTCACAGACAGGTTGCAGCAAGTTATGTGGTTGTTGTTCTGTTTGACGATCTTCAGCTGAAATAGGTTGTAATGTAAGTTGTTTTGTTGTTCGTCCATTACTTGTGAGATGTTATTGTTGTTTGTTTGAAGGGAAGACAACACGTATATCAAACACGCGGTGGATGTTGTCGAAATGTTGTTTAGGATGTGTTGAACAGAGATGAATTTAGGAATTTTTGCAAAGGAAATGATTGTGGTCACCTGACGTACACACCTGTTTTTTTGCAAAAAATGTAATTCTTTTATACCAGAATTTAAATTATGTGCTATTGTATACTCAAAATAAATCTAGTAGCATTGTAATTTATATTTGAAATAAATGCAATGTAAATTTTGACGTTTTGTTTTATTTTTCAGAGGATGGCGGATCGCATGTTGGCGGTGGAGATGGTATGTTTATATTTAATATTAATTAATTTTTTTTATAGATATAGTTTTAATGGACGAATATTAATGAATAAAGCTGAATTCTTTCTACTGATCTCAGATATGCGTAAATCACATTTTTCATATCTTCTGCATGAAACAAAAAGTCACACATAGCAAAAACATAGGTAAATGTTCTTTTGTAAAAACCAAAGACTTTTTATTTTCGTATTCCCTTCCTGAACGCATGCAATCTGTGAAAGTATGTTAATTAATAGCAAGCAATATTGAAAACTAAGAATGGACAAAAAGTTTAATCAAAATTTTTAAAGATCAAAATTATACGGTGGGTAATTTATAAATCAAACAATACTATTAAATCACTATTAGGTAACTTTAAAGATAAAAATAAATAAATAAATATATCATCATTCGTATTACCCATTTCTGAGTGTGCCACAATCTGCTTTATCGCAGATATCGGTAATGATGATGACATATTTGTACCGTGCGGGCGCTTACCAGGCGTCACCTCACGGGCACTCATTGCTGGCGTGGAGAGTGCACCACAGAGATCACTTTTGTGCCATTTAAAATTCGATATACTTGGCGTCGGTCGGGATCGAACCCGGTTCCCCAAGGTTCGCGACCAGACACTCAGGCACGCAGCCACGGGACCCCATAGAAAGATAAAATAGATAACAATAAAAAAATCCCGTGTTTTCTAAAATTGAGTGTAAAGATTGTAATAAAGTTTACATCGGGCAAATAAAACACAAATTGGTAATCGGTTTAAAGAACATATCTAACATTCAAAAGCCAGTAATCCTGATAAATCTAGCGTAGCACAATATTGTTTATTAACAATCATAAAATTGACAATTCTAATATATTATTAAAACATGTTGATAATAATAGATATTTAGGCCGTGTGCGATGTCGCATTTTGACATTTAGTATTTAGGATTTAGGTCTTCTTCACATAAATACAACTCCGAATGGCACACTAGTGATATCCATTGATTTTTATGGTAGCACTTTAGAACAACAAAAATGAATTGTACAATTCGATGTAATTTGATGCTTGAGGTGAAATGTTTATATTATATTTCATAAAATAGAAGCTAAGAATCTATTCTTTGACAGTAAATTTGACGTTTTGTACAAATTATAGCAACGAACATAATTTATTTAATTAGTGCGCGTCAACTTCAAAGCATAGTGTGCTCCTGCAAAACCCTAAAATCTAATGCTGGATTTATACAGCGTAAGCCGTAACGTAACGTACAGTGCTTTGGCATATTGTAACGTATCGTAACGTGTGATTTTTTTAAGCTATTTTATACAGACCTTTTACGATGATTTGTCATAAAAAGTATGCTCATGCTCAGTCGATATAATTGTACGACAAATTTGTATTTAATAAGTTAGTTTATTGGTAATGCACTATATTTCGTATATATTTCCATTTAAAATATTAATATAAACTTTGACACATGACACATGTCACACATATGTCAGTAACTGTCCACAAGAAAAGCCTATTAGTAATGCAGTATTTTTTATATTTATTTCCATTTAATGTATTAAGGTAAACTTTAACATACATTAGCCACATAAAAACAAACTGTAGCACAGGGAAGTAATAATTTTCGTAATAACACAACGTATCGTAACGTGCCGTAACGTAGAAAGATAAAAGTTGGCGATCTTTGGGATTTTAATACGTTAGAGCACGATACGTCACGTTACGGGTTACGGCTGTATAAATTATCACATTTGTTTGCATTGTTTTATTTTTTACGTTACGTTAGAGTACGGTACGTTACGTTACGGCTTACGCTGTATAAATCCAACATAATTCCTAAAATCCTAAATAATTTAGGGCATATAAATTTAGGATTTAGATATTAGGGTGATAAAAGTACAACATCGGACACAGCCTTAGACGCACACAAGAGTTAGATAAGACATACATTTTAAGATGAATTGATGATACAGTAGTGGTAGCACGCACTATAGAATTCTATCATAGAAATCAGGCGAATACGATTTTATTTTTACGAATCTTGGTAGCAAGCACTTTAGAATTCTATATTCACTTTTAGATTCGGAAATTATTGGATTTTATACTATTAACATAAGAAATATTATGACAAAATAATGACTTTACTTTGACACTTTCGCCTCAAGTCGTACGCTTGCAGGCGAATATTTTGAGACACGCATGCTACCAAATTTTCGCTTAGTGGCGAAATGCGAAAACAAATGCCTCATTTGATAGAATTCTAAAGTGCGTGCTACCACTACAGGTCCCATCCCAAATTCTAAATAATATGAGTTAATATAAGACAGTAACTTTGTTTAATCTTAGTTTCCAAATTAGGTATCCACTCACCTATGATTCATCTCCCTTATTCCTCAGAGCTGTTTTGACCTCTGGCATGGTTTACATGCTGAGTAATCTTAACTTTTCTGTCATTATTTTGTAGTTTCTGCTGGTGATAAAAATGTAGTTTTTGAAAATGCTAAAAGAATTTACTTTAGAATGTAGTTTATACGGTACGTTGTATCGTTTGTTAATACCATTCATTATATCGTCATAAATTTGAATAACTCTTTTATCAACAATATTCTGCACGGTGTAACATACAATTTCTTTACATGTGAATTCCTCCTTAACTCCAATATTTCCACAAAACTACAGGTGTAACATTTCACACTTTACCAACTATAATACTTACCACCATTCAATTCCTATAATTTGTCTAGCTTTACCATTCAATTCTACAGTATTTTATACCGTATTCGATCCCGGAACGCTTACTCCCTCAGTCTGTAACTTCACCTACGACTACGACCAGTGATCTACACCGCATGATAAATTCTAGCTGCAAGAAATAGATATTCTTGAAAGTGATAGAAGCTGGAGGCTTGTAAAGGTTGCGCCATCTAAGTATATATGGAATCTAGTACAGTTTAACATAATTTCAAGTATCGGGAAACAGTTGCGAAATGACGATGATGATGATAGAATGAAAAATGAGGAGCAATTTCGGAAGAATTTATTAGTTTGCATAAATCGATGGGAAGATGGTATTTGCGATAGGGAAATGAAGTCATCAGTTTTATAAAACCATGGTAAATTTAATTCATTTATTAGCGAGGAAGGGAGTTTGAAGAAGTCAAGGAAAGGACATAATAAAAACTGTGTGGGTATTATGGTCAAAATTTCCTGTTTTAAATAAAAAATCTGTTGTGACCAGCACAAAACTTTCCGTCAATTTGATGTATTTTGTACAAATCCCATACCAAAAGTTCTTTGACAAAGATTCTATATATCCTGTAAAATTGTAACACGAACACACTATTTTTTATTGGAAAAATGGGCCTTAGGAATTTTTTGTTGATAATAATATATTTGTAGAACAATTAGTTGAACGTGTCGGGGATGAAACTTTCCCCATCATCAGCTACAATAATTTACATTTAAAATGGAATACAATGATTAAAAACAATAATATCACTCATCATGATCAATGATTAAGATTAATACATAATTTAAATTACATTGTAAATAAAAGTTACATTGCTCACAACGCAATAAGTCAAGTCACATTGACAATTGACGTAAAATCCATCGATTCACATGAGAGTAGGAAAGAAACTGAACGGAAACTACAGAATTGTTAAGTGGTATTGTGGTATGGAATTTGTAAAGAATAGTATGTGTTCGTTTTATAATTATATATTGGATATATAGAATCTTTTCCAAGGAACTTTTTTATAGCATTTATCCAATTTTATTTCAATACTTTTATTCCTAAAAACTTAAACAGTTGTTCAAATACTCTAAAAATGCGTAGACTTACGTAACAGTCTCTTTACAATCAAATAATGGTACTAACAAGTTTATATCTCTACCCATTTTTGAATTATTGCCCCAAAAGTCAATATACCCCACATTTAGATAAAAAACTTCAAAATTATCAAAAATCTAATTTTTATGTATCTAGATACTTCTCAATGCGCTGATTCCAAATTTTGAAACCGCAGGTCGATACCTCTTTTCGTTCTCGAGATATTTAGATTTAAAATTTTGCTCAAAACTGCCCATTTTTGGGTAATAACCCAAAAATGGGTCGAGATATGAATTTGGCGACATCACCATTCAATTCTACGGACAAAAACAAATAAGTATAGTAATTTTCATAATTTTTGTGCAACCGGTTCATTTTTTATGAACAAAAGCTTGAAAACCCCTAAAAATGGTTAAAATCTGAAAAAATCCTAAGGGGTACCCCTTAAGATTTTTGCGATTTTTGGCCGTTTTCAGTTATTCTGCTATAGAGATTGTATGCGGTGTTCAAAAATTCTGAAAATTGGTATACATATATAATTTCGCCCGTAGAATCGAATGGTGTTGTCGCCAAATTCATATCTCGTCCCATTTTTGGGTTATTACTCAAAAATGGGCAGTTTTGAGCAAAACTTTAAATCTAAATATCTCGACAACGAAAAGAGATATCGAACTGCGGTTTCAAAATTTGGAATCAGCGCATTGAGAAGTATTTAGATACATAAAAATTAGATTTTTGAAAATTTTGAAGTTTTTATCTAAATATGGGGTATATTGACTTTTGGGGCAATAATTAAAAAATATTATTTGATTGTAAAGAGAATGTTACGTAAATGTACGCATTTTTTGTATATTCATGTGATAATTTTATTGGATTTATAAAATATTTTCCAAGGAACTTTCTGTATGGAATTTGTAAAACATTGTATTATGTTCGTAGTACAATTTTACTGGATATATAGAATTTTTTCCAATGAACTTTTGGTATGGGATTTGTACAAAATACATCAAATTAACGGAAGGTTTATTTATTATTTATCATTTACACTTCATTTGGGTTATATTACATTAATTTTCAATTAAAACTATAAATATTATAATTATGACAAGTTGGCATATAAGTGTCTCTGCTTACTTTTATATTGAATGCCAATGAACCATTATTTGTACTTTCTATAGTAAAATAATCTTACTGTTTCTAAAATATGAATGCTATTTTTGTTTAAACCAAGTTTGGAACTGCAATTTTTATTCCCCTGGGAAACTAAACAAAAATATTAATTGAACCAATTATTTCTTCTTAATTAGCTACATCTCTGCCCTTAACAAATGCTATCTAATACTGCTAACCACAACTTGTAACTCTATACCATCTATCAATATACGTATAAGTATCGATGTTCGTCGGTCGTTTAGTCATATGGACAGGTACAAATCATTCGTCTGTAACACGCATGTTGTGAGGTTAGGTTAGGTCATGCATGCAGGCCTATAGCAATCGGCTAATTGACCACGTGGTAGCAACTCTCATTTGTTTACTTGATTGTTTTCGTTAACAACAAATTGAGTGGATTAGAGATAGAAATAGAATAGTATCAGTTACACATGATATTTTCAAAGTTGGTTTAGTAGGTGATTTATAGTTTTCCAAATTGGACATTTCTGGTCATTTCCTGGAGGTAGTCTCTTTTTCAAATTACAAATTAATAGAACTAGAAACTATATAGTGATATTAGTATAGCATGTCAATTACCAACATTTTAATTTTTCCACTAGTTTTCTTTGGGCTGCGAGATATGTTCACAAATTATTATTTTATATATTTATATGTCTCTAATAAAAATTTTAAAAGTATCGGATAGAGATTTTTATACTCGTTAATATTAGTGATAACATAAATTTTCAAAAAATAATATTTAAAAGATTTTTTTAAAGAAACTATTACTTCCCGTCGTCCAATTGTTACCAAAATCTAATCAGCTCTTCCCAGGAGTGTCAGATTGAGGAAACTGCAGTTAAATATTTTTTAAGTCTTGTAGTATTTGAGAAACTGTGGTTCCAACATCCACACACACATCCACACACATACACACATTGTAAAAATGTTATAATTGAATTATAGGGACCTTAAAACGTGCTTATTCACTAAAATCTGGATACGCGAATTTTAGCATGATTCCAATACCTTTCTTAGCGAGAGGTAAACACAATATTTGGGTTCTGTCATTATAAAACGACGTTTCGACTGCGGAGTAGTATTGACTTAATAACATAAAATGGAAACGGGGATTGGTCTTACGATGGCCACAACAGATTTTTATCTACGGGAACTGGTAAAATCATCTGTTCCCAGGTTGAAAGAATAAAAGAGATATTCCAAAGTGTTGACATTAGCATGGTAATTTTTCACCATCAAAGAGCGATGTACCAGAGCGTTGCCAAGCAACAAAATCAAATAGTTTCCTCCCTAATGTTCAGAAAGGTTTCGTCTGTTTGCGTGTCAAAGGCTTTGAAGGATCTCCACTAAAGGTCCTTGTTTACAGTTTGGCCTTGAGAAATTAATTCGTAGCAAATCACGTCCTGGTAATCAAAAATCACCTCCTAATCAGTTTCCCCTTTCTTCAAATGACGCTTGATAGTTTCCCTAGTGGTGACTGCCAACCCAAGAAAAAGAAATGTCCCTCCAACAAATCCGGGTACTTTTGACGATACCTCATATAATATATTAAATCACTTGCTTCATTAAAAACGAAAATTGCTATTATATAAATATATGAATAAAACACAAGCTAACACTTTTATCCGGCATTTAAATTTCGTTTATTTGCCTCCGTACCGAAACTATCAATTATTATAATAATATATTTTTACTCCTGACTAGTCTATTTACATGAAGTTTGCATGTAAAAGCAATAAACCCGCTAACCAGCCCTTGTTAAGTGTCAATAAAAACTTACGGAATTAATTCTTGAAAGTGTTAAACAAACTGTGCATTAGAATTATGATCGACGTCTCGTTTATAATAATTTATTCATATCCGCTATAGTATGAAGTACCCGTACCTTGGGCGCCGTTTAACAATTATAAAAAGCGCCGAACTAGTTGCGCGTACGCGCCGGACAGTGGCTATAGACCGTTTAGCATATAATTAGACAAGTAATCGATAAGAAATATGCGCAAACATCAAGCTAGTCTAATCGCCTTAATTATATTTAATTCACTTAATCAACGTCCACTTTATTTTGACATAATCGCAGTGTTCATCGAGATTTAACCCAGTTTATATATGGGGGAAATTTGCATAACTGCCATGACAACACCTACAGATTTTTAAATGCTACCATGTTGGATTTATTGCTTCTTTTGTTGTTTACTTTACCCTTACTATGTTATATTTTTCTTATCACCTATAGGCTGTGTTCCAAAATCAAGAGTACCTACCTAGTATTGCAGTAGGAGTTAAAATATGATGACGTAATTTGAGTGTAGAGTGTTTTGGAATGAATGAGAGTTTTGTTGGAGTAAAAAATTGAAACTAAATTTAAAAAATCTGTTGTGGCCAGCACAAAACCTTCCGTCAATACGATGTATTTTGTACAAATCCCATATCAAAAGTTCCTTGATAAAGATTCTACAGTTAAATATTTGAAAGTAGTCCGATCAAGGCATTCTACGAATTGCATCTATGAATTAAGATTTTATGCTGTCAAATTTAGTAGTGTCGTTTACATAGTTTTTATGAGGTACACAAAATATTATATACCCTCATAAAAACTAAGAAAAAGACACTACTAAATTTACAGCACAAAATCTTAATTCATAGATACAATTCGTAGATGGCTTCCATCGGACTTCTTTCAAAAATGTTACTGTATATGTAAAATCCAACGCATCTTCTTCACACAGTTTTTCCACTTTGGTTTTCCACTTGTCACTGTCATCTGTCAATTAGAATTTTTTGAATATATCTGCTGTTTCCATAATTTTTCCTGTGGCCGCGTGCCTAAGTGTCTGGTCGCGAACCTGGGGAACCGGGTTCGATCCCGACAGACGCCAAATATTTCCAATTTTAAATGGCACAAAAGTGACCCCTGTGGTGTACTCTCCACACCAGCTATGAGTGCCCGTGAAGTGACGCCTGGCAAGCGCCCACACGGTAAAATATATCATCATTACCGATATCTACATGTGTTGTAGATACTGGCACACCCAGAAATGGGTAATATGCCGTGATGATATATTTATTTTATTTATTTCCATAATTTTAGCAAAGCTGTCTAATTTTTGAAAGTTAATCTCTCTTAATCTTTCTAAAACTCTATATCTATTGAATATGAAGAAAAATGTGTAATTAAACCGTATAGAGAATAAGATTTTCTTTCATTTTGATAATCACAAAGATATTTAACTGCGTTTTTTCAAGAACTTCAAATAAGGGTACTTCTAGTTGACCAATAATAACCAAAATCTAATCAGCTCTTCATATGGTTGTAAAGAAAAGGAATACGAAAGAATCATAACTTTTAGAATTGTAGTTTTGGAGTTATCGTCTACTTTTGCATCTATATGCTTGCTCTTCATATGATATTACTTATTTGAAAAACTTAAAATCCTCTAAAGTTACTAGGCCTCTGCTTTGTCTTTCGAATTTTAAGACATACTTACATTCCATGTATCTTAAATACCTATTAATATATAATAGTAGGAAACGATCCGTTTTCACTTTCATGGTATCCCATTGACAGAGTCTAGTTTAAGCGCGTTCCATACCAGTTGTGACCTGTGGTCATTAGCGTTGACCTATGCCCTAAGCCTCGTGCTCCGTTAAACTCTACTACTACGTCACTTTCTACTCCTGAAGCAAAGTAACCACCAGAGGTTAAAATACTGCCACTGCCATAAACACGACTGTGATAGCAGTACGAAGAATGCAGGAAATTTAGATGAGAGAATACAAGATTGATGCCAATTTAATAATATCGTTCGGAACCAGAAATAAAGTGTTCAAATAATTTGACAATGTTGACAAACGGTGTGCTTTTCTGATCAATTTTTCTAAGATCGTTAATCTGACTAATAATTTCGTGGTATAGGTTTATATATGCGCGGTTCTGCAGTAAAACAGCTCTGCAGAACTGCAGTAAATTAGATCGGTAGATATTATATTACCGTTAGTGTGAGTGGAACAAAACAACAGACCACTGGAGCGTTAGTCCGGTGCAAAACACTAGCATCTCGGCACATGCCATGAAGCGGAGGAGGTATACAAAATTATTACCATAAGAAAAAAATCTGTTGTGGCCAGCATAAGACCTCTCGCCATTTCCATATTAGGCTATACAAATATTGTAATGCAATTCGCTATCGAGCCGTCGGTTTATAACAAAAAATTACAGAACTTTACCCAAATATTGTTTCTTATTGTTTTTATCATGTCTTCTGCACACATACAATTCTAATTATATCTATTTTTCATTGTATAAGGAAGTTCCTAAATATTAGAGATTCTTCCAGTTCATTAACCAGATTGGCGATATTTCTGATGGATATATGCATTTTACCCATAATTTCAAATATTTATTAATAAAATAATAAGAAAAATTTGTTGTGGCCAGAACAAGACCTCTCGACATTTCCATATTAGGCTATATAAATATTGAATAGCACTTCCCTTTCAAACCCTCGTTTTGTAACAAAAAAAAATACAGAACTTTACCCAAATACTGTTTTTTTATTGTATTTAACATGTCTTCTGCACACATATAATTCTAATTATTTCTATTTTTCATTGTATGAGAAAGTTCCTAAATATCAGAGATTCTTCCAATTCATTAACCAGATTGGCGGTATTTCTGATGGATATATGCATTTTACCCATAATTTCAAATATTTATTAATAAAACAATAAGAAAGATTAAATGGATTTCCCAGAAAAAGGTTACAGAATGTCACTAAAACTGTTGACTTTTGACACTGACATCTGTCACTTACAAACTATGTTATAAACATTTCATTTTGTCAAGTGGTTGTCTTAGTGCCTTAACCTGCGCGATTAGATTATTCTATATATTATAGTGTCTTTATTTCTAAATCCATACATGATATAATAAAAATTTTAAGTGTATTAGATGGAGATTTATGTTCTAAAATATATTTAGAAGAATTTGTCTAAAAAAACTACTACTTCCGTATGTCCAATTGTTACCAAAACCTTTTCAACTCTTCCCAGGAATGTCAGATTGATGAATTCATAGTTAAACAGGTCTTAAGTCTTATAGTTTTTGAGGAATCGTCCCTCCATCATCCACACATACACATATCCAGACACACACACACATACACACACACACACACATCATTTTAAAAATGTTACAATCGGATTATAGGGACCTTAAATCGTGCTTATCCACTAAAATCTAGATATGCGAATTTTAGCATGAATCCAATACCTCTCTTAGTGAGAGGTAAAAATCTGTTGTGACCAGCACAAGACCTTCTGTCAATTCGATGTATACCAAAAGTTCCTTGGAAAAGATTCTATATATCATGTAAAATTGTAGCACGAACACTTACTATTTTTTACAAATTCCGTACCAAAAGTTTCTTTGAAAAGATTTTATTGACACTTCCTTCTTTCGTCTTCAGCTGTTCCCTATTTTATTAGGGCTCGTTGTTTCTTACTCTCTCTTCCACTTATTCCTATCCAACTCATTTTCTTCACGCAGGTGTTCCTCTTTCATCTTTAAAAATGTCTTATCAAGATCATTAAATACTTTAAAAGTTGTAATGATTAAATGGATTTTATTATATAGACCATGTTCCGTGCTACCAGTAGTGTTTTAGTATTGGCATAGTAGGCGTCGACTTGATGTTTGCTCCAGTCTCTCTGGCTCCAGAAGAAAGTGTTTATTATTGTTAAGAACAAATCAACAAAGCAATTATACACCGCTTGGCTTGCAGTAGTTAACCACCGCAAAAATACTAACCGTAAATGAAATTCAAACGGAAAATAAAGGAACACTACAGGCTCGGACTTAACTTAGTTTCTGTCTTGTAACAATAAAGAATACGGACAAGAAATAACTCTTTCTAAATTACGGTACTAGAATTAAGAAAAGAAGGAAGAACTGTGTGAAGAAGATGCATTGGACAGGGGTCAGTGAAAGAGAAGAGTAAGAAACAGTGACCCCTAATAAAATTGGAGAAAGCTGAAGAAGGAAGAAGGAATTGTCAAGTGCAATTTACATATTGTATGCTCATGTTATAATTTTATTGGATTTATAGAATCTTTTTCCAAGAAACTTTTTTATAGCATTTATCCATTTTTTCAATACTTATATTTCTACAGAGTTTTTCAAATACTCTAAAAATGCGTACACTTACGTAACATTCTCTTTATAATCAAATAATATTACTATCAAGTTTATATCTCTACCCATTTTTGAATTATTGCACCAAAAGTCAATATACCCCACATTTAGATAAAAACTTCAAAATTTTAAAAAATCTAATTTTTATGTAGCTAGATACTTCTCAATGTGCTGATTCCAAATTTTGAAACCGCAGGTCGATATCTCGTTTCGTTCTCGAGATATTTAGATTTAAAGTTTTGCTCAAAACTGCCCTTTTTTGGGTATTAACCCATAAATGGGTCGAGATATGAATTTGGCGACATCACCATTCGATTCTACGGACAAAATACATAAGTATAGCAATTTTCATAATTTTTGTCCAACCGGTTCATTTTTTATGAATAAAAGCTTGAAAATGGCCAAAATCTGAAAAAATCGTAAGGGGTACACCTTAGATTTTTGCGATTTTTGGCCATTTTCAGTTATTTTGCTTTAGAGATTGTATGCGGTGTTCAAAATTTTTTGAAAATTGGTTTATTTATGTAATTTTGCCCGTAGAATCGAATGGTGTTGTCGCCAAATTCATATCTTGACCCATTTTTGGTTATTACCCAAAAATGGGCAGTTTTTGGTAAAACTTTGAATCTAAATATCTCGAGAACGAAAAGAAATATCGACCTGCGGTTTCAAAATATGAAATCAGCGCATCGAGAAGTATCTAGATACATAAAAATTAGATTTTTTAAAATTTTGAAGTTTTTATCTAAATGTGGAGTGTACTCACTTTTGGGGCAATAATTCAAAAATCGGTAGAGATATAAACTTGGTAGTAATATTATTTGATTGTTAAGAGAATGTTACGTAGGTGTACGCATTTTTATAATATTTTCCAATGAACTTTCTCTATGGAATTTGTAAAAAATTGTATTAAGTTTGTGTTACAATTTTTCTGGATATATAGAATCTTTTCCAATGAACTTTTGGTATGTGATTTGTACAAATACATCAAATTAACAGAAGGTCTTGTGCTGGCCACAACAGATTTTTTCCTATTTTTAATTAACAAGTGTCCCGCTTAAAGTACTTGCTCATAAAAGGGTTTCGCGGTATTGAAAAACACAGGGCACTACGGATGCCATATAGTACCTTGCATCCCTCAGATATCTTCTCCAGAATATGTAAATTTTAAAGCAATATTATTAGTTCTAAGGCAGAAATTATTGTCAAAGCCGTTCCTGGATTGAACTACTGTGCAAATAATTTGTAATGTCTACAAAATTAGTTTACAGTCATCAGGTGTATGCACTTCTCTCTAGGCTAGCTCCAACCTGGTCAGGCATTTTGTTTTACTGAGTTTGTTTGTTTCCAGTTTTTTAAAAGATATTATTAATGTTCATTGCAATTAACTTGCAATACAAAAGTACATGCACGGCTCCGTTCAAATACTTCAATATTAAACCAACTTTCTTGATTGATGATGGATTAATATTAGAGTATAAATTTTAATCAGCAAATCTATTAAATTTGTTGTGAAATCCGGAGTATCAATAGAGATTTTGATCAAATTATTGCGAAGACAAGAAGAATGCTTTTTTTATTGTCACGATATAAATTCAAATATTAAAACCGTGGTAAGATCATTAGTTTTTCTAAAGGGTCTTTTATTAAGAGTGATAGGATTTTAATTTTAAATAAAACAAAAAATCAATTTAGATTTTGCTTTATTTTGAAGTTTGGACATTGCATTATTGTGTGGAAGAATATATCCATCACGGTTTTGTTTACACAGACTCAAAAATAAGGTCCAATGGCACCGCCTTGCCATAAACCTCACAGTGAGTTTTTCGGAATCCAACGGCATTTTATGTAACACTTGTGGTTTGTTCTCTCACCAATAACGTCAATTTTGTTTATTAACAAAGCCATTTATTCAAAAATGCGCCTCGTCACAGATGATTTTTGGCTAAAACCAGAATCATCTTCCAAATTTTCAAAGACTAATCAACAAACTCCCGACGCAATCTATGATCGCTTGGCTTCAATTGTTGAGTCAATACGACTTTGTAAGAAATCCTTACTCAAAATTCTCCAAGTTGACGTCTGAGAAAGCCCCAATTGTTGCGATGGTCGTGAAATCAACAAATTTGGCTCATCGGTAACAGTGGTCTCTGCAGCTGCGATATTCTTCTCACTTCTCACATTTCGTTGTCTTGCTGGTGGCTTATTGTCTTGTGAAGTGAACTCACGCTTAAAATTTTCCTGAATAACGTGACAGCGTCCAATTTTCTGATTAACAAACGTTGAGCACCCACAATTGAACTCGAACTCTGGTTGTATTTTTTAATAATTTCTAAACGTTCGAGAAGGGTGAAACTGCAAACTATTGTGAATATTTAGGCTCCTGACACTACAAAAAAAAAAACTGTTGTGGCCAGCACAAAACCTTCCGTCAATTCAATGTATTTGTACAAATCAGATACCAAAAGTTCCTTGGAAAAGATTTTATATATCCTGTAAAATTGTAACACGAACACACTATTTTTTACAAATTCCATATTGCAAGTTCTTTTGAAAAAGTTCTATAAATCCAATATAATTTTAACACAAATGTACATTCTGTAAATTATACTTCACACTTCCTCATTCCTACACAACGCAGTTCTTCCTCTCTCAAATATTCTGCTACACAGTCCTTCCATTTTCTCTTTGGCCTTCCTCGTACTCTCGGCATTGAAACTGCAAGTCACTTGCGAAGGACACTGTGTCACTTATGTTACTTTCTGATCCTATACTTTCCACTTTGGTTTTGCACTTGACACTGACATCTGTCAATTAGAATTTTTTGTATATACATATCTGCTGTTTCCATATTTTTTGCAAAGCAGACTAATTTTTGAAACTTATAACTCTATATTTATTGAATATGAAGGAAAATGTATAATCAAATCTTACAGAGAATAAAATTTTCTTTCATATTAATGATCATAAAATGTTGAAAAATATTTAACTGGTATTTTCCAAAAAATACTGTTAAGATCTTCAAATAAGGGTACTTCCGGTTGACCAATTATAACCAATATCTAATCAGCTCTTCATATGGTTGCAAAGAAGAGGAATACGAAAGAATCATAATTTTTAGAATTGTAGTTTTAGAGTTATCGTCGGAGAAAAATTTGTCACACACACACACACACACGGACACACACACACAGACACACACATGGACACACACACACACACACATACAGACATCAATGTAAAATTAGTGAAATCGTATTCTAAGGATCTTAAAACGTGATTATTCATTGAAAACTCACAACCGAATTTTTTGACCAAAAACAATACCTTCCTTTTGACGGAAGGTAAAAAACACTCTCAGAAACCGAGAAATCTCTATTGAAAAAACTATCACCTCTTTGAAGGACACTTTTCATTTTATTTTATTTTATTTTTAACAGCAATACACAATAATTCAAGTTGGCGACTGTTCAAGAGGAAAGTCCGTTGAAAGATGACAAATTTATAAGCAAAATAAAGAAACGTTGAAAGCATGTCAACAATTGAATCGTTGGTTTTGATATCAGCATTACATAATTCTCAATGCGATCGTCTCGTCATCGCTTACACAACTCTTGTCTTTTCGATCTGTAATTGTCAGTTGGTTAGGCGATTTCGGCCAGATCGTGACCCAGGATTTACAATTTATCCAACAACAACGAAGAGTAAAAGTATACCCAACTTTTAACAGTCCCAGAAAGATTTGGCTAGGTTTATTCAGAAGATTAATGACTCGATAAAATGTTTTTAATAAGCTCCGGTGGCTCAATGGTTAAAGCAACGCCTTTTAGTTATGAGTATGCTCGGGGTTCTGGGTTTGAATCTCACTAAGGTACTTAGCAACTAGGATTTAATCCTGTTGAGAGATTATGATTTCCTTCAAATTATTTTATTAAAAATCTTAAATCCTCGAAAGTTACTGGGCCTCGGCTTCAAGTCTAATATTACTAAAACTTTGAATCATTCGTAGCTCTGAACATTATAAAATAACTACGTAAAAACAGTTTGTAATATAGTTAAATGCTTTATGTTGTTACATAAATTTAACATAAATTTCAGTGCAGTGTTCTACATTAGAAAGCAGCCACAATACCTATCATTTACTCGATAAAAATATAACCACTTGAAAACTATAATTCTAGAAAAGGAATATGATTATGCTGGTTTAAATATCGTTTTCTCTCCTACATACAAGGAACTAGTGTTGTTCGTATCTGCAATATAGTAAAATGCATACAGCAATGAATATTTCAGTTTCTAGATGTTATCAAATTAGGCTTAAAGATATGACATAGTTTTCTGTAAACAATAATTTAATACATACATACATGCATACATACAACGTGTTAAAAACATATGTAACCAATTTTGAAGACTTATAGTACTGATCCAAATATTGTTTTTTATTATATTTAATATGATTCTGCACACATACAATTCTAATTATATCTATTTTTCATTGTATAAGGAAGTTCCTATTTGTCAAAGATTCTTCCAATTCATTAACAAGATTGGCGGTATTTCTGATGGATATATATAACATCTAATAGATGTTAGAAGAATTTTTTTCAGAAACTACTACTTCCGGTTGTTCAATTGTTACCAAAACCTTTTCAGCTCTTCCCAGGAATGTCATATTAAGTAATCCATAGTTAAACAATTCTTAAGTCTTATGGTTTTTGAGGAATCGTGTTTACAACATCCAGACATACATAGATACACTCATACACACATCCACACACACACACACACATACAGACATCATTTTAAAAATGTTATAATCGGATTCTAGGGACCTTAAATCGTGCTTATTCACTGAAATCTGGATATGCGAATTTTAGCATGAATCCAATACCTCTCTTAGCGGGAGGTAAAAAAACTTTGAAAATGTCACTAAAACTGTTGATTTTTTAACACTGACATCTATCATTTATAAACTATGTTATAATTATTTGAGTTTGGAGATGGTACATATACAAAATAATAGTAATAATGTAAATTTTAGAACTGACATTCAAAATTTTAGTAGTAAATATAACATAATTTGCAAATTACAGAAATAAGGTCAGCGCCTGTTTAGCTATATATTTTAATTTTTTTTGTTATTGTTGTTGCCATCGTTACATTATTTAATGTCATTCAGTATTTTAAGTTTCATTTATGTAATTGATTTGATTTTATAAGACTGAAGTCCAATTTATTTTAATTATTATATTGTTTCTACAGTCGTTTGTATAAATCTTATTATATTTAGCTTTAGTGCTGGACAGAATTAGTGACAATATTTAAATTTCTGTTTGTTCAACGAGCCTACACATAAAAATTCTGTAAGTACTTCGTTATAAATCGCATATAATGATCAAGTACTGGTCGGGTATAAATACTTCAAATGCGTGATATACTTCCTAGTAATTTGAAATGTACTATACTACGAGTAGTGAATAATGCCATATACCGCACTATTGCCTAGCTAAAGCAAGGCAAAAAGCCTCTAATAGACAGACACTAGCTGCGTGCAACCTGCAAGCTAGCTTGACCGCCCACTTCAAACACTAGCGCTATAGTAAATGCAATAGCAACACATCCAAGAAGTGAATTTATGACAAAAATACTAATTTTATTAGAAACTATCTAAAGACTAGCAGAACGCACTAATGAAAAATCTGTTGTAATCAACACAATACCTCCCGCTTTTTAATTTTTATTAATTTAAATACATACTTACATATTTACTAATCCTGCAAACTATATTAAGTTTTTTTGCATATATCTATTGCTTTACATGATCCATTTTGTTAATGCTGCAAACATAGCAAACTTAAACCGGATCATCCTGTACATCTAATATACATGCATGTTGGAAAATATATTATTTTTACAAACCTTAATTTCATTAGAATCAATACAACTTTCTTAACACGGTTTCATTATTAATTTTAATGTAATTCCTTCATAACAGTGACATTTGTTTAAATATGGCAAAATTGTTATTAAAATATTATGTTTTTGTTTGACGCATAGGCAAGATGATGCACAAAAATAAATTATTTTATAATTTAGTATTTAAAGTTATTTCAAGTTATTTACTAAGTGCTATTTTTATAGAATTGAAGAATGTACCATTATATCCAACTTTCATTAGTAAAAGTTGCTAAAGAATTATATTTAATGAATTATTTACAAGAAAAAATGTTAAAAGCTTGAATAAATGATACTTCCGGTTATTCGATATACACTAAAAACTAATGGGTTCTTTCCATATTAATATAGAATGGATATACAAAATTTAAAAATTTTCTGATTGATAGTATTTGAGTAATCGTGTCCACATAATCCACACACGCAGATACACACATACACACACACACATACACACACATACACACACACACATACACACATACATACCTACCTACAGACATCATTGTAAAAATATTAAAATCGGTTTCTGGGCACATCAAAACGTGCTCATTCACTAAAATATCTATATGCGATTTTTAGCACGATCCCTATATCTTCTAATTTTTCACTTTAAAATAAAATTATTAGTATTGTTGCATATCTGAAAGATTAATAACAAAACATTGTACCAACAACACACATTATTTTACTTCAAGAATTCAAGCTTATTCATTAAAGCATAATAATTATATTATGATGTTGCTATTATTATTGTTATTACTCGTATACTTAAATCAAAGTGATTTTTGTTCCTACCATAATGATTTCTTGTCATATTTTTGAGCAGAAACAAGGTGATAAAAAATCCTTATGTAAATTAAAATTATATTTTTTTATATAAGATTTGTGAAAGAGTTGTTTAAATTCTTTAGTAAACAAAGTGTTAAATACTCGTAGGTCTGTATTTTTTATAACAAACTTACATTAGAAGGGTCTCTTTTTTAACTATGTACTTATGTTAATTAATGTTGAAAGTTATAAGAATGTACAGGTTTTTTATAAGTTTGACACGAAAAAAGTTAAACATTTTGCCTTAACATAAATTTCGAGCTTTGGCCCTGCCCGACCCGAAGCCCGGCCCGATTTCGAGTCAATTTTCGAGCCGGGCTAGCTAATTTTTTTGTCGAGTCGATCTTCGAGTCGGGCTGGTAATTTTTATTTTCGGGCCGAGTCGATGCAAACCTCAAAGGCCGGCCCGGCCCGGCTCGAATGCATCTCTAATCAAAAACGGCAATTCTATGTTGGAATATATGGAAGTATTTCGCTGCTGCCATTAAAACTCTAGTAAGCGATTTTACATCCCCGTCTGTTTAAATTAATTTATCTGAGTAATAGATTACATCAATCTATAAAGAATAATAAACTTGTGTGGAATTTGACTCGAATCCGATTACTATATCATGTCAACCACATGGCCGTACATTAGTGCGTTTATAGGTTTTATATATTTATGATCTGTATTCCACAAATGGTCCATTGCTTATTGCTATTTTAATACGCTATAACTGAGTGCCAATTGACTTCTGCAGTTTCCAGGTTTATTATAGCTCTGCTGCCAGTGTTATAGCTGGTGTAAAGTATGCGAATTAAATGTGTTCTATTCATTTAGCTATGTATCGTAGGCCAGAGATCTTATCATTCCTAATACGGATAATCTACCTAATGGTATCTGAAGATATTTAACTGGGATATTATAATATGATCGTACCAGTATTTATACGGACGATTAACGTGTGTTGATCTAATATTATATGTTGCAAAATTGACATGATTTACTTATAACATGTGTCACATAACTTTTCGGAAAAAAAATCTGTTGTGGCCAACACAATACCTCTCGCTATTTCCATTTTATGTTATACCGTGAGTATTTTTTAACGAGAAACATTGGGTGTCATATCCTGTCTCATTTAAAATGAAACATAGGGAACGAATCTGACAGAAGTATTATATTTAAATATTGCAAGAAAAGCCGAGTCAGAAAACCACTCGAAACCATAAAATATATTTCGGACACAAGGTGCACACAATATTTTTTCTACATATAAATTTAATTTTTAGAAAACAGGTATAATTATTTAAACAAAATTAACCTCTAATGACATCTTGTCAATATGGCAGATAACCGTTGAATTTTCCTATAAGTTACGACTTGACATTTGATTGATAACAATATATTTGCCTGCCTCATTTAAAATAAAACATGGCAGATATATTATATATAAATTGTATGAGGAATTTAGCCGAGTCAGAACACTCGAGCACAAGATATGCATAATATTTTTAACTTAAAGCAGGTATAATATTTAAACAAAATTAACCTCTATTGACGTCTTGTCAAATGT
Organism: Ophonus ardosiacus; assembly: GCA_943142095.1. Classification (NCBI taxonomy): domain Eukaryota; kingdom Metazoa; phylum Arthropoda; class Insecta; order Coleoptera; family Carabidae; genus Ophonus; species Ophonus ardosiacus. The sequence goes on from OW964836.1 coordinate 39,435,697, forward strand.
CAGATTCGTTCCCTGTGTTTCATTTTAAATGGGACAGGCAAATACATTGCTGTCAATGTCAAATCGTAACCAAGGATATGACAAACCCAATGTTTCTCGTTAAAGAATACTCACTGCCGAAACGTCGTTTTATAATGCAAAAATTACAAAACTTTACCCAAATATTGTTTTTTATTGTATTGTATGTCTTCTGCATATAGTATCTATTTTTCATTGTATGAGGAAGTTTTTAAATGTCAGAGTTCTTCCAATACATTAACAAGATTGGCGATATTTCTTATGGATATATGCATTTTACTCATAATTTTAAATATTTAATTAATAAAACAATAAGATAGATTAAATATACTTTCCAGAAAAAGCTTTCAGATTGTCACTAAATCTGCTGATTTTTGACAATGATATTTAGCTGTCATTATAAATAGTGTTACAAATATTCGAATTTGCGACAAGGTAGAAAAAACGCTCCCTGTTCGAATTAAAAAAATTAACAACTAATTAATATGGTTTGTACTAAGATTCGCCTAGCTATTAATTACTAAACCGTAGTGTCATAAAAGCGCACTATACTGCTATGTTTAAATAAGAGTGAAACTGCGCTAATTAAAAGACACATGCATAAGTATCAACTTTCATCCTTCGGAATACTCACTCGTATAATGTTGGAAGCAGGAGAATAATGCAGCTAATTAAATGCACCACAATTATTTAAATTTATTTGGTTCAGTAGCTATAGCAACGTAGAGTATGAATATCCGCTTGGTCTAGTTTTCTTATGACTCTTAAGACGTGCACAACATTTTACTGCGGTATAAAATTAAACTGTTATGTTTATTGTAAGATTACAAAACAAACTCTCGCATAAGAAATGATTTATCGCTATTTTACTAGAAATTCGGATTTCACGTTGGCTTAACCCTTTGCATTCCATTTTTACCTTCCGTTACCTTTAGGTAAGGAAGGTATTGTCTTTGGTCAAAAAATTCTGTGGAGGGTTTTTAATAAATAAACACGTTATCATTTTTAAGACGCTGTCTGCATGTGTGTCTGTGTGTGTGTCCGTGCGTGTCTCCGTGTGTGACAAATTTTCTCCGACGATAACTCCAATACTACAATTCTAAAAATTATAATTCTTCCGTATTCCTCTTCCATACATCCATATGAAGAGCTGATTAGATTTTGATTATAATTGATCCACCGGAAGTACCTTTATTTGAAGTTTTTAACAGTTTTTCTTATAAAAACGCAGTTAGGTATTACTTTTTGACTTTATGTTACTATAAATATTGCCAGCTTTGCTATTTATCATGGAAACAGCTGATATATTCAAAAAATTCTAATTGACAGATGTCAGTGTCAAGTGCAAAACCAAATATGGAAAGTATAGAATCAGAATGCCGGGTATTTGAAGAAGGCGAAAGAGAAGATGGAAGGACTGTATCGCAAAAGACTTGAGAGAGGAAGAATTGTATGAAGAAGATGCGTTAGACAGGAAGGAGTGGAAGAGGAGAGTAAGAAACAGCGACCCCTAATAAAATTGGATTTATAAAATCTTTTTCAAGGAACTTTTGTTATGAATTTGTAGAAAATAGTATGTGTTCGTTTTACGATTTTACATGATATATAGAATCTTTTCGAAGGAACTTTTGGTATGGGATTTGTACAAAATACATCGAATTGACGGAAGGTTTTGTGCTGGCCACAACAGATTTTTTTCTGATTTATAGAAATGTGAAAAAACAGGAGACCTAGTAGACCACGGCACATGGCCAAAATCATGTCTGCACAATATTGAAATTGGCACATCTTAATGTTAATTTTGGTGTAAATAAACACTGATTTAAATTTTATTGTTTGACATATTGTTGTTAATGGTGAAGGATTTGGTCTAGGGCGTTTAGGAGATAAATTATCAAACAACAAACATTTCTCAAACTATAACTAGCATTGTAACCAGTAACCATTCAATTTTTTCTTCATCAGTAAAATATCTTTGAAGCATGATGTCAAATTCATTTGACATTGACACCTGTGACAATCTATTAATGACAGAATAGTAAATATTGCATTTTAGCTAAAACTCACGGTATGTAACATCAAGTAACCGCTCTGATTCTTACCCAGTACTCATAATAACATATACTTGTATTCCTCATAAAATTTAAGATCAGAAATTATTTAGTACCACCTCGTTTTTATTTCACAACCTATGCAGTACAATCTTGGATCTAGTCACGACTGCTAGACTATGATCACTACTGTCTCGGGTTCGAATCATGCCGAAGCTATTACTTGCCAAGTCAGCTACGCCCTCCAAGACATTTGATAAAAGATACCATATCAGTTCATCACAAAATGATATTGGAGAATTATGACCAAGTAATAAATTTTGTAACAATTGGTAGAGTAACATTGTACCATAGTCTGCGTGTAAAGCTGACTGTTACACCCAGAAATGGGTAATATGTCGTGATGATATATTTATTTATTAAAAAAAAAAATTAATGTAGAAGTCGAAACCAGTGCTAGAATTGACAAAAACCATTCGGCGTCTATCCTTGAGTGATCTTACTTTATCATCAAGTGAGCTATGTTCAAAAATTCGGGAACAATTTGATATAGATTTGAGTGATCGCTCGGTGATACGACGACTATGTGATGTAGGATTACTAGAAAAAAATCTGTTGTGGCCAGCACAAGACCTTCCGTCAGTTCGATGTATTTTGTACAAATTCCATATCAAAAGGACCTTGGAACAGTTTCTATATACTATCATGTAAAATCGAACGCGAACACATACTATTTTTTACAAATTCCATACCAAAAGTTCATTTGAAAAGGTTCTACAAATCCAATAAAATTATAACATAAACACACACTAAGTAAAATGCACTTGACACTTCCTTCATTTCTTTTTCAGCTTTCCCCTATTTTATTAGGGGTCGCTGTTTCCTCTTCTCTTCCACTTATTCCTGTCCAAAGCATTTTTTCACACAGTCCTTTCTCAAGTCTTCTGCGATACAGTCTTTCCATCTTCTCTTTGGCCTTCCTCGTACTCCCGGTATTGAAACTGCAAATCACTTGCGAGGGACAGTCTGTCACTTATGTTACTTTCTGATCCTATACTTTCCACTTTAGTTTTGCACTTGACACTGACATTTGTCAATTAGAATTTTTTGAATATATCTGCTGTTTCCATTCCTTTCTCTGCATGTCACTTGCGAGGAACACTATGACATATCAATTTTAGATCCTTTACTTTCTATATTTGGTTTTGCACTTGCAACTGACATCTGTCAATTAAATTTTTTTGTATATACCTATCAGCTGTTTACATGACAAATAGCAAAGCTGACTAATTTATGAAAATTAATTCCTTTATAACGCTTTAAATCTACATCTATTGAATATGAAGGAAAATGTATAATCAAACCGTATAGAGAGGAGTATTTTCTTTAATATGTATAATAACAAAAAGTCAAAAAATAATATTTAACTGCGTTTTTTAAGAAAAACTGTTAAAAACTTCAAATAAGGGTACTTCCGGTGGATCAAAACCAAAATCTAATCAACTCTTCATATGGTTGTACAGAAGAGGAATACGAAAGAATTATAATTTTTAGAATCGTAGTATTGGAGTTATCGTCGGAGAAAAATTTGTCACACACACACACACACACACACATACACACACACACGGACATCATCTTAAAAATGGTATATTCGTATTGTAGGGACCCTAAAACGTACTTATTCATTAAAAACTCACCACCGAATTTTTTGACCAAAGACAATACCTTTCTACCTAAAGGTGAGGGAAGGTAAAAAAAAATTAATTAAGAAAACCAGTGCTAGAATTCTCAAAAACCATTCGGCGTCTATCCTTAAGTGATCCTACTTTATCATCAAGTGAGCTATGTTCAAAAATTCAGGAACAGTTTGATGTAGATTTGAGTGTTCGCTCTGTGTTACGACGGCTATGTGATGTAGGATTACTAGAAAAAAATAGCCGTTAAGAAACTTCTACTATCAAAGAAGAACAGGAGGGCTCCAATTGCATTTGCCGAAGAACACTCATCGTGGACGAATAAATAATGGAATACTGTCCTTTGGAGCGATGAAAGCTAGTTTAAAATATTTGGCAATTGTTTTGTCGGCCACTGCACGTCACCTGTTAGTATGTCTTATTCTGCAACAAAACCCTAGTCGATACTAGATCGATAAATTTTTGTGTTGTTGCAAATAAAGCAACGAAGGACATTCCTACACCCATACACACTTTCATCAGCCGAATCGCTGAGTTTACGACCGTTACTACGGCTTACAAACAAACAAACAAACGCACGAGTATGCAGTAGATACACCGTGGTCGCAGTAACTTGGCTTTCACAAAAACAAAATGAAAGACACAGTTAGTATGCAGATAATAGATCGCTGAGCATTTAACTAGATTGTACAGTGCGATTTTTAACCTGTTTGATTGATTGACCAGTGAAACGTTCAGGTCGATCACGACTCGGAATACAACATCGGCTTCGTAATAGATATTGCAGAAGAATTTGCAATAGCAACCTAAATTTTAATAATCCAGAAGAGGATAAAGTTTGCCACATTGATTCATGATCCGAGCGTTCGACCAAGAAGAGATAATCAGACTTTTTTTACCTTTCGCTAAGAGAGTTACTGAATTTTTTTAAAAATCACAAATCCAGATTTTAGTGAATAAGTACGTTTTAAGGTCCTCCCCGATTATAATATTTTTACAATGATGTGTGTGTGTTTGTGTGTGTGTGTGTGTGTGTGTGTGTGTGTGTGTGTGTGTGTGTGTGTCTGGATGTTAGAAGGACGATTCCTCTAAAACTGTAATACTTAAGATTTGTTTAACTACGTATACCTCAATCTGAAATTAATGGAAAAAGCTAAAAACGAGGCTAAAAAGTTGTGAAAACAATTGGACCGGAAGTACTTACATGATTTTTTTTATCAAAATTTTGTATTATTGAAAGTTGAAAATCATGTAAATTCAAACGGTTGTAACTCGAGATCAGACGTAGTAAAATTAATCATGCCTGACATGAAAAGAAAGAAAAATTCATGCTAAATTTAGACTTTTATCGTGCGTTATTGTATCTTCAACCATGTGTGAGTGGTGCATGAAAACATAAGAAATAAACTATATTAATTTGTTCATTTCTCATATTTTCATGCACCACTCATACACGGTTATAGATAGAAAAATGGGCGATGAATGTCTAAATTCAGCATGAAATTCTCTTTCTTTTCATGTCACGCATTATTTTTTTTTTCGTCGGATCTCGAGTAACAGCTGAAGTTAAGTAGTAGTTCCTCAAAATATCTAAATATTATTTTTTGAAATTTTTTTATTACAAATATTGGAGAACATAAAATTCTACATCCAATACACTTAATTTTTTTTTTATCTTCTATATATATAAAGATTAAGAAAATATAATATATAGAATAATTTGTTATAATAAATCACACAGTCCAAACTACACCAAGGAAACCAGTTGTCAAATTCAAATGTTTGTAATTGACAGATAAATGTCAGTGTAAAAAATCAATAGTTTTACTGACATTACTGAAAGCTTTTTCTGGGAAGTACATTTAATATTTCTTATTAAGTTAATAATTTAATATTAAATTTCCAAATTTTTGCAAAATAACTTTTTTTAAAATGTCGCCTAAGGAAAACGAATTAAAATAACTACAAATTTATAATTGAATCATAATGTAATATTTAAAGTAGTCCTGAGATGTTTGTCTTCAGGCCTTTAACAAATTAGTTCAACATTTTCACTAAAATTATTCCAAGTAGATTTTAAAACTCATATCTCTGTCGATAATGTAAATATCATCATAATTTGTTCGTTGAAAGGCATCGGAGAAACAGGTCTTGGGCTGCACGCTTTAAGCCAGCAGCGCGACTTCATTTAATGCGTGAAATAAAACAATGAGAATATTCAACAGTCAAACATAAATTTTACGCTTTTTGCTGCAAGCCGAGCAGCGATGACTGAGCTAGAGAACTCGACTACGTCACGGTAAACTTGCCGGTAGGATAGCGGGTCCTTTTTTACACCGATCTAACAATGTCATTGTAGAAGAAGGAGATACTGTATATACACTAAGATCAATGTCTTGATAATATTATTGTATTGAGATGATAGATGTTATAATTAATTTTCTTTGTTTAGAAATTAGAATCATATATTCTAGCACTCTTATTGATGCTAGAACGATTTTGTTAACTTATTGTTATTTCTGGTTGGTATGACTGCACTAAATAAACCAATATCTAACATTTTTACCTCCCGCTACCCTAGGTGAGGGAGGTATAGGGATCGTGCTAAAAATCGGATATAGATATTTTAGTGAATAAGCACGTTTTGATGTCCCCAGAATCCGATTTTAACATTTTTACAATGATATCTGTAGGTATGTATGTGTGTGTGTGGATCTTGTGGACATGATTACTCAAATACTATCAATCAGAAAAATTTGAAATTTTGTATATCCATTCTATAATAATGTGGGAAGAGCTCATTAGTTTTTAGTGTATATCGGATAACCGGAAGTATCATTTATACAAGCTTTAAGAGTTTTTCTTCATTGAATATAATTTTTTAGCAACTTTTACCAATACAAATTGAATATAATGGCTCAATCTTCAATTCTCCGATAATAGCATTTAGTAAATAACTTGAAATAACTTTAAATTATAAAATAATTTATTTTTGTACAACACTTTGCCTCTAAATGGCACAAAAGTGACCCCTGTGGTGCACTCTCCACGCCAGCAATGAGTGCCCGTGAGGTGACGCCTGGTAAGCGCCCGCACGGTACAAATATGTCATCATCATTACCGATATCTGCGATAAATCAGATTGGCACACCCAGAAATGGGTAATATGCCGTGATGATATATTTATTTATTTTACTTTGCCTCTGCGTCAAACAAAACAATACTTTAATAACAAATTTGACATATTTAAACAAATGTCACTGTCACGAAGCAATTTTCATTAAAATTAATAATGAAACCGTGTTAAGAAGAATTTAGTAGTTTAAATATGATTCTAATGAAATTAAGGTTTGTAAAAATAATATATTTTCCATCATACATAAATATTAGATATACAGGATAATTCGATTTAAGTTTGATGTTTGCAGCATTATATATCAAACAGCTCTCAATAAGAACGTGATTTCAAAGTGTCAAATAATATTTTGCAACTACACATTTACGAAATGGATAATGTACGGCGAAGAATTTACACAGATTGCCTTTTAGAGCATAAGGAAGTTTGCTGATGATTTTGGCAATAATGTGTGTGTGACGATTTTTCCTTAAAATATATTAATGATCCAAAACTTCGCAAAGTAGGTATTTAATATATAATTTGAAACAACGTATTAGATTTTGACTATATATGATAAACCGGATGTAGTACTTAATTTGAAGCTCTAACAGATTTTCAGGAAAAACATAATAAAATATAATCCAAAATTTCATATTACAAACTTTTCTATTTATTGGAAAAACAAAGTAGATTTTGTTTACGAACGATCAATCGGAAGTGAAACTTTACTTAAAGCTCATTGCTACTTTAAACATGGAATTGGCAGGAGGTTATGTGCTGGCCACATCAGATTTTTTAAAAGAAATTGTGGTTGTTAAAAAGCATCAAACAAAAATTATAATCATACTTGATTTAATATTACTTTGACAGCTATATCATATTCATAAATAACTATAAAATATGAGACAGTAATAAACATATTTTCTCTACAATTACATACACAAGTGTCCAACATTAACAAGTTATAAATATTCTTACTCATTTATTAATCAAAACATTTATATTTTTTGCCTTTATTTAATTGCACACGATACGTGCAAAATTAATTTAAATTTTTCGCGAGCTGTCAAACATATAATTTGCCAATTGGAAAAATACCAACGCATGTAACTTGCTGAATAAAATAACTTAGCAACTTTTGCCCTAATCAGCGATAGTTATCTGTGATTAAGAAGCCTTTCTACAAATACAAATGCAACGCGAAATGCTCGTACATGCATTGCGTAATAAATTATGCGTACACAAGATCTAGTTGTATTGCACCATTGTTCCAAGTACACTTGTTCACCTACACCAGAGAAATCGGAGAAATTTATTGGGATATTGCGGTAATGCAAAGTATAACATTACAGAGAACCAGCTGCTTTAAAGGTATCAAAATAAAAACAGAAATCAAAAACTGGAAGAAATCAGCCATAGTGTTATGTTGGAAAGACATTTTGGGCTATAAGTGGACAAAGAAATTCATTTTATCCTTGTTGACAAACGCCAAATAGCTATTAGCTCTGAGCAAAAAGGACCTTATCATTTCTGTTTCATTGGTATAATTGAAAAAATCTGTTGTTGGGGTCCCGTGGCCGCGTGCCTGAGTGTCTGGTCGCGAACCTAGGGGATCCGGGTTCGATCCCGACCGACGCCAAATATTTCCAATTTTAAATGGCACAAAAGTGACCCCTGTGGTGCACTCTCCACACCAGCTATGAGTGCCCGCGAGGTGACGCCTGGTAAGCGCCCACACGGTAAAATATATCGTCATCATTACCGAAGTCTACATGTGTTGTAGATACTGGCACACCCAGAAATGGGTAATAAGCCGTGATGATATATTATTTTATTATTATCTGTTGTGGCCTCTTGCATTTCCATGTTAGGCTATATAAGTATTGTATTGTACTTCGCTATCGAAGTATATCTATTTTTCTTTGTATGAGGAAGTTCCTAATTGTCAGAGATTCTTCCAATTCATTAACAAGATTGGCTGTATTTCTTATGGATATATGCATCTTACCTTCAATGTTAAATATTTAATTAATAAAACAATAAGAAAGATTAAATGTACTTCCCAGAAAAAGCTTACAGAATATCACTAAAACTGTTGATTTTTGACACTGACATTGTCATTCAAAAACTATGTTATAAACATTTGAATTGGTCAACTGGTTTCCTTAGTGCCTCAGCCTCTGCGATTAGATTACTCTATATATTATAGTGTCTTTATCTCTAAATCTATACAAGATATATTAAAAAATTATTAGATGGAGAATTTTATGTTCTTCAATATTTAATAACAAAAATTTCCAAAAAATTATATTTAGAAATTTTTTTCTAAGAAACTACTACTTCCGGTTGTTCAATTTTACCAAAACCTTTTCAGCTCTTCCCAGGAATATCAGATTGAGAAATCCATAGTTAAACAGTTCTTAAGTCTTATAGTTTTTGAGGAATCGTCCCTCTAACATTTATACATACACACAAACACACATATACACACATCCACGCACACACACACACACACACACACACACAGACATCATTTTAAAAATGTTATAATCGAATTCTAGGGAGCTTAAATCGTGCTTATTCACTAAAATCTGGATATGCGAATTTTAGCATGAATCCAATACCTCCCTTAGCGAAAGATAAAAATTATAACGAACCGTTTAAAATTTTTACGAGTGTTTATGAATACGGTCATTAATGATATAAAATTAATTAATTAATTCAATAATTTATCGTTCATAAACCGTCGTATGCGTTTTAAGTGAGTTTATGTTTTAAAATCTAAATTATAAATTGTAAATTAGTAAATTAAATTAATCATAAACCAGGCCTTAGGTTAAGCGATACTCGTAAGTTAAAATTAAAATTCAAATTAGTCGAAATGCATACCACTCCGCTATACTTACGTTCAACGTATAAGATTATTTCAACCTCCCTATGCAATATTTCATTATTCCTTTGTTTACTCTAATCTATTTTGATTGCTGCGATTATGTATTTTGTGATTGTTGGCCATAAATAACTAGCAAGGCAAACATTTCTCCAGAATCAATTTTTCGTCATTGGCAATCACGCATTGCTCCCAGTATCGACTGCTCTCTAATCTTCACATAAATCACCGATCCTTCGCGTCTGTTTTTCGAGATATACTGCACGATATAATAACACTATACTGCTTCAAATCCCGACCCGAGTCTCATAAATAAACTTTAATTCTACAAAAATCTTCACCGACTGTAACATCTCAATTTATATCTATCGGTTTGAATACCTACATCAGAGTATGCGCTCGACCACATAAATTCAACTCCAAACATCAAATTTGCAATGTAGCATTTATACAATGGTCTCTTACAAGCGATATAGTCGACCAAACAAGTTGAAGGCATGTGTGCGGGGTATAAAAGGAAGTAACGGATTGGGCGAATGGAAACACAGACAAAATGATTATTGGTTACATATCGTAAGTTTACTATATGAGAAAATGTAACACGATCTATTGAACGAATAAATGTTTGGTATGAGCTTACATCAAATGCGAGGAATTTATGAAATTCTGCCTTTGAGATTTGAGTCCGACAATATTTTGTAATGCAAATTTGAGAAAATTCCAAAGAACTTACATCCGTACACGAATGTCATAATAGTTCGGCCGGTTTATATTTTAAAAAAAATCTGTTGTGGCCAACACAAGATCTCTCGCCATTTCCATATGAGGCTATATAAGTATTATCAGTGAGCACCTATAATTTATACTCACTGGTATTATACATATTTAACATTTCTGCTTCTTAGGAAAGAAAGAAATACCGAAAGAGACCAGAGTACAAATATTTAAGAAAGTAGTGACACCTATACTCACACACGGAGCTGAAACATGGACATTTAAGGCAGACAAAAAAAAAAAAAATTATGGCCATCGAAATGAGATTCTTGAGAAAAATAGAGGGGAAAACAAGACTGGACAGAATTGAAAACACAACCTACAGACAAAACTTAAAAGTAAAATCAATAGAAGATAAGATAGCAGAAGGACAGCTGAAATGGTATGGTCATGTAGAAAGGATGGGAGAAGAGAGAATAGTTAAAAAGGTGTTTGAAGCAAAAATTGGAAGAAAGAAACCTCGAGGATGACCAAGAAGAACGTGGCTGGAAGAAATAAAGGATGCAGCGCAAAGAAGAGGTCTAACTTGGGAAGAAACGAAGACAGCAACACAAGATAGAGCAGAGTGGAAAGAAATATGGAGAAGACTAACGAACCAGAACTCAACCCGCTCCCCCGCAACTCGGGGAAACGCCTTATACCCGTGAGGGTAGAAAGGTGCAGGATTAAGTAAATAAGTAACATTTCTGGTACACACAAAAACACATATCTTCTTTATATATTTATATAGTTTCTTAGAAAAATTCTTCTAAATATGTTTTGGAAATTTTTGTTATTACAAATATTGAAGAATATAAAATTCTCCATCTAATACGCTTAAAATTTTTATTATATTTTTTATATATTTAGAGATAAAGGCACTATAATATATAGAATAATCGGATGTAATACATCGCAGAGGCTAAACTACACTAAGGAAATCAGTTGACAAATTCAAATGTTTATAACATACTATGTAAATGGCAGATATCAGTGTCAAAAATCAACAGTTTTAGTGACATTCTGAAAGCTTTTTCCGGCAAGTACATTTAATCTTTCTCATTGTTTTATTAATTAAATATTTAAAATTATAGGTAAAATGAATAAATCCATTAGAAATACCGCCAGTCTTGTTAATGAATTGGAAGAATCTCTGACATTTAGAAACTTCCTCATACAATGGAAAATAGATATGATTAGAATTGTATGTTTTCAGAAGGCATGTTAAATACAACAGAAAACAATATTTGGGTAAAGTTCTGTAATTTTTTTGTTATAAAACGACGGTTCGATAGCGAAGTGCAATAATAGATATTTACACACCAAGTGAGCTAAGGTAATGTTTATTCATGAGAAGAAAGTTTCTTCGAGTGAATAAACATTCTTAGCTCACGTGGTTTGTACAATATTTTATTTAATTTTAACGAAATACTAATAAAAACCATAATAATAATTAATTTTGACAAAATAAAAAACTGATCAGTTAGTAGGCTGAGCATGACAATCGTCGCTGATAGACGTTAAGTCATGTATTTAAAATGCTTTATTGTCTGTCATTTGTGTCGTGAAAAATAATGAAACTGGCTGATAATGTCTTATAAATATTATGGTGAGTGTTATTTCGTACCAGAAATTATTTTAAATTCTTTATTTGTTGCAGAGTGAGTTAAAATTTTGTGAGAGTGATTTCAATTTTTTTAAATTCACATGTGAAAAAAGTGTTACTTATAGTTGTTGCTATGGAGTTAATAATGACAGTTTAAAACGTCAAAATTGAATGAAATACTTATATAACATGAAATGTAAATAGCGAGAGGTATTGTGATAACCACAATAGATTTTTATAAGTTTAAAATCTATATTTTAATCTAGCCAGAAGATTTTGTAGAAATTTCTCATCATTTGCCTAGATTTTACATTTTTTATTGGAATTGGACCGAATTATTATGAACTTAGGTTTGTATATTTAATGTAAAATATAGAAGTTTAATTTACCATTTAACAGGAAAAACAAAATGTGTGTTCACCCTTAATCTATCAAAATTAACACCTATTTAACCCACCCTTATAGCCCTATATTTTCGTATCAAGCTATTTAATCAACCTTTTGTTAGGATAGCGAGTCTGTCACGACACAAGGCAAATAAACTGGTATACTTGTTTATATATATACATATACACCAGGTGGCGTAAGCCACTCGTCCAGGTAAACGATAAAGGTTAGGGAAAACACCCTCTGTTGCTAACACGCTAGTCATTAACTTGCTACTGTTTGATGATCGGATATGCGATATAGCAGTCAACAAGTTAAGGACCCTCCCGACATATCGATGTGCGATTTATTTAATTCTTCAATCTTGGACCATCCAAAAACTCCAGAACGAGATTCGCCGAGTGATATAAATACATCGGTGGAAATGGCCGCCATATTTTGGATATTGTTTTTGAAACATAACACTGTAGAGCATTAGAAAATGCAAGTTCTACTACATATTTTGGTGTATTACTTTGTTACCTTCCGTCACTTATAGGTAAGGAAGGTATTGTCTATGGTCAAAAAATTCGGTGATGAGTTTTCGTCACTTTTAGGTAAGGAAGGTATTGCCTTTGATCAAAAAATTAGGTGGTGAGTTTTTAATAAATAACAACGTTTTACTGTCCCTGTATGTGTGTCTGAATGTGTGTGTCTGTGTGTCCATGTGTGACAAATACTACTACAATATGAAGAGCTGATTAAATATTGGTTATAATTGGTGTATCGGGAGTTTCCCTTATTTGAAGTTCTTAACAGTTTTTCTTGAAAAAACTCATTTTTAACATTTTATTTGATTATCAATATGAAATAATATCGTATTGTCTATACGGTTTGATTATCACATCCAATAGACATAGAGGTAAAGAATTATTAAGACATTAACTTTCATAAATCAGCTAGTTTTGCTGTTATCACGAAAACAGATGATATATTCAAATAATTTTAATTGACAGATGTCTGCGTTAAGTGCAATTTACACAGTAATATGTTTTTGTTATAATTTTATTGGATCTATAGAATCTTTGCCAAGGAACTTTCGGTATGGAACTTGTACAAAATAGTATATGTTCGTGCTACAATTTACTGGATATGTAGATTATTTTCCAAGGAACATTTGGTATGGGATTTATACAAAATACATAGAATTGACGGTAGGTATTGTGCTAGGCACATCAGATTTATTTTAAATAAATACACATTAAGTTATGACAGTTTAAAATTCATATGAAACTGTTGGCGGACCCTATACAAGTATCAAGTAGTCGATGATATTTTTACTGCAAGTTTGTGAGTCACTCTTTCCATTAGATTCCTCCGTTATCTCTCACTCCCATTCCAAAACTCTTATAAAGTCTCTCATATCTCTCCGTTAATGAAGTATGCATGTTGCTACCGTGATATCCTTTATCACCTCGTACAACACGCACACGGATCTTCGTTCTCTTACCGAAGAAGCCTTGTGAGATGTATTCATTACCCTTTCGCGGAAAAATCCCACCTTACATCATTAATTACTGAGATAAAACATAGTTGATAATCTGCATTGACGGGCACAGACGTAGTTTTGTTGCTACTACGTGCGGGGCCATTTTTACAAACTCTGATTGAACGTAAGTGGTTGTTTTTCCAGTAATGGAATTATTGTTGCAATTAACTTATTAAAAGAGAAAAATAAGGATGTGTGTGCATTCATACGAGTAATTATAGATAAGGTAAAATGTTGTGTTTGATGTTTGTATTATGTACTGACAGTTTGAAATATCTTCTTAGTCACAAGAAGAAATTCATATCACTCTTGTCCACAAACGCCAAAGATCTATTAGGTCTTGGAAAATAATCTGATGTGGCCAACACACCAAAAGTTCTTTGGAAAGATTCTATATATCCAGTAAAATTGTAACACGCGCATATACTATTTTCTAAAAATTCCATACCGAAAGTTCCTTGAAAAAGCTTTTCTCCAACACTATTTTGGAATCTATACATTCCATAATTAAAAATTATGTTGGAATCAATATCCGGTATATCAAATATCTGGTTTGTTTGAAAGGCTGAAAACTATCACCAACAAAACTATTTTAAGAAAATCAAAAGCTATAATTAATATTTTATAAACAAAATAATTACCTCTCACTCAAATGATATTACAAAACTTTTAATTTTTCTTTTCAACCTATAATTACTTCAACAATTCCATTTATCACTCTCCTTAGAAAATTCCAAAACAACCAGACTTCCTTCAAAAAACAAATCACCAACAATCAAAACAAATAAAAAACCATCCTGTAAGACAAGTAGCAGAGTATTAACCTTTCTGTATAATGAAGTAACACCCGGTACATGGATAATTTTGTTGTTCAAGTAATTGATTAGAGTGTTGTTCATGTATGTTTAACATAGCCGGATAAGTAAATGATTACCGTACCCGCGTGTTCATAATTAGAGTAATTATAATTATTGGTTTTGTGTGAGTGTTGATTTTTACACTACCAAAGGAGAGAAAAGTAGTTGTTTTATTTAAAAATCATAATAGATCGAGCGGTTTACATTTTCAACAGAGAAATTTTTAAAAATTCTTTCGCGTAATTTAAAATGTAGATACTTACAAAAACTGAATAAGTTGGACGAAATATTATAACCGAAATCTAATCAGCTCTTCATATGGATGTAAAAAAGAGGTATACGAAACAATTATAATTTTTAGAATGGGTTCCGATTTCTGTCACTATATACGTAATGTTATATTGAAAACATATATAAAAATATAAATTTTATTTTAAAATAATTATTTGTTTTTTAATAAATTAAGAAAGAAAAATTTCTGTGACGTCTTTATATTGAACTGGGGGAGGGGAAGCATGTTTAAGAATGTTATCAATAGATGGCATGGCGTGCGAGAAAGTTTTAATTTGAATTTGACATTAGTTCATTTTTCTCTCTCTCTGGTCTCTCAAATACATTAATTACTTAATAAATAAACACATAGGTAGTTACTTGTAATTTAAAATATCGATACCAAAAAGATAAACTAAAATACTAACCTCCAAACTATTATTGAATCGTCAAACAGGTGATCTACATTACCCGCACAAACATACCATTACTATGGGACGGCACCACGCTGTGACTTTACGACTATTCATTGGTGCGGCGTAATTCTACGTCATACATGGCGGGAATACAAATAATCAAATTTCATTATTTTTTTCTGGCTAATTAATAAAAATTTTGTCAAAAGAAAAAATATAGATAGCAAGTTTTTACCTTCTCTTTAAAAATATTCAATAAAAAAAGGTACGCAAGTAGCCCATTGTAGTTTTGGAGTTATTTTCGGAGAAAAATTTGTCACACACACACACACACACACACACACGCACTAAAGCGTCATAAAATTGATAATTAATACTCAAGAAAAAATGTAGTTCGATATTTACTATCTCCACAAGTCAATCTTACATATGACTGCTATGTCGTTATATTACATAACCCAACAAAATGCCGTATTGCTGTGTAAAGGAATACAGAAATAAAATAGAACATTCATTTACAAAAACGAATATAAAAAATGCTTAGATTAGACTGGAGCAATAGCTCAAGAAGAATGAAAAATAACGATAAATTAAAATAAAAAATTATAATCTTTATTTATTGAGCAATTGTATTATATATATTTTACAATAAATTGTGGTACTACATCATAAATTAACCTCCCGTTTCTGGATGACTTCCTTCATCCAATCTTATCCCGACCCTATATCGTCTAACAGAACCGTTTCTTTTCTTCCTTCTCTCGTAACTTCCCTGCACGAAATCCTTAAATGCCTGATAGTTTCCTCTTCTCTCCCGCATAGCCTGCAACTCCTCTCATCACTTGATAGCCAGTATTTATTGTTCCTCTCTTCATTAATATATCTGAACCTGGGAATCATCTTGATGTTTTTCTTTTCATCTAATAAATAGAGTAGTACTGTAAGTACAAATTTTTTTGTTATGGTGGAAGATATTATAATATTCTGCATGTACTGGTGTACATATAAAATTCGAATGTAAATTTAAAATGACACAAATTGTGCTGAGTAATTTAATATACCGGCTACAAAAACCGAGTCCCGATAATGTAAAATAAAGTTCCCTTTCACTAAAACTCATTACAATTTAATTTAGCTTACGAGGAATTTATATGTGATGTGTTTTGTTTCTCCACTAGCAGATTTTTTTACTTTTCTTTCAGCTTTCAATTTAACCTTACATTGACAAAAGAAACGCAGTAAAGAAAACAATTTCGTACTTTAATAAAATTAAGTATATTAACAAGAAAGATCAATTTTACTGAAATTAATAATCAACTTCTATGAAAGTTTAATCAGCTTAAGAATAGGAAATATTTAGTAAAAAAATGTCTTTAATATGGAAAAATAAAAGGTATTACTATTTCTTATAAACTACAAAAATATTTTTTGTACTCCATCTCTAATGCCCAGTTTTATAAACATCGAATACCTTGCTGAGTTATTACTTTGAAAGTAAATTTAATCGATGAGTAAATAAAAATGTCTGTTTTATAAAATAAGTTGCAGAGTAAAATAAGTACTTGCAGAGTAAATATTTTATTCTAGTGATTTACCGACAGAGACATCGTTTATTATTATTCAAAAGTCAAAATAAAGTGTCATAAAGTGTCAGTTCTCATTGAAAATGGAAAAAAGAGAGAATGGCGAAAGAATTATACTGAAATAGATAAAGCGAACATGTTACAGATAACAAAAAAAATATATATTAGAATTATTGAAAACAAGCAGACAGACGCAGCAAGCGTCAAAAGCAAAAATAGTGCATGGGATGAGATTTGTAAAGAATTTAATGCAGTTTCACAAAGTTAAAAAAATTCTTCTAAATATTATTTTATTGAAACTTCCTCATAGAATGAAAAAATAGAATTAGATTTTTTTGCGTGCTCAAGAAATGATATACAATAATATCAGTCGTTACCTCAAAAGTCAATTTTGCTCAAAAAGTTCAAAATTTTAAAAAATCCAATTTGTATGTTTTTAGATACTTTCCATCATGCTGATTTCAAATTTCGAAACCGCAGGTCGCTATCTTTTTTCGTTTCCGAGATATTTACATTTAAAGTCATGGCCAAAAATACCCATTTTTGGGTTGTAACCCTAAAACGGATGGAAATACGGACTTGGCGACATCACCATTCGATTCTACGGATAAAATTACATAAGTATACTAATTTTCAATATTTTTGAACAACGCACACAATTTCTAGAGTAAAATAATTGAAAATGGTCAAAAATCGCAAAATTTCTAAGGGGTACCCCTTACGATTTTTTCAGATTTTGGGCGTTTTCAGTTATTTTGTTCTGGAGATTGTATACATTGTTGAAAAATTATGAAAATTGGTATACTTATGTAATTTTGCCCGTAGAATCGAATGGTGATATCAGCAAGTCAGTATTTCCACCCATTTTAGGGTTATAACCCAAAAATGGGTGTTTTTGAGATCCAACTTTGAAGGCAAATATCTCGGGAACGAATAAAGATATCGACCTGCGGTTTCAAAATTTGGAATCAGCTCGTTGAGAAGTATATAATAGTGTAATAATTGGATTTTTAAAAATTTTGAAGTTTTTAGCCAAAAATGGGTGTCTTTCTAGGAGTGTAACTTATATTATGAGAGCGCTTTCAAAATTGAATTTCTTTAAAATAAATGATTCTGTGTTCTGGCAATTAGCAAACAAACAAAAGCTATTTCTCTAAAGGAAACAATCTGCACATGTTGAGGGCTGACAGGCATCAGAAACATGTTGACTTTTTAGGGCGTAGGGCCAGCAGATCTGTTGAAAACGAGAACTATGACTAATCAGTTATCATCAGTTTCATCTCCGAACAGCGGCAGTATGTTACGTTTAATAAGACACAACAGAAGGCCGACGAAAAGTTGCTAAGCATTAATAACTGAAAGAAGCATATGGTTGTCTAATCAGTGAAGAGATGTAGATTAAGAAAACAATAGTATTGTTTTTACTTTGTCCAGCTATAAAATTATAAATATCGCAATTATGACAAGGCGGCACATAATTGTCAGTGATTGCTTTTATGAAAATGAAGACCGTAGTTCTAAAAATTGTTTCAAACAAAAATAACATTTATATTAAAAGAACAGTAAGATTGTTTTATTAATTTTTCTGAAGATACGAGCCAAACTCATAATAATTCGGCCGATATACATTTTCAACAAACAAATAAAATCTACACAAATTGCAAGAAATTTCCACAATTTTTACCTCTCGCTAAGAGAAGTATTGGATTCATGCTAAAATTAGCATATCCAGATTTTATTGAATAAGCACGATTTAAGGTCCCTACAATCCGATTATAACATTTTTAAAATGATGTCTGTGTGTGTGGATGTGTGTATGTGTGTATGTCTGGATGTTGGAGGGACGATTCCTCAAAAACTATAAGACTTAAAAAATATATAACTGCAGTTTCCTCAATCTGACATTCCTGGGAAGAGCTGAAAAGGTTTTGGTAACAACTGAACAACCGGAAGTAGTAGTTTCTTAGAAAAATTCTTCCAAATTTAATTTTTTGGGAGTTTTTTTTTATTAAATATTGAAGAACATAAAACAGAACAGAAGTAAAGACACTATAATTTATAAAGTAAACTAATCGCAGAGGCTAAGGCACTAAGGAAACCAGTTGACAAATTCCAATGTTTATAACATAGTTTGTGAATGACACATGTCAGTGTCAAAAATCAACAGTTTTACTAGTTTTAGTGACATTCTGATAGCTTTTTCTGGGAAGTATATTTAATATTTCTTATTGTTTTATTAATTAAATATTTGAAATTATAGGTAATATATCCATCAGAAATACCGCCAATCTGGTTAATGAATTGAAAGAATCTCTGGCATTTAAAAACGTCCTCATACAATGAAAAATAGATATAATTAGAATTATATGTGTGCAGAAGGCGGTTCGAAAGCGAAGTGCAATACAATACTTATATAGCCTAATATGGAAATGGCGAGAGGTCTTGTGCAGGCCACAACAATTTTTCCCCTGTTTTTCGTGGTCACCCTGTATTTTGTTAGTCTAAAATTTAGACATATTTTAAACTATCTAGTCGAAAGAAATTTGTAGAAATTTTTCAACATTTATAATTTGTTTGTAAACCTGCCGAACTCTTAAGAACTTGACCTCATATATTTAAAATATTTTGTTTAATGAAGATTCTATTGTATCTGAATACATAAATACCAGAAACAAGCTTCTTACTTTAAAACATAATACAGTAATAAAACCTTCTTATTTAATCTTAACCTATAAAACTAATCGGGATATCCTGTCTGTTAAATACTACAGATACCAAAGATATCTCCCTTTCGATATACACACAAACTTCATCAGATAAAACCCTCTCTCTTTGCTTGTGTATACCGCGTGGCAAATCGTCCTTCTTAGAACATCATGCATTAATAAGACATTTTAGATATCAGCTCGATGGTAGGATAAAAAATCCGTGGCAGAGATGCTGACACTTTATTTACTCTCGTTGGTGGTCCAGCGGTGTCTTTGATCTATAATTTCATTACCCGGGAGTAAAAATGTCACCGATTTTAAAAAACGACAAATTCAGCGAAGGACGAGGTAATTGATTAATGGTAAAAACATGAATAGGAGAGAAAAAGTTGGGTCTGTTGATGAGGATAATGATTTTCTGCAATAGTTGTTTATATACGGGTATACTTTTTACTGGACAATGCCATTCTTACGTGGTGAATACTATAGTGTTTAACTTTTTTGATACGATGTACTTGCAGTTTTCTCCGTTAAATTGTGTATAAAGCCCAAACTCATAATTAAAGCTCGGATTTTATGCAAAATGCATAGTCGTAGTCGTGTAGAACAGGTCTTAGATGTATTATGCCTAACAGAACTAAAGTTGGTATAGATGTTGAACACCTTCCACTCTGCCTTTGAAGTTCTCCAACACACAGCACTTTTAACCAATCAGAAGAATTCGGTATATGTCTTTGAAATTCCCAAGTATAAATATAAAAAAAATCTGATGTGGTCAACATAAAACCTCCCGCTATTTAATTTTTATTAATTTAAGTACATACCTACCTACGTATTTACTAACGCTGTAAACTGTTCCATTGCAGAAAACTATTGCTTTATTTACTATTTTCTTTTTAAAATGTCACTATTATTAATTTGAAGTAATAAGTTTTCTGACAATGACATTTACTGTCAGTTACATTCATTTGAAATATGAACTGTGTAAGTTTTTATCCTAGGCTTCGCGACTAATAAAAAAAAATATTTTTAAATTTATCTGTAAAATATATAGAAAAAATATTAATGTATTCCTGCAGAAAATTCAATAATCTTTAATTTTCGTAAAACATAAAATTCGAAAAAATGGCATTTAATAGTATTTTTTGAAGAAAAACCATTATGAGCTTCTAGTAAAGTACCATTTCCGTTTATCCGATTTACACCAAAATCTAATGGCTTCTATTCCTATTAGAATAGGGTAAAAATACAAGGTTTCAGAATTTTCTGAATGATAGTATTTGAGTTAGAGTGCAAACAAAATTCGTACACATACACACACACACACACACACACACACACACACACACACACACATACACACATACAGACATCATCGTAAAAATGTTAAAAATGGATTCTAGTGACCTTAAAACATGGTCATTTACTAAAATCTCGATATTAAATTTTTAGCACGAACCCTGTACCTCCCTTACCAAGGGTAGCAGGAGGTAAAAATATCATCACGGCATATTATCCATTACTGGGTGTGCTAGTAGCTACAATGCATGTAGACATCGGTAATGATGACCATATATTTTTACCGTGTGGGCGCTTACCAGGCGTCACCTCACAGGCACTCATAGCTGGTGTGGAGAGTGCACCACAGAGATCACTTTGTGCGATTAAAAGTCTGCAGTGTCGCAAATATAGTATTTATTTTGCAATTGTGACAGTTTTACAAACATGTATGAAACTGAAACAGTGAATTCTGATTGGCTAGCGGTACAGCAGTAAGGTAGAAAGTTGGCCATCTTCTGCGTTACATATCATTATAAATCAGCATAATTTTGCGTTACCTTACTGCAACTGCGTTACCGCTTGCGTTACTAGTTATAAATAGGCCTTACGACGCCAAATAGTTTGAAATATATGTTTAGGTTCCTAAAATTCAAAATTTCCTATCCTTCGTTAATTTCTAATACGAATACATGACTAACTTATTTTATTACAAAATGTTAAATGTCTGCTTTGCATCTATATGCTTCATTAATAACATACATACATACATACATAAAATCAAGCGTGTCCCACTTAGTGGGTTAGCAAAAACCCGAAAACAATATTAACAATAAGAAAAGGGATAAGAGTAAGAGCTCAGCTGACTCACTTCACTCTTTAACAACATTCTTCTTTCGCCTTGTCCACAATCATCATAGCATTTCTACATATGAACATATTAAAGTAGCGATATTCGGTAGCGAATAACCGCATCCGGGCCACAATAATAGTTACGCAACAATCATCCTTCTCACATTCCTATCCATGCACACTTCTTTCACCTTAGCCACATTCACAAACGTATTCATACATAAGAGCAGGAACATATTAAAGTGACCGATTTTCGGTAGCGAATAACCGCATCCGGACCACAATAATAGTTACACAAAAAATCATCCTTCGCCACACATTCCTGTACAAACATACTTCGTTCACCTCGTCCACATAAATGTTCAGCTGTCTCATAAAACATTCTTACTAACCATACATCTTCACACCACAATATTTACGAAACTATCATTCCTATCCAGGCACACTTCTTTCACCTCAGCCACATTCATAATCTTTACACTCGGAAACTTACGCTCCTTCAAAACACTGCCACACTGGACGGCCACGCAATCGAACACCCTCAACTTTACCACCCTCAACTTTACCAACATATATGTGTTCATTAATAACAACAGCTTTAATTCTATTTAGCATTGTATCCACAATCTCTGCACATTTTTCTGTTAGAATATTGTCCCATATATCTTACAAGACACGTAAATAATTCACTAACTTCAAGAGAATTTCATTGCTCATTTGGTAGATCACGAGACAGAGGAAGGTCCTATGAATGCTACTTCCATATACTCCATTACCATAAAAGTTTGCTAAAGTGTAATTTTACATCCATAATAAATTATTGCTATCAAACAGTATTACTTATTTGCAAGTCTCTTAACATCAATTACCCAACGCTTCTTGCAATAGTAAGGATATTTTCACGTACTCACATCCAATCAATCACGTATCATTATCATCATCAATTGATTCTGTGGGTTAGGTATCCTACGTCTCCGTAGACTACGTCTAAAAATGAAAAATCCAGCAACAGTCTAGATGTTAACAAGACAAGGGGAGAGAGGGATCTATACTGATCTATCGATCGATAGATCAACATTGTGATGAGAGATTCAGCACGATTTGCTCTAGGCTCATAGATACACATCGAGAGAGTCTGAGTACGAAAGAATGGCATACAAGAAAGATAAAAAAATATGATGAAAAGAAAATCATAATATGTTTCTTTACTTCTCGCTAAGAGAAGTATTGGAATCGTGTTAAAAATTGCATATTCATACAATATTCAACAGTTTTAGTGACATTACTGAAAGGTTTTTCTAGGAAGCACATTTAATTTTTTATTATTTTATTAATTAAATATTAAAATAAATATCCGTAACAAATACCGCCTGCGAGAATCTCTGACATATGAACTTTTTTATGAAATGAAACAATAGATTTCCAATTTTTTGGGTGCCCAAAAAATGACAAGCAACACTTTCAGTTGTTACCTCAAAAATCATTTTTGCGTAAACAGTTTGAAATTTTGAAACCGCAGGTCGTTATCTTTTTCGTTTCTGAGATATTTGCATTTAAATTCATGACCAAAAATACTCATTTGTTTGTAATAACCCCAAAACGAGTGGAAATCACCATTCGATTCTACGGGTAAAATTACATAAGTATACCAATTTTCAAAATTTTGTAACAACGCATACAATTTCCAGAGCAAAATAACTAAAAATGACCAAAAATCTTAAAATATTTTGCTATTTTTTCAGATTTTGGCCATTTTCAATTATTTTTTTCTGGAAATTATATACCTTGTTTTAAAATTATGAAAATTGGTATACTTATGTAATTTTGCCCGTAGAATCGAATAACAATATCGGCAAGTTTGTATTTCCGCCCATTTTAGGGCTATAACCCAAAAATGGATGTTTGTGGGATCCAACTTTGAACTCAAATATCTCAGGAGCAGATAAAGATATCAACCTACGGTTTCAAAATTTTAAATCAGCCGTTGAAAAGTATCTAATAATGTAAAATTGGATTTTTGAAAATTTTGAAGTTTTTAGTCAAAAATAGGTTTGTCTTTTTTAGGACTGTAACTTAAAAATGGGTCGAGATAACAACTTGAGAAAACTGATTCTACAAAAATATGTACATAATTATAACAAAATTATTATTGTCATTTATTAATCAAGAAGATAATTTTTGTTTATGGCTTTAAAACTACAGATGAGAAAATTAATAATAAATGCGATGTAAACTGTATTAATCACACTTTTCTTTTTGTAATTTCAATCAAAATAAAGACATAGTTTTTGTTATATTAGAATCATTTTCTTGTACTATAACTAATCCAAAATGACTGCACTATTCTCAAATGACTGTAAGGACAATCAAGACTTTAATTGAATGCTGCTGAACTGCGATCATCATTAGTCCGTTTTTAGATGTAGCCTAGTTCTGACGTTCTGACTACTAGTGTTTCCTTAGCGGAAATAGGATTTTAAATTAAATTGGCACATTTATTAGCCTTATACATTGCGTAGATTATTCTTCATTATGTTCAGATAAAATATTTCCGCATGGATTCTGTACAAACAGGCTTAAATGGTAACTGTCATTTAATTTCCTATTTGAAGAAGAAATTGTTATAAGGAATGGAAATGACTTTATTAGAGTTAAGGTTTTTCTTATGCAATATTATACAGGGTGTTTCTAAACCTGTGTCATAAATTTTAAAGATATACAGGATGTTCCGCGACTCGACCGACAAACTTATACCATATATTTCGAGGGTCATTGCGATCAAAAAATGTTATATGACCTCTAGGTGAATTCCTCTTTGTTTCGGAGATATCGAAGGAATTAAAAAGAAAAAATGAAAAATGAATGAAAATATTTTACCCAATTCTCTCAGTACAAGATTGCCAACTTCTCGAAGAAGACTTAGATAGACTCTCCAAATGGTGCTCAATTAACAAATTACATCTTAATCTAAATAAATGTACAGTAATGTCTTTTACTAGGAAACTATTGCCAATTATTTATAATTATATGATCGAAAATGTCACCTTGTCGCGATCTACTACTGTACGAGATCTTGGAGTCAAATATGACACCAAATTTACATTTACACATCATATAAAAGATATATATAACAGTGCCATGAGAATGCTAGGCTTCATAATAAGAAATACTCGAACTTTCCTAAATTTATCAGCAATTACGAACCTATACTTTTCTTTCGTCCGCTCTAAGCTGGAGTACTGTCACATCATTTGGAACCCTATTTACGAAGTTCATCAAGATCTGATTGAATCTGTTCAAAAAAAAATTCTCAAATACCTTTATTACAAGGCACATAATAACTACCCTGATTATTCTGTAAAATATAAACAGTTGTTACATATGTTTAATTTCAAGAATCTCTTTGAACGCCGTGAAAATGCCCTAATAATACATCTATTTAAAGTTGTAAACAGCTGCTTTGACGATCCTTGTACTCTTTCCTCTCTCCAATTTCATATTCCCTCTTTTCGTACCAGAAGTAGTTTTACTTTTTATTTACCGGGTGCTAGAACTAATTATTTAATGCTGTCGCCTATATACCGTATGTGCAATCTTTATAATTGTAAATTTTCGAGGATTGATATATTTCATTTGGAATTTAAAAATTTCATTAATATGTTATGTAATATGTCATAAGCATTTTGTTTATTTTTATGGATTGTTGAGTGTATTATGTATTTTTTTACAACCCTTTATCTGGGCTTAGCCTGTTGGGTTGATCATTAAATTAATAAATAAATAAATAAATAAATAAATATATCATCACGGCATATTACCCATTACTGGGTGTGCCAGTATCTACAACACATGTAGACATCGGTAATGATGACGATATATTTTACCGTGTGGGCGCTTACCAGGCGTCACCTCACGGGCACTCATAGCTGGTGTGGAGAGTGCACCACAGGGGTAACTTTTGTGCCATTTAAAATTGGAAATATTTGGCGCCTGTCGGGATCGAACCCGGTTTCCCCAGGTTCGCGACCAGACACTCAGGCACGCGGCCACGGGACCCCATATTAAATAAATAAATAAATAAACTGTAACAAAGCGAGCCAAAAATCTGTTTGGATTTTGATTAAACATCGCCAAAATGGTTTCTGAGGAGGTCACTATCTCTCGCTTATGTTCGGACGTCAACATTCGGGGTAACCATCTTGCTGATATCTCATGAAGCCTTGTAAATTATTAACACTAGAATAATCAAATTTGGCACTTCGTTTGACAGGTAAACAATAAACAATTGCTGTTGTTATGAAGACAATATTTCAAAGCCTATTATGTTTTTGCTATTTGTAAAATCTAATTCCAATTCCCACTGATGGTTGATCTAAGTTTGTGATATTTGCTCCAATATGAACACTTTCCACATTTCTCCGCGTTACACAACGTAAAATACCTCCGGCATCACCCGCTCTTATTTACAAGCTGACTCATTCTCTACACCGTATCGTATCGAAGGTGGATATTGCATTCTACTGCAAAGCAATGCACCAGCCACAACTACATAATTACTAAATCACTGTTCTTAACTCTGACTTTTCTGAGAGAAAGGTGTTATAGTAGCAATGGCTTACAGGAATTTTAAATACCTAAATGGTAAATATTTACAAGAAATCATTTTACCAGTATCGGCAACCTAAAGTTAAGGTGGATTTATGCAGACAACTTTTTATTTTACCTTTTCTTTTTCTTTTACTTTATAAAAGTTAAAGGTGTGTTAATAAATGTACTTCTTTCTGGGCACACTTTTAATTTTACTTTAAGAACTAAAGTTGACCAACTTTCAACTTAAGTCCGTTAAAGTAAAAGAATTTCACAACTGCGCATGTACACCACTTCAAGTGACAAATTGCAAAAATTAGAAAATAGGTAAAGCTGCAAATAATATAGCAGATGCACAAATTATTACATTTGTGTCTATTTTTACAGGTTATAATTATCTCTTTACATTTATGACAACTGATATGCCAGAAAAATGACATCTGCGCATGTGTACCGAAGGCTTTAAAGTAGCTGCATAAAGTACCAAACTTAAAGTAAAAGTAAAAGCGAAAAAGAAAAGAAAAAGTAAAATAAAATGTAAGCTGCATAAATCCACCTTTACTTATATATTTTCGCGATCGCCCAGAAAATGAGCTCATTCTGATCACTATTTAGACCGGAAAGTCTTTCTTTGCTGAGCTAGCTCGGAAAGTTGTCTATAAGGGTTCGGAAAGTACTTTACCGATCTCGGGACCGGTAAAAAATAAAGTAATACTTTTTTATTCTTTTTTCAGGATCGCAAAAAAAATATTGTACAGAGCGAGCCGTAGGCTTGCTCACCCAGTAAAGTATCACTTTCAAGTCTTGTTACGTAAATTACTATTTTACCTCTCGCTAAGAGATATATTGGATTCATGCTAAAAATCACAAATCCAGATTTTAGTGAATAAGTACGATTTAAGGTCCCTATAAACCGATTTAAAATTTTTACGATGATGTCTGTGTGTGTTTGTGTGTGTGGTGTGTGTGTGTGTGTGTGTGTGTGTGTGTGTGTGTGTGTGGATGTAGGAGGGACGATTACTCAAAAACTATAAGACATAAGACCAGTTTAACTATGAATTCCTCGTTTTAACATTCATGGGCAGAGCTGAAAAGGTTTTGGTAACAATTGGACAACCGCAAGTAGTAGTTTCTTAAAAAATCTTCTAAATATTATTTTTTGAAAATTTATGTTACTACAAATATTAAATAATATAAAATTCTCTTTCTAGTAAATTGAACATTTATATTATATCTTCTATAGATTTAGAGATAAAGAGTTATAAATATATAAAATTATCCATTGTATTCATCAAATAGCCGATGGAAATGTCAGTGTCAAAAATCCAGAGACATTACTGAAGGCTTTTTCTGGGAAGTACATTTAATATTTATTATTTTATCATTAATTAAATATTTAAAATTATAGATATAGCTGCCGCGCATTAAATTGACACTGTTCTTGAATGCAGAAAACCTAAAATTCGTACTTGGACAAGTCGAGATGTAATAGTAACTATAACATGCTATTTTTATAACAAGAACATCTAAAATTGGTATAAACAGAAACGGGATACATTTGTTAGCCAAAGTATTTCCAGTAACAGGTCAACTAAACACGCGCTTGCTATACATATATTTCATCATATACCTTTCAGAAATACCGCCAATCTCATCAATGAATTGAAAGAATCTCGAACATTTAGAAGAGTCGGAGAAAATTTGTTCATAGAATGAATTAAAATGTAATTAGAATATTTTGTGTGGACCAGAAATGTTAAATACAATATTTATAGCCTAATATGAAGTTAGCGAGAGGTATTGTGCTGGCCACAACAGACTTCAGGAATTATAAAAATCTTCATGAAAAAGTTGAACTGCTTTTAGAAATCTAAACAGGGCCATATGCCATATTGCAATAGGCGCCCTCTCACAATAATAATAATCATATAAATTTGATACTGTCTGTAATATCTATCATAAACCGATCGCCGCAATATTTCCGTAAAACCTTCCTTCATATTTATCCTCTCCCATTTAACCTTCACGACCTTCCTAACCTAGGTAGTCACATACGATTACCTCGAGTTTAGATAGCATCTCCATAGCTTAGGCTTATCAGGCTCCCGAGGAGTTAGCCTTGTGGAGGGCGGGCCACAGTTCGCCAGTTTAGCACGCTTGTTGTAGCGATGGCAGATAGAAGATCGGGCGCAGTTACTGCAGTTAGTGCAACAGGTAATAGCGAGGCATTTTTATAACGATCAAAGAGTAGGGAAGATTGGTGGAGAAATTAGAAGAGAATCCGGAAATGTGGAACGAAATTGCACTCTGTACGAAAAATTAAATAATGAAGAAATGTCTGTACTATATTCTTTAGTCTATGGATTATAATATCCACTGATCTCACTAAAGCGTTTGACAGGATAAATCATTCCGCGTTATTAAATAAATTATAAATGTATGGAGTATATGGTAATCTACATGTATGGTTTAATTCATATCTGAATTGCATTTAGCAATGTGTAACTCTCGAAGGGTTCAGATATGATTATTTTCCTGTGACCTCTGGTGTGCCACAAGGATCTAATCTAGGACCACTCCTTTTTATCATTTTT
The DNA here is from genome assembly GCA_943142095.1 of Ophonus ardosiacus. Taxonomy (NCBI): domain Eukaryota; kingdom Metazoa; phylum Arthropoda; class Insecta; order Coleoptera; family Carabidae; genus Ophonus; species Ophonus ardosiacus. The sequence goes on from OW964836.1 coordinate 39,464,890, forward strand.
TTTAACGATATTAGTAACATTTTCGAAGAAAACTCCAAATTTATTATCTATGCTGATGATTTTAAGGCTTACAGTAAAATAACTAGCATCTCAGTTTGTATTGCTCTTCAAGCCTATCTCGACATATTAAATAACTACTTAACAAGTAATGATCCATCTTTTAACCAGAGTAAATGCTCTTGCATTTTTTACCTTCCGTCACCTTTAGGTAAGGAAGGTATTGTCTTTGGTCAAAATAATCGGTGGTGAGTTTTTAATGAATAAGCACGTTTTAGGGTCCCTACAATACGAATTTACTATTTTTAAGATGATGTCTGTATATATATATATATATATATATATATATATATATATGTGCGTGTGTGTGTGTGTGTATGTGTGTCCGTGTGTGACAAATATTTCTCCGACGATAACTCCAATACTACAATTATAAAAATTATAATACTTTCGTATTCCGCTTCTGTAAGTCCATATGAAGAGTTGATTAGATTTTGGTTATAAAAATTAGTATGTCATAGTGTTCCTTGCAAGTGACATGAAGTGAAAGGCTAAAGAGAAGATGGAAGGACTATATCGCAGAAGACTTGAGAAAGGAAGGATTGTGTGAAGAAGATGCGTTGGACAGGAAGAGAAGAGGAAACAGCGACCCCTAATAAAATAGGGGAAAGCTGAAGCAGAAAAAAAATGTGTCAAGTGCATTTTACTTAGTGTATGTTTGAGTCATAATTTTATTGGATTTATAGAACCTTTTCAAATGAACGTTTGGTATGGAATTTGTACTGTATATATAGAATCTTTTCTAAGGAATATTTATCCATTTTTATTTCAATACTTTCATTTCTAAAAATTCATACAGTTGTTCATGATATTATATAGAAACTGTTCCACTGTCCTTTTGGAATGGGATTTGTACAAAATACATCAAATTGACGGAAGGTTTTGTGTTGGCCACAACAGATTTTTTTTCTCAAAATAGGAACAATTTCGGATTTCAATATAGATTATATTTATTATATGGTCCTGCGGCCGTGTGCCTGAGTGTCTGGTCGCGAACCTGGGGAACCGGGTTCGATCCCGACCGACGCCAAATATTTCCAATTTTAATTGGCACAAAAGTGACCCTTGTGGTGCACTCTCCACACCAGCTATGATTGCCCGTTAGGTGACGCCTGGTAATCGCTCACACGGTAAAATATATCGGCATCATTACCGATGTTTACATGTGTTGTAGATACTGGCACACCCAGAAATGGGTAATATGCCGTGATGATATATTTATTTAATATAGATTAGTGAAAATGTGACCAATCGTGCATCTCAAGTTAAAGGTATTGGAATCATATTTTGTTGAATCATATTTATTCTTTTCTAAAAACTGAAAGGAAATTTAGATAGCAGCTTGGGTCTCTATATCTACATGAACATGTAGTAAAAAGTATTGAATATCAAATTCGCACTTTTATTTAAAATCCGCGAGCACAAAATGTCTTGCTTCATTATTTTGTTTCATCTAAAACCTTAATAAAGACCCTTAAAACACCACATGGGCCTGAAAGGTTCAACCAGTGTCAGAAACGTAAGCAGTAATCTCCCGCTCTAATTCAAAGAAGTAGAGTAAACACTGATTGATAAATGTACTATTAGTAGATAATTTGTTACTACTTATCTATGCTGTTCATTTCCTATTAAAAACTTGTATTAAAAAGCTTACAAAACATCCTTCAATAAAAATGATTCTCCGTTAATCCTGTGTCGGTCAATTTTGATCGACGATAACTTTACAATCACCATCGCTCAGCAGTCTAGTAAGATAAAAATGCCAACATACATACCGCAGTCTCGCTAACACGATACCAGTACAGATATCGCTACGCCCAGAGAATAGTTAGACAAAAATCATTCTGATACCTACTACAAGTGTAATTAATTCCGAACACTCTAATAGAAGTGGATTTCATAGTAGAAGCTTATTGGTTGGATTATTTACAGTGGGTTGAAATAAATGTGAAATATGGTATACACTAGATCTGGTTTATAAGCTGTATATGTAATACTGGTTTGATAAAATTATTTTTATTTGATGAAGAAAATTAACTTTTTCTCAATTTTTTTGTATTTTGGAGTTTACGATTTTAAAAATGCTTAAATATTCGTTAATTTCGGCCCATTAGTGATTACTAGATTGTAATTAAAAGATATTAAAATTACTTAAAAAACAAACAATATTACATATTTAATACATAGTCTAATAGATTTCACTATTTATAACAGTTTACATTCGTAGTGGCATCGAAAGAATTAAGTTATTGATGCCTTTTTTATAATAATTGTCAATGTTTTCCTGCAATTTTTTATTTTTTCATTCACTACTCTGATCTTATTAAGGATACGATAACACGGTTTGAAAATATGAATTCAGCATAATAAAACGAAAATAATAATTTAACAAATAATGTGCAAAAAACGTTTATTAACGAGCGTCTTAAGTCAACAATTGTTTTGTTTTTGTCAGTTCCACGGTTAATGATATTATTTTTATCACCCTAATATCTAAATCCTAAATTTATATGCCCTAAATCTAGTGTTTGTTTAGGACTTTAGGAATTAGATTTTAGCAGGGGTGTAGTCGAGGGTATACGCGGGTATACGCCGTATACCCTCTGGATTTTTTAGGTGCCCGAGCGTGTACCCTCTGCTTTTAAATATTTGAGACAAAAATTATAAAAATTAAATCAACTAATGAAAATTTTATCCCACAATTAATATCATTTTTTAGAAATTATATTGATATTATATCTTTATGTTTATAAAATGTACTTTATTTGATTGGCGTCGCCATCTATTATTGAAATTTTAATTTTGATTTTTGTTAGAAGCCGTATACCGTTTTCAGTTTTCGCAAAATGTACGATTCGTAGTAGGCAGGTTTGCGACTTTTATACGTAAGGCACTATTTAATTATTTTATTTTTTTCTTTGTGTTTATAGTTTTAGTATTTTGAATTTTAGTTGAAAATTTAAAAGATGACATTAACTTCGTATTAAGTCACAATGTATAATAGTCGCGCGCTTGTTGTGTTGTTGTGTTTCGATTTTAGACAGTTTATCCAGATAAATATATTCTCGTTTGTAATTTTTATACATGAAAGGGAAAAAAACATGCAACTTCACATTCCTTGAAAAAATGTAATTTTCAATTATAAGGCATTTGACCTTGAATGAAAAAAAATTTTTTTTTAGTATCTTTTTTCTTCTTCATTATTGCCCCCCCCCCCCCCCCTCTGCGTATACCCTGTGTTTACAAATATATTTTCAGCGTATACCCTCTGCTAATTTTACGACTACAGCACTGGATTTTAGTGTTTTGCAGGAGCACACTATGCCTTGAAGTTGACACGCACTAATTAAACAAATCATGTTCGTTGCTATAATTTGTACAAAACGTCAAATTTACTGTCAAAGAATAACTTCTTAGCTTCTATTTTATGAAATATAATATTAACATTTTTACTCTGAAGCTTCAAATTGAGTCGAATTGTATAATTCATTTTTGTTGTTCTAAAGTGTTGCCATGCAAACCAATGGATATCACTAGTGTGCCATTCGGAGTTGTATTTATGTGAAGAAGACCTTAGGGTACACAGCCTTATTGTAAACTATAAGATCTTTTTAAAGTGGTAATGCAAAATAAAACTCTAAACCTTATTTCTTTCCAATTTTTCGTGTTTGGTTTCACCATACCATAGCGATAACCAGTCCACCGTGACATAAAACTTCAGTAGCCAGTAATTACAATATCTCGAGCCTGAGTTTTGACAGGCGTCATTGATAATGGTTGCGCGCCGATGTTGTGCTGTGTGTCAGTGTCCATCAGCTGTCTCTCTCGCTCACATGACAACATCGTGCATGTCCGGCACATGTCGGCATCTCCCGCTGTGCTACTCTCACATGGAGAACTCTTATGTAATATATGGACCAGAGGAGAAAAATCTCGAGAATTGGTTTTCGCTTTTTGTAAATCGTAACATTACATTTCTGAATATTCAAGTGAAGTTATTGTCGTCAACATTATAAAAACAATTTTAACATGGTACATTATACAGGGTGGGGCAGAATGACCTCCCTGATTTGAAGAGTTAATTGTAAGATAACGTTTCAAGATACATAAAAAAGGTTTTTATTGCTCAAAAGTACATATAATGCCGTTTTATTTTCACGATGTTTGGAAAATGATATCGTACAAATGGCGGCCTTGGCGAGTAATGCACATATTGAGCCTTTCGACGAAGCGCATTTTCATTTTTGTGGCACAGTAAATAAACAAAATTTTCGTTACTGGGCATCTGAGAACCCTCGTGTACTGCATCAAAGATCTCTTCACAGCCCCAAAGTAACAGTTTGGTGCGCTGTGTCCTCTATACGCATTATTGGGCCTTATTTTTTGAATCCGAAAGATTAACTGTTCTGTTGCCGTCAATTCGGCTCGCTAATGTGACATAGAAAACTTTTTGCCCCCAAAATGGAAGAGTATGGCGAGGAATACGACACAGAAGCCTTCTGGTTTCACGCGAAATTCTGCAAGAGCTCTTTCCCGGTCGTCCGATCTCTCACCGGGAGGATGTTCCATGGCCCCCTCGCTCCTTCGATTTGAGCCCGTGTGACTTTTTTCTGTGGGAATATGTCAAAGCTGGAGCTTGAAGCTCTGAAGGAGGCGATTGAGGACGTCATCGCTAGAATTTCGCAGGATATACTGGGAAGAGTAGCCGAAAACTTCTTTGAAAGGCTCAATATGTGCGTTGCTCGCAAAGGCCGCCACTTGGACGATATCATTTTCCAAACATCGTGAAAATAAAACGGCACTATATGTACTTTTGAGCAATAAAAACCTTTTTTATGTATCTTGAACTGTTTTCTTACAATTAACCCTTCAAATCAAGGAGGTCATTTTGCCCCACCTTGTAAAACAACTATTATGTATTTATTTAGTTCATTAACAACTAGACTCAAATAATAACGAAGCATCCAAAAATAAAAGTGAGTTTTGTACTGTTAGGTTGCGTTTATTTCACATATCCTCTTACAAATCAAAATCATATTTTATTCGAATTATAATTGGATAAATATCTCCAGTCATACGGTCAGTGTTCTTCTTGTACAATAAAGAAGTAAAACCAATTAAAACAAGCCAATAAGTAATAAAAAACAGAGCAGTCTGCAGGAACAAATCAACAACATGGCGTTCATAACATAACCTCGCATTACGACAGCGCATGCGCGAGCATTAGCCCGATAATATCACGCAGAGAGCAGTTTATTGTAATTAGAAACAACCGATGAGTGCCAACCAGGAAAATAGACAAAGAAGTTGAATTGTCCAGGAAGTGTAATTTTACATTATAATGAATCAATTTGATACATAAATAAATTTATTAAAACGCTTTCTGCATGTATTTGTACTACCTACACGGAGCACAGTACAAAATATCATAGTCTAGTGGACGAAAGGATTTAACCCCAGAAAATTCGGGGAGTTCTGAATTTTTAGTATGTTATTTAAGAGGGTTGACGAGTGAAAAATCTAAATTTAATCCCCCCTCCCCCGATTCCTGAACTAACTTCTGAAAACCACCGAAAGTCGGCACTTTTTGTTTATTGCATATAACTTCTTTCTGCTGCATATTAGGGCAAAAAAGTTATCTGCGGACAAAATTTTCCTGCAAATTTAACATTTGAAGATTTTTGCACGATTAATAACAACGGAGCTATGAAGCTCATAAGAAGGCTAAAATTGCGTACTTAGCACAATTTTGAGTTTCTTTCCACTTTACATCGCAATGGCTCCGTAACACATCATTTTACCGTAAAAGTCCTCATAATAATCTCGTAGAGAATTTAATTACCTATAAAATCCAATTTGTTTTATGACCAATAAAACGAATTGGGGCTCAATTTATAAAAAACGGAAATGTGGCATTTTCAAGTTTGGTGTAGCAACTGTCTTTGGTTTATTATTTCTAATATTTCTAACAAAATAATCTGTATAGACTATAAGAAAAAACTTTTTAAAAAACAGAACTTGCTTCTTTTATTTATCTACGACTTTTTTCTCTCACACAAAATCCCACTTGAAACGTTTCACAAGATTTCAGTCTCCGAATCAACCTCTCGGTCATTTATCAGAATCTGGCGCACCCAACCAGAACAACAGACGCGTTTTGCTCTTATTGGAGCTCATCAGTCTAGTGTACTCTAGAAGGCATTGGCTTCTTGAATGGTCGAATAATATACGATCTCAAAATAATATGATGCATGCAGAAGTAACTAACCACATGCAGAGCCATCTATCGAGAATGCGTCGACATCACTTGATGAGCTCTAATAAGAAACGCGTCTGTAGTGCTGGTTGGGCAGGGACTGAAATTTTGTGAAACGTGTCACTTTTAGGTAAGGAAGGTATTGTCTCTGGCCAAAAAATTCGGTGGGGAGTTTTTAATGAATAAGCACGTTTTAGGGTTCTTCAAATACGGTTTTACTAGTTTTACGATGACATCTATATGTGTGCCTGACAAAAATTTCTCCAACGATAACTCCAATACCACAAATCTAAAATTTATAATTCTTTCGTATTCCTCTTCTTTACATCCATATGGGATCGCGTGGCCGTGTGCGTATCGTGTCCCGTTGTGATCCCTGTGGTGCATTCTTCACACCAGCAATGAGTTCCCGTGAGGTGACGTCTGGTAAGCGCCCCACACGGTAAAATATATTGTCATCATTACCGATGTCTACATATGTTGTAGATACTGGCACACCCAGTAATGGGTAATATGCCGTGATAATATATTTATTATTTATATACTTACATACATAAGAAGAACTGATTAGATTTTGTTTATACCCAATTGGTCATCCGGAAGATCCCTTATTTGAAGTTCTTACAGTTTTTCTTGAAAAAACGCAGTTACATATTATTTTTACATTCTGTAGTATAATATTAATTATGTTGACTGGAAAATAATGATTTAAAAATACGTCTCGTAAACCTATAGTATTACAGTAAAGATAACGTGATAAAATTTTAATACAGCATCTTCTATCTACTATAAAAAATTTGAATTACATATTTCTTAGATGTTTGAAAATAAAATCTAAGTATATCATCTAAAACCATCTATATTATCATCTCTACCGATCCATCCAAGTAAATACTATTCAATAGAAGTTAGCAAGTTTTTGTAATAGATAATAGTACACAGTTATTGCATAGCTTAAGATTATAGTGAATAAATGGATGTATGCAAAACAAGTAGCTTTTCTATTTGCTAGATCAAATTTTCTATTAATAATTTTATACTTCATCTTACCAAAGGGTATTTTAAATGACTTAGATTATTAGATAGTATTTATTTTGAATCGTTGTAATACAAATAAAAAATTCAATAAATAAGTACCTTCAGAATTTATAATGCCCGGTTTCTCCAGAGCAACTTAAGACTTAAGTCGTTGCTTATTCTTAAATTGCACCACACAAAAATGTCAAAATGTGAGACGTAAGTAGCACTTATGTGGTTATTTGTCATATGTCAGTTGATATATCGGTAAGTCGCGGTAAATTTGTTTCATTTTGGGCTGTTACGGCGTGAAAATTAAATGATATGAAGAAAAAACGAATAAATTATAACAAAGAAGAAGAAAATTGCTCTGTGACATAGTAGAAACAAAGATTTAAAGAGAATTGCGGCAATAAAATGTGTGCAAATATGAAGACTGGTGCAAGAAAGACGACATCGAAGAAAAAAGCTTCCGTTTTTAATCCGTCACTCAATAAGTTCATAGGATGACATATAGATACTGTCATTATTGACAAATCCATATGATTTTTAGGAAGTACTAACTTTCAAACGATAAGTTTCAAAATTTTATGATAATCTGACGTCTAGTTCACAAGTTACAGTGGTTTTCGTGACGCTACTTTTATAATTTTCAATATAATGGAAAAATCTGAATTTCTAGTGTTGATAAAACATTGCTTTTTAATGGGAAAAAATACCGTTCAAGTAAAGCAATGGCTTGATAAGTGTTATTCGGACTATGCTCCATCGAGACAAATGGTAGAGAAGTGGTTTGCTGATTTTAAACGCGGCCGTACAAACACCGATGATGCTGAACGCTCTGGTCGCCCAAATTCGGCAATTGTTCCAGAAAAGATAAAAAAAAGTGCACAAAATGGTTTTGGCCGATCGTAAATTGAAGTTGCGTGAGATAGCTAACACTATAAAGATATCAGAAGGCAGCGTATTTACCATTTTGCATGGACATTTGAGCATGAAAAAGATCTGTTCGAAATGAGTACCGCGTTTTCTCAGAGTCGATCAAAAACAACAACGCGTTGACGATGCAGATCGCTGTTTAGAGCTGTTTCAGCGCAATAAAAAGAATTTTTTCATGCGGTATGTGACAATGGATCCATCACTTCACTCCAGAGTCAAATCGGCAGTCAGCAGTAAAGAGATTTAGCTCCAATGAAGAAGTGATTGCCGAAACTGAAGGGTATATTGAGACCAAAGATAAATCGTTCTATAAAAAAGGCATCGAAATGTTAGAGAAGCGTTGTAATGAAAGGATTGCTCTTGAAGGAAACTATGTTGATGATTGAAGTCGAATTTTGCCTAAAAGTTGTTTTATTAGTCATCCTACGAACTTATTGAGTTCGATATTAATAATCAACAACTTAAGTTGTTGTGGGGAAACTGGGCATAAGAAATTTAATTTTCAGATTAACCTATGATAGTATTACATTAAATAAATATAATAGACTGTGAATTGCTTGAAATTATCTTGTCATTTTGTGTAACCATTATTCATTTTCTAAAAAAATATTTACTAAAAACACAATAACTAATTCTCAGTGCACCAAATCAAATGATTTAGTACAGTTTTTCAGTTGACCATTTCATTAATACTTCTTTTCTTCTGATATACCTAGTCCAAAACTTATTTGACTGATTGTGATATTAAACCGACTCCCATATTATCTATGAGGTGGTCCTTTCGCCGTAAGGTTGCTTCTTATTATCTAACGACATAAAGTTGATTTTCGTTTGTTACATGGCCTGCTATGGGTGTTAAGAAGTTGAGAGTAAATTATGGAGCTAATAGCATTACGTATAATCAATCAATGAATTTGACTGGGTAATTTCTAAATGATGTTGTTTGTATAAAGATGTTATCTGCGAAATAGTGGACGGCTCGGTATTTTTTGATTGAGATTTATGTGCAAAGGTCGTGATTCAAGGACTTGTGAAATTGTCAGTAATGCATGTGATTTACTGGTATACATTACATAAAAATAATCTGATGTGGTCAGCACATAACCTCTCGCTGGGTATTTAACCACATAGTATAAATATAGCAATTATTATGTTCAAATATTTTTACAATCTTTATTTTACATTTAATAAATATATCATACACAAAATATATTTCACAAATATTGACAAAACTAATAGATAAACTTAACAAAAATTCAAAATAGTACTCGTATCTTTAGACAAAGTTGTACCTTGGAAGACAATGAAGCAAATCAATAGTATCTTTCCTTGCTGGGTAATATTAACATACTTAAGAGAGGTGAAAATGTACCTCACCAAAGAAATAGATTTTCAGCAACAACTTCCTGGTGCTCTAAAACGCAATCTGTGTAAATTCTTTGCTGTATATGATTCATTTCGTATATGTGTAGTTGTAAACTAATATTTGACACTTTGAAAACATTTGCTTATTGACAGCTGTTTGATTTGTAGTGCTGCGAACATAGTAAACTTAAATCGGATCATCTTATACATCTAATATTTGTATATGATGGAAAATATATTATTTTTACTAATCTTCATTCATTAGAATACTTAACACGGTTTCATTATTACTAATATTAAAGAATATAAAAATCTCTATCCGATACATTTAAAAATTTATTATATCTTCTAAGGAGTTAAATAAAGAGACATATAAATACAGGGTGGAACAGAATAACCTCCGTGATTTGAAGGGTTAATTGTAAGAATACAGTTCAAGATACATAAAAAAGGTTTTTATTGCTCAAAAGTACATATAATGCCGTTTTATTTTCACGATGTTTGGAAAATAATATCGTCCAAGTGGCGGCCTTTGCGAGCAATGCACATATTGAGCCTTTCAAAAAAGTTTTCGGTTACTCTTCCCAGTATATCTTGCGAAATTCCAGCGATGACGTCCTCAATCGCCTCCTTCAGAGCTTCAAGCTACAGCTTTGACATATCCCCACAGAAAAAAGTCGCACGGGCTCAAATCGGAGGAGCGAGGGGGCCATGGAACATCCTCCCGGTGAGAGATCAGGCGACCGGGAAAGAGCTCTTGCAGAATTTCGCGTGATCGACGGGCAGTATGGGCCGTGGCTGAAACCAGAAGGCTTCTGTGTCGTATTCCTCGCCATACTCTTCCATTTTGGGGGCAAAAAGTTTTCCATGTCACAATAGCGAGCCGAATTGACGGTAACAGAACACTTAATCCTTCGGATTCAAAAAATAAGGCCCAATAATGTTTATAGAGAACACAGCGCACCAAACTGTTACTTTGGGGCTGTGAAGAGGTCTTTGATGCAGTACACGAGGGTTCTCAGATGCCCAGTAACGAAAATTTTGTTTATTTACTGTGCCACAAAGATGAAAATGCGCTTCGTGCATTACTCGCCAAGGCCGCCATTTGTACGATACCATTTTCCAAACATCGTGAAAATAAAACGGCATTATATGTACTTTTGAGCAATAAAAACCTTTTTTATGTATCTTGAACCGTTTTCTTACAATTAGTTGTAAGTTGTAAATGTATCTCGTAGCCCATGGAAAACAAGTGGCAAAATTACTGAAGAATTTTTCTGGAACGTACATATAATATTTCTTATTTTATTATTAATTAAATATTTATAATTACAGATACATATATTACATATACCCTTCAGAAATACCTCCAATCTCATCAATGAATTGGAAGTAGAAGTAGAAGAATAAGAGTGAATAGAATGAATTAAAAAATATAAAAATATATAAAGAAGATATGTGTTTTTGTGTGTATCAGAAATATCAAATATGTACAATACTTATATAGCCTAATATGGAGATGGCGAGAGGTCCTATGCTGGCCACAACACATTTTTTAAAAAATAATTTGAAACAAACTGAAATGTTCACATTATCCTAGGCTCGTTGACTAGCATAGATCGCTAACATCTGTAGTCGGTTTGTGACTGTGACTGTTATTATGCAAATTTCGTTTTGAAATTGTATCAAACATAGCGGAATAATATCATGACGGCTTAAGGCTCTAACGCCCGCACTGAAAGTCATACGTTCGTTGGTTAGTGTGTGCTGGATTGTGTTTGAATGTCTCCACAGGTAACAAACGAGAAAGTAAATTTATTTAAGGCCCTACTTTGCATAAGAGAAATGAGAATGATTTTACGTTTTAAACAAAATAGGAAAGTCTGATAATCTAAAGATAAGGAATTCTAATCGAGACATTATCGCATGCGTTCACTTTGTTGTATTTTTGCTACATACATACATAATAAAGCCCCGTTTACATTAATTGATACACACGTCTTCAATGGGGTCCCGTGGCCGCGTGCCTGAATGTCTGATCGCGAACCTGAAGGAACTGGGTTTGATCCCGACAGACGCCAAATATTACCAATTTTAATTGGCACAAAAGTGACCCCTGTGGTGCACTCTCCACGCCAGCTATGAGTGCCCGTGAGGTGACGCCTGATAAGCGCCCACACGGTAAAATATATCGTCATCATTACCGATGTCTACATGTGTTGTAGATACTGGTACACCCAGAAATGGGTAATATGTCGTGATGATATATTTATTTATTTAAATTGCTAACCGAGAAAATTTAACATAAAATTGAATAGTTATGTTCGTGTTACAATTTTACACCAGTCAGGTGATAAGGCTACAAAATCCATATTCCGCATTTTCTCCAAAATTTTCAAATTTACATCTCAATGCGCTGATTTCAAATTTTAAAACGGCAGGTCCATATCTCTTTTCATTCTCGAGATATTTACATTTCAAATTTTACCCATTTTTGGGTCATAACCCCAAAATGGGTGGAGATACAAGCCTGGCGACTTCACCATTCGATTCTACGGGCAAAATTACATAAGTATACCAATTTTCATTATTTTTGAGCACCGCATACAATCTCTAAAGCAAAATAACTGAAAATGGCCAAAAATCGCAAAAATCTAAGGTGTACCCCTTGCCATTTTTTCAGATTTTGGTAATTTTCAGTTATTTTACTCTAGAAATTGTAATCATTGTTCAAAAATTATGAAAATTGGTATACTTATGTAATTTTGCCCGTAGAATCGAATGGTGAAGTCGCCAGGCTTGTATCTCAACCCATTTTAGGGTTATGACCCAAAAATGGGTAAAATTTGAAATGTAAATATCTCGAGAATAAAAAGAGATATGGACCTGCGGTTTCAAAGTTTGGAATCAGCGCGTTGAGATGTACCTAAATTTATAAAAATTGGATTTTTGAAAATTTTGAAGATTTTTGAGAAATGGGGCATTTGGGTTTTGTTACCTGACTGGAACAAAGACTTAAATCTTTGACAAAATTAATTCTGTTAATGGTGACATTATTTCGATAACTTTCTGTTAAGAAATTCTTTTTTGTCTTGCGTCATCTTTAGGTGAGGAAGGTATTATTTTTGGTCAAAAAATTCGGTGCATTTTTTTGCATCTTTGCTAACCGAAAAAATCAGTACCAAGTACAATTTACGTGGTGTATGTTTATGTTATAATTTTATTGAATATTGACTATTTTCCAAGGAAGTCTCAGTATGGAATTTGTAGAAAATAGTATCCTAAATGGTCGTGTTACAATTTTCCTGGATATATAGAATCTTTTCCAAGGAACTTTCAGGATGGGGTTTGTACAACATACACCAAATTGACGGAAGGTCTTGTGCTGGCCACAACAGATTTTTTACATCTGTGTAGATTTTACAAATTCATGTGAAGTGTCCATTTCTCACTTCCGGCTACAGTGGTACCCTCTGGGTATCCTGGCAATCACCAGGTGAGCGGTTACCGATCATTAGAGAAATCTACCTTATCGCCCGACCTTATTTAGGGAGCCTAGGGCGGATTCAAACACCGCACTGTGTAATTTTCACTGCTTCGCACCTTAGAAATGTCAGATAAGGAAATTGCGAGCTACAGAAAATATCTCGCGACTGTAAGTATGGTCATAATATAGCTGCTGTATAGATAGATATACAGCTCTGTAGAAGAGGTGAATTTGATAGGATTGGATAGCTAAAACTAATAATAGTTGTTTGTTTATAAGGTTAGTTATAGATGATTTCAGGTGTGATGTTTGATGGAAGATAGAGAAAATGCGTGTGTGGAATTATGGCAAAGATGCTTAGATATTGTATGTATACAATGTTATAAAGTATTGTTACGAAGTTCAATAATAATCTAAAGATATCTTAAAAGTTTAGGGATTGTAAAGTTGTAAATAATTTTCATATCTATTCATTTCTGCATTCTTCTTCGATCAATTTACAACATTATGTCTTCAAGTCAAAATTAAACTTTATTTCTTCACTCCAGCGTTTCATTGAGTTGGGGACAACTTACATTTCAGATCTAAAGTGACTAAGTGTAAGTGAATAGTGTATTTGTGTTGTGCTTCAAATTGCTCGTTAGTTCCAAGAACAACGGGCCAAATTTAGTCTTCGGGCCGGCCAACCGTGCACGCAGTGCCTGCTGCCCTCATCGTCTCCACTACTCTTCTGAGTTACGTCGTTCTTCGGAACCCATGATCACCGCTTCCAACCGCAGATAGCGTCCACATTGGAACCCTGCGGGCAGGATCATCTGAATCCTGCATTTCGTCCCATCGAGTCCCTGCCTTCCAAATATTATTCCTGTCTCTCCCGTCAAATAAATACCGCCAATCTTGTTAATGACTTGGAAGAATTTCTGATATTTAGAAACATCCTCATACAGACATGTTAAATACAATAATATTTGGGTAGAGTTTTGATTTTTTTTCAAATTATAAAACAATGTTTCGACAGCGAAGTGCAATACAATACTTATAACATAAAATGGTAATGGCGAGAAGTATTGTATTGGTCACAACATATTTTTTATGGGGTCCCGTGGCCGTGTGCCTGTGCCCGTGAGGTGACCCCTGGTTAGCGCCCACACGGTAAAATATATCGTCATCATTACCGATGTCTACATGTGTTGTAGATACTGGCACACCCAGAAATGATGGAGCCTTGATTAAAATAAGGATGACACTAAGTGCAAAAGGATTGAAGAAAAACACCAAAAAGGATGCATATCTGATTTGTACAGAACGAAAGTGATTCCAAATGAATTAAAGATGTTCATGTTATGGCCGAAGAGCGAATCTCTATATCTCATCCATAACTCCAACTGGAATTTATGAAATCTGTGAAATCTAGCTTCGCGAGATAAAACTGTGATAAGCCAGCGATATATAGAGTACGCACACGGTCTAATTTTCTACTACACTTCATAATAATAATAACGTGCTTGCTCGTCCAAGAACCTGCAGCAGTCTCTGAGCACAACTTACTATGTAATATTTTTCTATCTGATTTGCGATCTTGCTGAAAGATTAGCGATATTTGCCGTGCGAAGTCTAGAAGATTTTTAAAAGATTTACTTGTATTTAATTACATAAATCATGGTTTATAATATTTTTGTTCAAACGTCATAAAAATTGCATCTTTTGTGACATGATTCACAAGTTAAAATTAAATAAATAAATATCCATAGCAACTATATAAAATGAGCAAATAAGAAGTAACTTGTAAAATAGAAACCTGTCATGTCGTCCTAAGTCGCACTATACACTAGATAACCTAAGAATAAAGTTACTAAAAACCTCCAACAGCTGACAAATATAAATTGATTATCTACAAATTGAAATAAAAACAGTTTATATTTAACGAAATAACATATTAAAAAATAGAAGACTTATATATTGGTAATTTTGGTAAGAATACTTAGAATTAGTGTTTCACAAGAGTCTTGCATTTTTCTTGTTCTTGGCTTGTTCTTGCATAAAATGCAAGACAATAACAAGACAAGAGTTATATAGTTCGTTGCAAGACAAGACAAGAATCAGCCCTGCAAGAATAACAAGATTTTTTAGTATTTTCTTGCATTCTTGCACTCTTGCAATATTATATTATAATTCAATATATCAACATTTTATTATAGGTTTTACCTCTAGCTAAGCTGACATTAATCGGAAAAGCTAAAAAGGTTTTGATAACAATTGACAACCGGAAGTAGTAGTTTCTTAAAAAATCTTCTAAATATTATATTTTGAAAATTTATAGTACAAAAAATAATAAAGAGCATTAAGTACTCAATCTGATTTAAATTTTCTTATTATATCTTCTATAGATTTAGAGATAAAAAATCTGATATGACCAGCACATGACCTCCCGCTAATTCGATGTTTAAAATTGCAATGAGCTTGGAGTTAAATATCACTTTATCGTTTGTAAACAAAATCTAATTTGTTGTTCCAATAAATAGAAAAGTTTTTAATAAGAAATTTTGTATTATATTTTATCAAGTTTTTTTTTTTTGAAAATCTGTTAAGATCTCTTAGTTAAGAACCACATCCGACTTATCATATATACTCAAAATCTAATGTTGTTTTCAATCATATACGAGTTTTAAAACCAAATTTGAGAATTTTTTTTTTTATCATATTTTAATATATTTTTTCAAGGAAATTAGTTCAGAGCTTCAAGTAAAGTACCACTTTAGGTTTACTAATATTAACAAGAATCTAATATGTCGGTCTCATTAATATAAAAGTGTTGAATACAAGATTTGAAAAGTTTTTAATTATAGCATAATACATATTTTCACGAAAATCTCTTCACAACTTCAAGTAAAATATCATTGAACAACAATTGAACAACTTCAAAGGCCGTACATGGCAATACTTCAAATTCTGATATAATTACACATAAGGAGAATATAAAATAGTAAAATATTTATAATTATTGTAAGGTCAAGTTGTAATTATTTTATTTAAATACGTATGTTTGAAGAAAAAATATAATGTGTCATTCGTAAAAGCGATTATTCGTGCTGCGACGAACACACAATGACACTTTTACTCCTAATGACACAATATACTATTAAAATGAAACTTATGAAATACTGCTACACTGTCTTGTGACATATTATCCGGCTCGAAGGACCAAAAAATATGGTACCCTCAAGGTGACGTCTGGTAATCATCCACATGGTACAAATATGATCATTACTGATATCTGTGTGCAAAACAAATTGACACCCAGCAATGAGAAATATGCCGTGAATACACCAAAATTAATAATACGAACGTTGTAATGATCTCACAAAGGAAAGGAAGTACCTATCTCAAAAATCACCTTACCTTCGATATAAAAAACTGTAACAATAGCCAATGTGTAATCTTGGTTTACTTTACTTGTCTGTTTCTCAGTTCATCAGACTATAGCACGCACACACACACAAACATACAAACACACAAACATACAAACACACAGACACTGTAGATACACAGGCTAACACAACAATCTCCGGGCATATTATAGTGTTTAATTACATCCTTTAGACTCTTGAGCGATCCGTTCTGACAAAGGAAGGAAGTTCAACGCTTACTCAGATTTTGGACAGTCTCTCTCGATGATTTTTTTTTGGCAGACACCTGTTGGCCTACCGGAATTTGTAATGAAGGCAATTATTTATATTTGAATTTTGAATGTTTAATTTCGATGGAATAGATGAAATGGGGCATTAATATTGTTTGTTTTTTTTTATAGAAAATTATAGCTAAATTTCATTTCCGGTTGAACAGTTTGTAATTACGAGGTTGGAAAGAAAATTAATAGAATTGAAAGATGGCATTAAACTTCGTTTCAAAATGAAAAGAAGTACGGAATCAAAATTTACAACAATAGTATTAAATATTTGTACTAGTAACTTGAAAAATCTGTTGTGGCCAGCACAAGACATCTCGCCATTTGCATATTAGGCTATATAAGTACATATTTCCAATTTTAAATGGCACAAAAGTGACCCCTGTGGTGCGCTCTCCACACCAGCTATGAGTGCCCGTGCGGTGTCGCCTGGTAAGCGCCCACACGATAAAATATATCGTCATCATTACCGACGTCTACATGTGTTGTAGATACTGGCACACCCAGAAATGGGTAATATGCCGTGATGATATATTATTATTTATTATTATTATTGTATTTGACATTTCTGGTACACACACAAAAATTCTTATTAAATCTATTATTAATATATTTTTATATTTTTTAATTAATTCTATATATAAGTTTCTTCCTACTCTTCTAAATGTTCAAGATTCTTGAAATTCATTAACAAGATTGGCGGTATTTCTGATGGGTATATGTTTCTGTAATTGTAAATATTTAATTAATAATAAAATAAAAAATATTAAATGTTATTTCCCAGAAAAAGTCTTTAGTAATGTATCTGGATTTGTGACACTGACATTTTTCTGTCAACTGATTACCATGGAGTTTTTTGGGCTGTGAGATTTATTCGGATTATTTTATATATTTATAATTCTCTATCTTGAAATCTATAATATAATAATAATAATAATAATATATCATCACGGCATATTACCCATTTCTGGGTGTGCCAGTATCTACAACACATGTAGACATCGGTAATGATGACGATATATTTTACCGTGTGGGCGCTTACCAGGCGTCACCTCACGGGCATTCATAGCTGGTGTGGAGAGTGCACCACTGGGGTCAATTTTGTGCCATTTAAAATTGGAAATATTTGGCGCCTGTCGGGATCGAACCCGGTTCCTCCAGGTTCGCGACCAGACACTCAGGCACGCGGCCACGGGGATCTATAGAAGCTATAATAAAAATGTTAAATGTATCGATTTGAGAATTTTATATTCTTTAATATTTGTAATAACATAAATTTCTAAAAAATAATATCATGATGATTTTTTTAAGAAACTGCTACTTCCGGTTGTCCAATTGTTACCAAAACCTTTTCAACTCTTCTCATTAATGTCAGATTAAGAAATACGTTCACACACACACACACACACACACACACACACACACACACACGCGCGCGCGCACACACACACACACACACACACACACACACACACACACAGTCACCATTGTAAAAATGACAAAATATGATTCTAGTGACTTTAAAAAGTGCTTATTCACTAAAATCTGGATATGCGATTTTTAGCATGAAACAAAGACTTCTCTCAGCGAGAGAAAAAAATGTGCAATAAAGTGAACGTATGCGACTATGTCGATAAAACTTCTACCGGGATCTTTTACAAACTCAATACTGCAAGGGCTTTTCAGATTATAAGACGGTAAAGGAGAAATCTACAAAATCCTTCGTGCCCTTTGAAGAGAGTTTCGTATTGATCCCACAGATAGCGCTGACTATACAACCATCCTTCACAATACACTTTACATTGTAAATAAACAGTAAATAAAGCAATATTAAAATAAACTTCTAGTGTATGGTTCCAACAACTTTTGTGTACAATATTATGGTATGTATTGCAGCATATTCTTAGTAACTTTTGAGTAATGTGTACTCCAAGGCAGTTACTTCTGCGGTACACTATACTTTGTCTTACATTTATATATTCAATAATACGTTGTAACTGGTGCTACTCACGAACATAGTGTTACCGGTGTTGAAACCATTTTGTAACTAATTTTTTTGAAGGGAGCAAACGGAACTACATCGGCGAGCTCCCGCCAAACAAATCTAAACATAGCCCTAAACGAAATTGACCAGTAAAGTTATCTGACATAATTAAAAGACCTAACGATAACTTTTTGGTTAAAATTTTAACTTTGCTTTTAGTAAAGTAAACAACATTGCATCGTTTTGTTGACGGTAATGTTAAATCTTTCATTTGACAGTCCATTTCGTTTCAATTTTGTTTCTTTAACTTTTAGTTAAAATTTTAACCAGATATTGAAAACCCGGCTCTTAGGGTTAAAATTTTAACTCCCAGTTAAATAAACAAAAGCATAACGAAATAACAAATTTATAATTACCGTCAATACTCCGATTTAATATTGTTTATTTAACTGGCAGTTAAAATTTTAACCAGAGATGGTAAGATCCATATAAACAATTAGTTATCATCAACTTGGTAATGAAAATCAAGTGATAGTTTTTATTGATTCGTCGAACGGAATAATAATTTATCATTAACGATATTTTCCTCGGGATATTATTGAAAGCATTTCATTAACAAATAACGAATATTCGCAATTAATTTACTCTAATATATGCGGATAAGTAAAAAAATTTAACTTGAAAGATACTAATTAGACACTATGTTATATATTAGCACAATAACGCATACGAGAATCATATCAACAAAAACATTATGTGTTACATATTGCAGCAGTACCTAACAATTCAAAATAAAGCAGCCACATTATATTATATAATGACAATTATATAGGCGATAGAAACTTTAAAAAAATTGCACGCTTAGCAAACATGCATTTTTGGCAGCAGGAAAAATATGTAGTTAAAAGTGACGATCTGATTTTTCTAAACATACCTTTAAAACATTAGGAACTCGTTGGAAGCCAATCGCCCAACACTCCGCGGCGCTTCGTGTTGGCTCCTATATAACACGCTTATTCAGAGTCGGCAAGAACTCCATTAACCGTAGTTTAAATTCAATCAGATCTTGATGAACTTCGTAAATAGGGTTCCAAATGATGTGACAGTACTCCAGCTTAGAGCGGACGAAAGAAAAGTATAGGTTCGTAATTGCTGATAAATTTAGGAAAGTTCGAATATTTCTTATTATGAAGCCTAGCATTCTCATGGCACTGTTATATATATTTTGTATATGATGTGTAAATGTAAATTTGGTGTCATATTTGATTCCAAGATCTCGTACAATAGTATATCGCGACAAGGTGACATTTTTGATCGTATAATTAAAAATAATTGGCAATAGTTTCCTAGTAAAAGACATTACTGTACATTTATTTAGATTAAGATGTAATTTGTTAATTGAGCACCATTTGGAGAGTCTATCTAAGTCTTCTTGGAGAAGTTGGCAATCTTGTACTGAGAGAATTGAGTAAAATATTTTTAGGTCGTCGGCGAAAAGAAGTTTATCAGTATGAATTACCTCTGTCACATCATTAATAAAAAGAAGAAAAAGTAGTGGACCTAGATTTGAACCTTGTGGAATCCCTGAAGTCGGAGAGGAAGAGAAAGAATTATTAAAGAATGGTGAATTTTTCCGTAATTAAGTTAAAATAATTCTGATTTTTTTGAATTTTCAAACCGGTACCAATCGATTCTGCTCAAAGAGTAAAGAGTCCAAAAATATGATTATATTGGGTTCATATGATTTTTCACATCCCATAAAATAAATGTCACCTTGCACATTTTTGTGATTCTGCACATCTATTGTTTTATCGCTCAATTGCCAATCGTTGTGTGGTACCAAATAAGACTCTCATCAGAGGATGAAATATAATACATCATTTGAATAAATGATTCTTCGTGTAATATTTGTTGATATATTGAGACACCTGCTCCTCTTCGACATTTTGTTGGCCACTGTGTTTGATTAGGGAGTGATCTAGTCCCCAGGCCTGTAGTGACAGTGTCACCTAGTGTCCTGTACGTTAATTACAATCTGTAGACTGTGAGTAGCTATACAGTAACAACCTGTCTACTAATTATGACTTATTATTGCATATTATGCTACACATTATATAACACGCACTCATACATGAGAATAAATAAAATTCATTTTGCTGTTATACAAGTATGAGTCTACTAAATTGTTCCACCCACTGCAAATAAGACATTTTTACTTTAGTCCATTATATGATTAACATATGTTTGTTGCTAATTATTGATCAGGAAAATTAAAAATCCACATAACTAGTAACAGTATTTCCATTATTAAGCTGGAAAAACGGCATACTAGATGCTTATAAATGCACACTAGTTTCCATTGTGTTCACAGAAAAATTCAAACCATTTGACTTGGAACTAGTTTGAAACCGGGTATGCTCATTCAGTCTCATACTCCTACCGTTTATAACCGTTCTATAATAGCTTTTATTATATTCTCTAAATATCATCTACCTTATATAAAATTGGTATAGCTGAAAACAGTATTTGTCGATTTTGCGTAGAGAACTAAGAAACGTCGGAACACATTGTATGTGAAGAAGACTTAATCTGTCACTCAATAAGTTCGTAGGATGACATATAGATACTGTCATTATTGACAAATCCATGTGAGTTTTAGGAAGTACCAACTTTCAAACGATAAGTTTCAAAATTTTATGATAATCTGACGTTTAGTTCACAAGTTACAGTGGTTTTCGTGACGCTACTTTTGTAATTTTCAATATAATGGAAAAATCTGAATTTCTTGTGTTGATAAAACATTGCTTTTTATAGGGAAAAATACCGTTCAAGTAAAGCAATGGCTTGATAAGTATTATACGGACTATGCTCCATTGAGACAAATGGTAGAGAAGTGGTTTGCTGATTTTAAACGCGGCCGTACAAACACCGATGATGCTGAACGCTCTGGTCGCCCAAATTCGGCAGTTGTACCAGAAAAGATAAAAAAAGTGCACAAAATGGTTTTGGCCGATCGTAAATTGAAGTTGCATGAGATAGCTGACACCATAAAGATATCAGAAGGCAGTGTATTTACCATTTTGCATGAACATTTGAGCATGAAACAGATTTGTTCGAAATGAGTACCGCGTTTTTACAGAGTCGATCAAAAACAATAACGCGTTGACGATTCAAAGCGCTGTTTCAGCGCAATAAAAAGAATTTTTTCATGCGGTATGTGACAAAGGATGAAACATGGATCCATCACTTCACTCCAGAGTCAAATCGGCAGGCAGCAGTAAAGAGATTTAGCTCCAATGAAGAAGTGATTGCCGAAACTGAAGGGTATATTGAGGCCAAAGATAAATCGTTGTATAACAAAGGCATCGAAATGTTAGACAAGCGTTGGAATGAATGTATCGCTCTTGAAGGAAACTATGTTGATGATTAAAGTCGAATTTTGCCTAAAAGTTGTTGTTTTATTAGTCATCCTATGAACTTATTGAGTGATGTGTTAATCATCTACAACTCTGGGACATCTTCCAGAATCTAATCTACGGCCATGTTACAATAGACCTTATTGGCCGCATTGACAAAAACAAAATCCTCTTCTGCAATATTAGTCGGCGTGCAAGGTCACGTGAGGGTCATGTAATAATCGCGGCTGACACAGAGCGGCAGACAGAGGCGTCCGTCGTTTGGGCGTGGGAGAATCTGGGCATCATGACTGAATTCTGGGAAAGTCCTTGACTCTACACGTGTGAATTTATGTAAAACAACACACTGTTTTTACTATTGTCTACCAGAGTACGCGTAGCCTACAGGCATGCTGATCTACTAGAGAAAAATTAAGTTCTTGAAGAAAATATGAGCAGTTTTCAATAAAGTAAAAGAGTTTTGATGTGTAAGAAGGAAGGGCCTTAGGAATATGTTGATTACATTTATCCCTAATATACAGGGTGTCTCTTAAATAGGTGGACATGGCTTAACCACAGATTCCTGAGGCTAAAATAAGACGATGTAACTAAACTTGCTTCTACCGGAAAGTGTACCATTTAGCCAGATATCTGCTTCAAAGTTCTTCGAAAAAAAATTAATTTTACTTATTATTATTAGTGATTCACTAGTGGATGAAACTCAGGTGCCCCAAGATTGATTTGACCGTAACTTTTTAATGGCAGTGCCGAAAACGTGAAATTATTTTTTTCCAGAAAGATACATTCAATAGTAAACTTTTCTCTCTCTATGTAATTTGTGATATCTGTTACGGTTCACACAGAAAAAAATAAAATTTGAGTGTCTGCACTGCTAAATTTTTAAAATAAATTTAATCTAGCAGTCTATCCGAATGTCAAATAAGTAATTTTTAATGACAGTAACAATTGTTTTATGGGTTGTCAAAAATTTTCTTCGCAATATACTAAAATTAGTAACATCCGTTCGGCCTAATAGTATTTTACTACCATTATTATAAATAAGACGATTACATATCTCAGCTTACTCCTAAACAAGTTGTGAAGATTGACAACTCGTTACTGTCATTAAAAATTTCTTATTAGACATTCGGATAGACTGCGAGATTAAATTTATTTTAAAAATTTAGCAATGCAGACACTCAGATTTTATTTTTTTCTGTGTGAACCGTAACAGATATCACAAATTACACAGAGAGAGAAAAGTTTACTATTGAATGTATCTTTCTGAAAAAATTTCACATTTTCGGCATTGCCATTAAAAAGTTACGGTCTAATCAATGTTGGGGCACCTGAGTTTCATCCACTAGTGGATCACTAATAATAATAAGTATCATCTTAAAAGATAACATAACCATACGAACTGGCATACCAAATTTCATCCAAATCGAATAAAGCGTCCGATTATTATAAGCAAAATTAATTTTTTTTTTTCGAAGAACTTTGAAGCAGAATTCTGGCTAAATGGTACACTTTCCGGTAGAAGCAAGTTTGGTTAAATCGTCTTATTTTAGCCTCAAGTATCTGTGGTTAAGCCATGTCCCCATATTTAAGAGACACCCTGTAAAATACAAATTTATTTTTCAACATAATTTTCCTTGCTGTTGTCATGGAGACAATATTTCAAAGTACTACAGCTATCTGTTGGTAAGTTACTTTTCAAAAGACCCTCATGCTAACCTCAAATACGATTTTGACTTTTTTGTTTAGCGCATTTTACAAAAACCAAGACAATAAACCCATTAACCACTCATAATTCGTATCATTATTTTCATATCCAAACTTGCTGACTATACTCCATCGTTTACCATGATTACTTTATATTCCATTGGCTGTAACAAAAACTCAATCTTTTGTTCTGATTTCACACGTCGTCTGCCCTAGCTATCTCCCATCTCTGTCTGTTTCCTGTCCCCCCCGCCCATTTCCGGGGGAAATTACCCTCGCAGGAATGTTTCCCGCCGTCAAGTTTCCCAGACTGACTGAGCACAGATACAATAAGTTAAGTTGGCATTATCGACCAACAGCAATCGTAATATTGTTGACAATAATAATGTTATATGATTGTAATTTGACATGAAGTAAGTGTTTATGAATAAACAACTGCGATTATTACCGATTAATATAATTTATTGTGTTTTTTGTCTAAGTTTTTGTTGTAAATGGAAATAAGTTATAATTATTATGAATAGTTACACTAGTTACAAGTCATAATTGCAATAACAAATTGTAGAAATTAATGTTAAACGTGTTTATTAACACCTGTTATTTTTTGCAGTATACTAATACATATTTTATACTTATACAAAAATGATTTAAATAAATTCTGTATCTCTCGTAACAAAATTCTTTACAATCTATGCGTACAAAGATTGGCACACCCACCAAATGAATAAAATGCCGTGATGATATATTTATTTATTTATTTTCTTAAACAAAGTACTGGTACCTCTGTCCCGCTGACATAATAACATTGAAACTAAGAGTGCGTGTAACTTGTGTAGTTGCTGTACTGCATTACAGGACAATGTAACGCATGTAATCATGGGAAACCGGCGCGACATTCAAACATACACAGACTATTGTTAATCGTGGGAGAAACACTGCAACACGGAGTTTTATATCGTAAAAAAGTATACTGAGTACTTGTAGAATGAGTGGATAGAAGGATGTCCGATAGTACAAGACGAAAATACTAAAAATACTTTAAAAAAAATCTGTTGTGGCCAGCACAAGACCTCTCGCCATTTCCATATTAGGCTATATAAGTAATTATTGTATTGCACTTCGCTATCGAACCGTCAATTTATAATAAAATATTACAGAACTTTACCCAAATATTGTTTTTTTATTGTATTTAACATGTCTTCTGCACACATATAATTCTAATTATATCTATTTTTCATTGTATGAGGAAGTTTCTAAATGACAGAGATTCTTCCAACTCATTAACCAGATTGGCGGTATTTCTGATGGATATATGCATTTTACCACAATTTTACCTATAATTTCAAATATTTAATAAATAAAACAATAAGAAAAGTAAAATATACTTCCCAGAAAAAGCTATCAGAATGTCACTAAAACTGTTGACATTTGACAATGACATGTGTCATGTTATAAACATTGGAATATGTCAATTGGTTTCCTTAGTGTCTTAGCCTCTGCGATTAGTTTGCTCTATAAATTATAGTGTATTTAGCTCTAAATCTATACAAGATATAATAAAAATTTTAAGTGTATTAGATGGAGAATTCTATGTTCTTCAATATTTAATAAAAAAAAACTCCCAAAAAATTACATTTAGAAGAATTTTTCTAAGAAACTACTACTCCCTGTTGTTCAATTGTTACCAAACTTTTCAGCTCTTCCCAGGAATGTCAGATTGAAGAAACTGCAGTTAAATATTTTTTAAGTCTTATAGTTTTTGAGGAATCGTGTCTACAACATCCCGACATACATACACACATAGACACATACACATATCCACACACACGCACACGCACACGCACACATACACACACACACACACACACACACACACACACACACAGAGACATTTTAAAAATGTTATAATCGGATTCTAGGAACCTTAAATCGTGCTTATTCAATAAAATCTGGACATGAATCCAATACCTCTCTTAGCGAGAGGTAAAAAGCTTGCAGGCGTTGCTTCCAAGTATGAAATATATGGCTATATTTATTTTGGTAATTTTTTGAAGAGTTAATGTTCTAAGATCAGTCCCGTTAATTATGGCCACACCTCGTATACTTGATAAATTGATTTATTTTAACGAAAATTGCAAAAACATTAAGGTATACCGTATATTATCTATAACAATAAGAGTACCTTGTAAAAGTCTTCAAAATCTCATTAAGGAACCAGCCTAAATAACTGTAATAAAAGCCCTTTAGGGGTTTTAGAAAAAACACCATTTTCACCGTACGGCGAGTTGCTAATTACATTGAATTCTATTAACAAATGTTGCTACTAATAATAGTTTTATATACAAGTAGAACAAATTGAATATGCGGAGGAAACATTCCATACCATATACCTTTCATTACAATGTCTATTAAATTGAAAAAGACAGGAAGTATATTATTGTTATGTACTAATTATTTCATTTTTCCATTCTACTTTTATAAGTACGTTCATTAATATTATTTAATGAGAAAGCCAAAAAAAAAAAAATATATATTCTAGCCTATTTATTATATAATAGATTTAAATCTTCTTCACGCAATTCTTCCTCTCTCAAATCTTCTGCTACACAGTCCTTCCATCTTCTCTTTGGCCTTTCTCGTACTTCCGGCATTGAAACTTCATATCTTGAGGCGAGGCGCAACTGCAAGTCACTTGCAAGGGACATTCTATCACATTCACATATAACTTTGGTTTTGCATTTGACACTGACATCTGTCAATTAAAGTTTTTTGAATATCTCTGCTGTTTCCATAATTTTAGCAAAGCTGACTAATTTTTGAAAGTTAATATCTCTTAATGTCTCTATAACTCTACAGGGAATTTATTTTAACATGCAACATATGGCGAATCACTTCCATGGTTACTCACTATTGTCAAAAATGACAGCAATGTAATATTTGTCCATTTTAAAATGCAACATACAAAATTTGTAGTTTTGTATTATCAAAACTAATTTCCAATAAATTAGCCTACATACGATTAACAAATAATCAAAACATGAATGTTGTACATCTTAACAAACTTTAGCTTACAAAAATTCAAAATTTCCATGTAATAAATGTTAAAAAATACTCCCATAGTCGGTCTTAATAAGAATTGACACCATTTGTGATGTGTTTTGGAGGTATCTCATGTGCTGAAATACTATTCATAATGTTGCATTTTAAAATGGACAAATATTACATTGCTGTCATTTTTGACAATAGTGAGTAACTATGGAAGTGATGAACTATAATGTTGCATTTTAAAATAAACTCTCTGTATAACTATTGAATATGAAGGAAAATGTATAATCAAACCATATAGAGAATAAGATATTCTTTCAAATTGATAATCACAAAATGTCGAAAAATCATATTTAACTGCGTTTTTCAAGAAAAACTGTTGAAAACTTCAAATAAATGTACTTCTGGTGGATCAATTATAACCAAAATCTAATCAGCTCTTCATATGGATGTAAAGAAGAGGAATGCGAAAGAATTATAATTTTTAGAATTGTAGTATTGGAGTTATCGTCGCACACGGACACACACACACACACATACATACATACAGACATCATCTTAAAAATAGCAAATTCGTATTCTAGGGACCCTAAAACGTGTTTATTCATTAAAAACTCACCAACGAATTTTTTGACCAAAGACAATACCTTCCTTACCTAAAAGTGACGGAAGGTAAAAAGAACCTTAGAATCAGGGCATCGTAGACGCCAAAAACTGGGTTCGGTTCAAGTTCAGGTTAATTTGTTTTTTGAAAGATGGGTTCGGATAATAATCGGATTAGTGTCGTTCGGAGACTTTTTTAGATGACTGTATACCTTGTAATACATTTTAAACTTACAAAAATAAATATGGCATTTGAGTATCCCACTATTTAAAACTGAGTTACATCGCCTTTATTAGTAATAACAGTTACGAACAAATATTTTACGTTAATACTTTTTCTAATTTTCCTATTTTTAATTACATTGCTTCAGCTGTTGGCTAGCTACGCAAATGCCAGCAAGACAGCTCCTTATACTGATTAATACGACCATAGAACGTACAAGAATCCAGTATGGAACTGTCATTTGTAAAGTTTACATTTACACCCGCAGTTTCTACAATTCATCTCGCCAGCTCGCGTATAGCATAATCAAATACACGCTGATTGCGAGTGTGAATTATACTGTGCAGAAAATAGATTGTAAGTTATGTAATAGGTTATGGTCATTAGAAACAGGAGTTGTGGGAGGAGAGTCAATATTAGCAAATGAACAAGAGCGAAAAATTGAAATCTAAAACTGCTTTATTTTTTTGTTATTATTTGGTTCAACTAAAATAACAGAAATGGGTCACATAAGGGTCTTCCGCAATAGCTTTGAGTCCCCATTTGCAACAAATTTTAAAACCTACATAAATGCTAAAAAAAGTTCTACAAAATTCTTTCCACTAATTTAAATATTTATAGGCATTTAAAAGGCCAACTTTTACTCCAGGTTTATCCATTAACGGAATGTTTACTTTTGGCACAATATGAAAAACTTTGTAAAACTCCAATGTGTAAAATCTATCTTGCAAGTTGCAAAATTTAACCATAACTTATAAATCAAATAACACTATTAAATCATAGAGATAAAATAGAACCTGGGGGAACCGGGTTCGATCCCGACAGACGCCAAATATTTCCAATTTTAAAATGGCGCAAAAGTGACCCCTGTGGTGCACTCTCCACACCAGCTATGAGTGCCCGTGAGGTGACGCCTGGTAAGCGCCCACACGGTAAAATATATCGTCATCATTACCGATGTCTACATGTGTTGTAGATACTGGCACACCTAGAAATGGGTAATATGCCGTGATGATATATTTATTTTTATTTTATTTAAAAAATCAGGCGTTTATAAAACTGAATGTAAAGATTGTAATGAAGTTTACATCGGACAAACTAAAAGACAAATTTATACTCGGTTTAACAACACTTCTATCATTTAAAAACCGGTAATCCTGATAAATCTAGCGTAAATAAATAAATATAAATATAAATATATCATCACGGCATATTACCCATTTCTGGGTGTGCCAGTATCTACAACACATGTAGACATCGGTAATGATCACGATATATTTTACCGTATGGGCGCTTACCAGGCGTCACCTCACGGGCACTCATAGCTGGTGCGGAGAGTGCACCACAGGGGTCACTTTTGTGCCATTTAAAATTGGAAATATTTGGCGTCTGTCGGGATCGAACCCGGTTCCCCCAGGTTCGCGACCAGACACTCAGGCACGCGGCCACGGGACCCCATAAAATTGATAATTCTAATATACAATTATTAAAACATGTTAATAATAATAGATATTTAGACGTATACGAGAGTTTAGTAATACATAAATTTAAAGATAAATTGATGAACGCAGATCTAGATCCTATTCCAAAATCTAAATTATGTGAGTTAATATAAGACAGTTACTTTGTTTAATCTTAGTTACTCAATTAGGTATCCACTCATCTACGACATAATCCGAGTTCTCTCCCTTATTCCTCAGAGCTGTTTTGGCCCCTGGCATGGTTTACATGCTGAGTAATCTTAACATCTCTGTCGTATTATTTTGTAGTTTCTACTGAAGACGAGAAAGTAATTCTCGAGATACATAAACAGCCCGATTCACAAAAAGGTTTAAGCTAATCCTCATTTTTGGATTAGCGAATTCTACTCCAATTTTGACAATTTACAACTTAAAATATAATTTAATCTATTGCTAGTATCTACCTTTATTAATAATATCATGAAAATTAAATTTTAAATACCGGAATAGAATAGAATTCACTAATCCAAAAATGAGGATTAGCTTAAACTTTTTTGTGAATCGGGCTGATATAGTTTTTCAAAATTGTTCTTAAGGTGAAGGGATTATTCTTTTTTAACCATTTGTTGAAAATGTAAATTGGCCGAACTATTATCGGCCTAGGCTTGTACATTTATAACCACGGAGTAACAGTACCTCTTCAGTATTAATTAAGTGAACAACTATTTAATATAAAAACTTGCCTATAAATTCAAATTAATTTAGTATAAAATAACTTTAAAAAGTTATGGTAGTTCATCTGTACCAGGCAATAGTAGACAACATTGGATTAATTTTTTTAAAAAAGTTTTTATTTCAGAAATGACAATACGTAACTGTTAGAAATCTAACGAAAAATCGATTAACTTAGTGTTCTTGTGATTGGCACATCTTAAGACTAAATAAAGCGGCGAAAATAAACTAATATATTTGCTCTCTATCTTTAAGATGATCCAATAGCAGTCCTCAAAATGATGTAACACATGAAATTTGCGCGGAACACTACAGCCCTCACTATTGAACTATATATTACAAACTATACATATTAAAAGGTTAATTGTTAGAAAACGGTTCAATATACATAAAAAACGTTTTTATTGCTCAAAAGTACATATAGTGCCGTTTTATTTTCACGATGTTTGGAAAATGATATCGTCCAAATGGCGGCCTTTGCGAGCAACGCACATATTGAGCCTTTCAAAGAAGTTTTCGGCTACTTTTCCCAGTATATCTTGCGAAATTCCAGCGATGACGTCCTCAATCGCCTCCTTCAGAGCTTCAAGCTACAGCTTTGACATTTCCCCACAGAAAAATGTCACACGGGCTCAAATCGGAGGAGCGAGGGGGCCATGGAACATCCTCCCGGTGAGAGATCAGGCGACCGGGAAAAAGCTCTTGCAGAATTTCGCGAGATCGACGGGCAGTATGGGCCGTGGCTGAAACCAGAAGGCTTCTGTGTCGTATTCCTCTTCCATTTTGGGGGCAAAAAGTTCTCCATGTCACAATAGCGAGCCGAATTATCGGTAACAGAACAGTTAATCCTTCGGATGCAAAAAATAAGGCCCAATAATGCGTATAGAGGACACAGCGCACCAAACTGTTACTTTGGGGCTGTGAAGAGGTCTTTGATGCAGTACACGAGGGTTCTCAGATGCCCAGTAACGAAAATTTTATTTACTGTGCCACAAAGATAAAAATGCGCTTCGTCGAAAGGCTCAATATGTGCATTTCTCGTCAAGGCCGCCATTTGGACGATATCATTTTCCAAACATCGTGAAAATAAAACGGCATTATATGTACTTTTGAGCAATAAAAACCTTATTTATGTATCTTGAACTGTTTTCTTACAATTAACCCTTCAAATCAGGGAGGTCATTCTGCCCCACCCTGTATGATCTACAAAATAACCGTAGACTTTTTGAAAAAATTTTTTTGGGGCCAAGTTATGGCTTCTTGAAAAATAGCTATTTTAGAAAGCTGATATCATCAGTCTTTTGCAAAATTTCAAAATTTTCTTTGGAACATATTGTTCATCGGTTTTATGATAACATACTAAAATATTATACTCAAATTCCTAGAAATAGAGGCTGAGGAGATTCGCGCGATAAACACTATTTTCTAGAATCCTTATTAATTTGGGCTCATAGTTCAGTCGTTCAGTAAGGGACGTATCAGGGCATCGAACCCGTCAAAAACTGGGTTCGGTTTAGGTTCAGGTTAATTTGTTTTTTGTAAGATGGGTTCGGGTACGGTTCTGGTTCAAGCATTAATAAAATTTGCGGTTTTGTTCGCGGTTCAGGTTCGAAATAATGTAAAATGAGAGCCAGAATTTACGCAAAACGCAACAAGAAACGAACACAATTTTCACGAAAAGTCAACCCAGACAGCAACGCAGACGCCTAAGACGTCGATTATCGGCTGTATTTACTTTTCGAACTAAAAATTAACCTGAAACGGAGTTGAACCCCGAACCTGAATTTTAATACTCGGTTCGGTTTCGACTCAGATTCAATTAAAAATATATCTGAGGTTCGGTTCTCGGTTTGGGTTCCCTAAAATGTTACGGTTTGGTTCCGGTTTTGGTTCAGTTCAGGTTCGGGTTCGATGCCCTGGGACGTATCAATACTGTCTTTTCTGAATTGTGGTTGTATCACCTACATATTTGTGAGCGCAGCTATTGCCTCGTTGCTATAGGATCGTCAGGTTCTTCAACTTAGAAAAAGAACGTGTAAACATTCTAATTAAAAATTCCCCAGATCGTCGGTGACAAAAACCTTCAATATTTTAATCCCAACAAAATCAACCAAATTAATTTTCAGAATCAGTACTTTTTTGTCACTCCATTGATTCCTAACCTAGCTTTTTTCCCATAGTACATTTCGGAATGCGGTAGCCGTGAGCGAGTGCGCGTGCGTTCGACTATGATTCATACCATCGCTGAGTGGAATTTGTGGTTTTTCTTTTGTTTTTTGCTGCGTCGTTGTTTTGGTCAGCAGGAAAAAAGCGATCACAGATGGTAGTGTTATTTATAGTGTGTTCTAAATTGTTATGTTGAAACACTGTTTCTGACTTTCTGAGGTTATGTGTGGAGTAATGTGTAACATGGTAGCTATTTGCTAAATTGTTTGGTTGGTTTTTGTTCAACGTTTTTGCAGGTTTTTATGGTTTATTATTGGCATTTATTAGATATATCCTTGGATTTTGTGAAATGTACTATTATGATGTTACAAATTACATTATAATCATATAGCTGCTCAATATTTTTTATGATAGACACACCAATATGAATTTATAAATATACTGTCACACCAATAGTTGGGTATGACATTTTGTATTATCGATTCTAACCGAATATTCTTTAGTCCTATTGCTGCAAGTGTCCTAGCTCAATTTTTTCGACTTCTTTAAATATAGAGTTAAAACTCAAATCCAGGTCTCATCCGAACTGACAGAAAATCTCCAACAGAGAGAACACGTCCCGCGGTGACAAAAGTTAGGGTGTCTCATTGTTATTTGCCAAACAAGAATTTAGGAACGATTTCTTTTTAGTTTTATGACCAGACGAAATTTTTAAATGTTTATGACTTGCAGCTATCTTTAACTAGGCTTTAAGGAATGTAGTAAAAAAAAAATCTGTTGTAGCCAGCACAATACCTCTCGCCATTTCTATTTTATGTTATACAAGTATTGTATTTCACTTTGCTATCAAACCGTCGTTTTATAACAAAAACATTACAGAACTTTGCCCAAATATTGTTTTTATTGTATTTAACATGCCTTCTGCACACATACAATTCTAATTATATCTATTTTTTGTCGGAGATTCTTCCTATTCATTAACCAGATTGGCGGTATTTCTAATGGATATATGCATTTTACCTACAATTTTAAATATTTAATTAATAAAACAATAATGCCCGTATGCGCCAACATCAAATAAATCTTTGAATAGCTTATTCATTGAATAAGAGAAAAATATCGCATCGATACCATAACACAAATGAAGGTATTTGTTCTAGCTGTCATATTTTGATGCGATATTTTTCTCTTATTCAATGAGTAAGCTATTCAAAGATTTATTTGATGTTGGTGAATACGGGCATAAGAAAGATTAAATGTACTTTCCAGAAAAAGCTTTCAGAATATCACTAAAACTGTTGATTTTTGACACTGACATCTGTCATTTACAAACTATGTTATAAACATTTGAATTTGTCAATTGGTTTCCTTAGTGCCGTAGCCTCTGCGATTAGACTCTTCTATATATTACAGTGCCTTTATCTCTAAATCTATACAAGATATAATAAAAATTTTAAATGTATCAGATGTAGCATTTTATGTTCTCCAATAATAGTAATAACAGAAATTTTCAAAAATAATATTTAGAAGATTTTTTTAAAGAAACTATTACTTGCGGTTGTCCAATTGTTACTAAAATCTAATCAGCTCTTCCCCGGAATGTCAGATTGAGGAAACTGCAGTTAAATATTTTTTAAGTCTTATAGTATTTGAGAAACCGTGGTTCACATACACACACGGACATCATCGTAAAAATGTTATAATCGGATTCTAGAGACCTTAAAACGTGCTTATCCACTAAAATCTGGATATATGAATTTTAGCATGATTCTAATACCTCTCTTAGCGAGAGGTAAAAATGGACTCATTTTCTAAATGCCGCTGAATTTTGTTTAGTTACACTCGTACTTAAATCTATCCATTTTTCTTTCTGTTTGATGTATGGATCTTTTATCCATACCCTGAAAAGTAGTCATAGATCTTTACTGATCTTCCATTATGTTTTATTGTAGTTACTGAATCTCAGATGTTATCGTTTACCTTCAGGTCTTTTTAAGTGATATTTCCATAAGTCATTTGTCCAATTTATATCATTTTTTCGTAAAATCTAATCGTGTCTTCTAGTTTTTCTTTGAAAGAAGTGATGTTTTTGCTGTCCAACGATTACAAAATCTTTCACCAAGTAATCGCCTTCGTAAAGTTCTTCGGCACCAGAATTATGTGTTTATGATTTTATGTTTAAGAATCTGTATAATCTTACTTATCCACAAAAAGGTAAAAGCGTATACTGAAACGCTATTGTAAAAATGAATGTTGTTTGACAGATATTTCCAGTATTTTTAAACACCTACTACATTATCTCGTGTGTAGTGTACAACTCACGCCAGCTCAGCAATTTTGCAAAGAACTTGTGCAATGTGGCGCGTGTACCTATAATAGTACCGCGATAGAATGAAAATATTAATTAATAATAAAGTCTTTGTTGATCACTTCCTACTACTTGGCTCGGGCTAGTGTTAGCTCTCTGTGTTCACTGCTCAATGTAATCATGAACTGAACGTAAACACTGTAACGAGCTACGAAGTATACAATGATGGAGGAGATAATTTCTATGATCAAGAATGCCATGCAGTGATGAATGAATCATTTTAGGAGAATATGTTAAAAATTGGAGGGAGTTAGGGCCGTTTTCGTAATCAGCCCGAATAGTGACACAAGTCAAAATTTAGAAATTCTAAGTTCATCAGATAAAATTGGTCAAAAATATGCTTCTAATAATCAGGCATATGTCATGACATAAATCAAGATTATATTTTTCGAGAGATGGAACTAATGTCGTTTCTTTTCAAGCTAATGTAAGTAACTTTACATTCGAGAACTGTCTTTTTAAGTTAAGTTTTACGCAAAACTATTTTTTGGACTTGTGTCACTCTTCTCGCCAGGGTGCGATATATTGAAAGAAGAAAGCATGTTCTACAAATTAACCGTACACTTTTTGAAAGAATTTTGGCAAGCTATATTTGGTAGTAATGCGATTTGCAATGATTTATTGTGATTAGCAATATCTCACGAGAAACCTTTACTTGTTGATAAAGGTTTATTACGGATTCTCGTAACTGAAAGTGGGTGTATTTCTCATGCCCCGCCGCTGTATATTTCTTCTTTGCGTTATCCAGAAACCCAATTAAACAACGGATATTTAATTATAAAAGAGAGCAGAGCTAAGCATGCCGTTAGTGCAAAATGTCAGTTAATATCTGCAGAGAGTATTTTCTGCTTAATGATAATACCGCACAACAAGACAATTAAATCTTGCGGTATTCATTAAATTTATATCCGTGATGTAGTGACAACCGTTTGCAATAATCTGTCTTATTACTAAAAAATCTGTTGTGGCCAGCACAAAACCTTCCGTCAATTTGATGTATTTTGTACAAATCCCATACCAAAAGGTCTTTGGAACAGATTCTATATAATATGTAAAATCGAACACATACTATTTTTTACAAATTCCATACCAAAAGTTCATTTGAAAAGGTTCCATAAATCCAATAAAATTATGACATAAACATACACTAAGTAAAATGCTCGTGACACTTCATTCTTTCTTCTTTCCCCTATTTTATTAGGGGTCGCTGTTTTCTCTTCCCTTCCACTCATTCCTGCCCAACGCACTTCTTCACACAGTCCTACCTTTCTCAAGTCTTCTGCAATACAGTCCTTCCATCTTCTTTTTAGTCTTTCACTGCATGTCACTTGAGAGGACCACTATGAAATACTAATTTTTCATCCCATACTTTCCATATTTGGTTTTGCACTTGCAACACACATCTGTCAATTAGAATTTTGAATGTATCAGCTGTTTCCATGATAAATAGCAAAGCTGACTAATTTTTGAAAATTAATTTCTTTATAATGCTTTAACTCTACATCTATTGAATATGAAGGAAAATGAATAATCAAGCCATATAGAGAAGAGTATTTTCTTTAATAAATATAATAACAAAATGTCAAAAAATAATATATACATACACACACACACACACACACACACACACACACGGACACACACACATACATACAGACATCATCTTAAAAATAGTAAATTCGTATTGTAGAGCCCCTAAAGCGTGCTTATTCATTAAAAACTCAGCACCGATTTTTTTGACAAAAGACAATACCTACCTAAAGGTGACGGAAGGTAAAATTCTAAATAAATATAATTCGAGAGTAAGATAAATTATAAAATAATTCTCCAGTTTCTTTCTCGAACTTGTTGCCACTTTTTTTGGCAATAAGTTTTCGAAAATTATATCAAATTATTTTCAATTTATTCTTTATCTCTTGTTATATTATACTAAAAATTATAGCCATTTTTATTGATCGATATTTGTATCAGCAGATGTAGAAGCACGTGTTTACTATCGGAGGTGTAGCCTTTAAACTTTCTTTGCACTGGAATTTTAAATAGAGCTATAAAATCCCGCTTTACACAATCACAATTCATGCGTTGACCTGTCTGTTTTATGTATAAAAATCATATTAGTGCATAGTTAAATTTATATTGCTGCTTTCGAAAGCTTTCCTACGTACATTCTTCTTCACATAACTCCTAGATAATATTAAATATTGATACATTTATAACATATCATATAGATAAATATATCAGCTAGACTTTTACTCACGTTCTAAATGTAGCAATTCAAGATTTAATACTTAAAAATGAGCTATAAAGAGGGACATGTTAAGTACAAATTGATAACAGAATCATAGGTACACAATACCTCTCACCATTTTCA
Organism: Ophonus ardosiacus; assembly: GCA_943142095.1. Classification (NCBI taxonomy): domain Eukaryota; kingdom Metazoa; phylum Arthropoda; class Insecta; order Coleoptera; family Carabidae; genus Ophonus; species Ophonus ardosiacus. Next base: position 39,501,768 of record OW964836.1, read on the forward strand.
TATTAGGCTATATAAGTATATATTGTATTTAACATTTCTGGTACTCACAATAAATTCTAATTACATCTATTCTTTATTTTTCAATTCATTCTGTGAACAAGTTTCCTCCTACTCTTCTAAATGTTCGAGATTCTTCCAATTTATTGACGAATTTGGCGGTATTTCTGAAGCGTATATGATGAATTATATGTATAGTAAGCGTGTGTTTAGTTGACACTGATACTGAATGAATTCCTTTTCTTTTTAGACCAATTTTAGATGTTGACGGAGTCTTTTCCTCGTTATAACAACAGCATATTATATTACTGTTACATTTCGACTTGTCCATGTACGAATTCCATATCTATCTATAATTTAAAATATTTAATTAATTATAAAATAAGAAATATTAAATATACTTCCCAGAAAAAGTCTTCAGTATGACTGGATTTTTGACACTGACATTTATGTCAATTGCAAACATTTTAACTTTTCAATTGATTTCCATAGGCTGATTGATTCATTATACAATGGGTTATTTTATGTATTTATAATTCAGTCTATCTCTAAATCTATAGAAGATATAATAAAAATGTTCAATGTATTAGATGGAGAATTTTATATTCTTTAATTTGTGTAATAAGATACATTTCCAAAAAATAATATTTTAAAGAAGATTTTTTTAAGAAACTACTAATTCCGGTTATCCAATTGTTACCAAAACCTTTTCATTTCTTTGCCATTTATGTCAGATTAAAGAATACGTAGCTAAATTGGTTTTAAGTATTATAGTTTTTGAGGAATCGTCCCTCCAACATCCACACACACACAGACACACACACACACACCCACACACACAGACACACACAAACAAACACAAGTACACACATCCACATACACACACACTCATCATTTAAATCAGTTAAAATCGAATACTTGGGTCCTTAAAACGTGCTTATTCACTAAAATCTGGATATGCAATTTTTAGTATGATTCCAACACCTTTCTTAGCGAGAGGTAAAAATGAAATATTGTATGGATAAAATAGTAGAAAGTCGCTGTCACTACTGGGACAGGTTGCGGAAAAATTCCCAGCATCCCTCGTATGCACCGTTGAAATGTAACTTGTCACTATTATAATTAAAATGCAAGTACCTATATAATCTCAGTGACAATGTTGCCTTTTGAGCATTGAATGAATTAATAACATATCTATGACAATTTATTATTAATTGTAGTTTAATATTATTAAATTACTGTATCTGCATCCAATTTACCTTGTATATAAAATTGCTATAATTCCATATATAAGTTAATTAGTTTTTACCTTTCTTTAATTAATATACATCAAGTATTGAATGTCAGTATATTATCAGAAGCAATTATTTCTATATACCTGCTAATTATTCAGATGTAAATTTAATTAATGAATTCAAATTATAATTTTTAAAAAGGGATTATGTTGCAGATAGAACTACCTATATCCGTACACGTTCAATTCAATTTTTGGCAGATAGAACTTTGTCTCTGTACTATCTCGAAAATGGACAAAAATATCTAAAAACAAACATCAAAAAATCTGTTGTGGCTAATACAAGACCTCTCGCCAGTTCCATATAAGGCTATATAAGTACATATTGTGTTTAACATTGTCTTTACAAGCAAATAATATTACTACCAAGTTTATATCTACTAATTTTTGAATTATTGCCCCAAAAGTCAATATACCCCATATTTAGCTAAAAACTTCAAAATTTTCAAAAATCTAATTTTAATGTATCTAGATACTTCTTAATACTCTGATTCCAAATTTTGCAACCGCAGGTCGATATCTCTTTTCGTTCTCGAGATATTTCGATTCAAAGTTTTGCTGAAAACTGCCCATTTTTGGGTAGTAACCCAAAAATGGGCCGAGATATGAATTTGGCGACACGACCATTCGATTCTACGGGCAAAATTACATAAGTGTACCAATTTTCATAATTTTTGTCCAACCGGTTCATTTTTTATGAATAAAAGTTTGAAAACCCCCGAAAATTGTTAAAATCTGAAAAAATCCTAAGGGGTACCCCTTACGATTTTTGCGATTTTTGGCCATTTTCAGTTATTTTGCTTTAGAGATTGTATGCGGTGTTCAAACATTATGAAAATTGGTGTACTTATGTAATTTTGCCCGTAGAATCGAATGGTGTTGTCGCCAAATTCATATCTCGACCCATTTTTGGGTTATCACCCAAAAATGGGCAGTTTTGAGCAAAACTTTGAATCTAAATATCTCGAGAACGAAAAGAGATATTGACCTGCCGTTTCAAAATCTGGAATCAGCGCACTGAGAAGTATCTAGATACACTAAAATTAGATTTTTGAAAATTTTGAAGTTTTTATCTAAATATGGGGTATATTGACTTTTGGGGCAATAATTCAAAAGTAGGTAGAGATATAAACTTGGTAGTAACATTATTTGATTGTAATGGATTATTTTATATATTTATGAGTCTGTCTCTAAATGTAGGTATAGAAGAAATAATAAAAATGTTCAATGTATTGGATAGAGAATCCTATGATCTGTAATATTTTGATTATACAAATTTCAAAAAAATAAAATTTAGAAGATTTTTTAAGAAACTGCTACTTCCGGTTGTCCAATTGTTACCAAAACCTTTTCAGCTCTTCCCATGAATGTCAGATTGAGGAATTCATAGTTAAACAGGTCTTAAGATTTATAGTTTTTGAAGAATCGTCCTTCCAACATACACACACATACATGCGCACACACACACACACACATACACACACATACACACACGCACACACACCCACATCATCGTAAAAATGATAAAATCGGATTGTAGGGACCTTAAAACGTGCTTATCCACTAAAATCTGGATATGCGAATTTTAGCATGATTCCAATACCTCTCTTAGCAGGAGGTAAAAACTAATATCAGATAGATATAATTTCATTTTACCAAAAAGTTGTAGTTATAACCTTATATTAGACCCGAGAATTATGAAATACCTATTTTTCTTCTCTGTTTCCACGATTTGATAAGTCAAGGCTAAATATGAAGTTAGAATGAGTTGTTAAAATGAAGAAAGCAATGATTTAAGATAAATATTTGCGAAACGAATTCACGATTCAGGTTATGTAAGCTGATTAGCCAAATTTATATTGTTGAAAGATATTTTTATTTATTATTTACTCTGCAATAAATGTGTCAATTTTAATTATAATTTAAACGCTGACATGATTTATCTTATTAAAAGTAATTTGATAACTTTTTTCATCCATTTTTTGCAAATTAAAATTAAATTAATTTTTTGTTTCACACAAGATATAACTCTATTTCATACATGGTTTGATTTTGATTTCACTTACAGCATTTTAAATTATAAATTAGCAACAAGCATTTTACAAAATATAGGTAAATATCAAATATAATAATAACTTGAGTTAAGAGAAAACAATAATTGCATACAATTTAATTAATATTATGATTGCAAAAGAGCAAATAGGCAGGTAGTATTAAAAGAGTTTTTGTTCATATGTGGATATATGATTTCCTACTGTACTGTATAATCTTCATACTCTATGTATTGTACTCTCTTTTAACTTATACATAGGTACAATTGATTGGTAACTGTACACGGTTATAAATATAATACAATGTGTTTACACAAAGAGTTGTGCTGCAACTTCCAAACATAGCATACGTCACATAAGTTTCCAAAAAAAAATCTGTTGTGGCCAGCACAAGACCTCTCACCATTTCCATATTAGGCTATAAAGTTTTATATAAATTTAATATGAAAAACCTTCCACAATGTCACTAAAACAGTTGATTTTTGACACTGACATCTGTCTTTTACAAACTATGTTATAAACATTAAACATTTTAATTTCTCAACTGGTTCCCTTAGTGCCTTAGCCTCTGCGATATATTACATTAGTTTATTCTATATATTTCAGTGCCTTTATCTCTAAATCTATACAAGATATAATAAAAATTTTAAATGTATTAGATGGAGAATTTTATGTTCTTCAACATTTGTAATAACAAAAATTTCCAAAAAATTTTATTTAGGAGAATTTTTAAAGAAATTACTTCCGGTTGTCCAATCGTTACCAGAATCTAATCAGCTCTTCCCAGGAATGTCAAATTGAGAAAACTGCAGTTAAATATTTTTTAAGTCTTATAGTATTTGAGAAACCGCGGTTCCAACATCCACACACACACACACACACACACACACACACACATATATATATATATACACAGACATCATCGCAATAATGTTATAATCGGATTCTAGGGACCTTAAAACGTGCTTATCTACTAAAATCTGAATAAGCCATTTTTAGCATACCCAAAAAAATTGAATGGACGGATATATATTGTTTCTGCTTATTACTATTTTAATTATAGATTAAAATAGCTCTAGCTTTAATACATATTTAATATAGAGCTAGTGGCTTGTTTTTCTTTTCATGCACCATTCATACACGGTTGAAAATAGAATAAAGAACGATAAAAGTCTATATTCAGCATGAAATTTGCTTTCATTTCATGTCAGGCATAATTTTTTTACATCATCGGATCTCGAGTTACAGCCGTTTGAAGTTACATGACTTTTCATCGAAATTTTATATTATTGAAAATACACAAAAATTCTATGATACATCATGTAAATTCAAACAGCTGTAACTCGAGATCCGATGATGTAAAAAAATCATACCTGGCATGAAATGAAAGAGAATTTCATGCTGAATATAGACTTTCATCGTTCGTTATACTATCTTTAACCGTGAATGAGTGGTGTATGAAAATATGAGAAAAGAACTAATGTAGCTCATTTGTCATATATTTCTTTTCATGTCACGCATGATTTTTTTACTTCGTCGTAACTCGCGTTACAGCCGTTTGAATTTACATGACACATGCTACTTAAAGTGGGAAGAGGAAGGCAAAATAAAAACAGTGGGTTTATGAATAAATGAAAAGAATTAAAACTAGTATTAAAGAGAAGACAGAGAAAGTGTAAACTACGAAAATGTAAAAATGTAAGAGAGGTTGAAAAAGCCACATGAATCAATTATTTGTTATCATACTTATCATTTTGTTTTTATACTCTCCTATACATACAGTTATAAAACAAAACATCCACTAACAAAAAGCATTCAACAACAAAATCAATTTACTCTCGTATCTCAATAATCGCATCCTAATGCAATCACACATGTATTCTCATAATGAAATGTGTAGTGACAGTACGTCGTCATGTACTACAGCCATTAACTTTGATTGCTAAGCTAGTGTTAGTTCTAGTCTTGTGATGCAAGAAGAACGGTTTTATTCCTTACAAAAACACCGAGAAAAAGTTTGGACTACATACGTGATATGGAGATTAGAAGCATAGTTTGTTCATTATTGTTGTTATTAGAATGACAATGCGTTCTAAAATAATAAACCAGGTAGCCGTATTTAGGCCTGTGTAGAGATGTACTCGATTTCGAGCTTTGGCCCGGCCGGCCCGAAGCCCGCTTCGATTTCGAGTCGATCATCGAGCCGGGCCGAAGATATTTTTTATCGGGCCGAATCGGGCTAATCATTTTCAAAAATCGAGGCGAGTCGGACTTTTGATTTTGGCCCGGCCCGAAAATTCGAGCTTTTCGGGCCAGCCCGAAAAATCTTATAGTTCAATCAAATGCACAGTTTCCTTAATATTTTAATGAAAATGGATGAAGTTAAAAAGGATCGAAATGATTTAATAACAACACAGTTCACATAATAAATAAAAATGTATTATTTTACTTCAAGAATTCAAAGTTATTCATTAAAGCATAATAATTATATTGTGATGATGCTATTATTATTGTTATTACTCGTATACTTAAATAAAAGTGATTTTTGTTCCTACCATAATGGTTTCTTGTCCTATTTTTGAGCAGAAACAAAGTTAGATAAAAAATCCTTATGCAAAAAATTAAAATTCTATTTTTTTATATAAGATTTGTGAAAAAGTTGTTTAAATTCTTTGGTAAACAAAGTGTTAAATACTCGTAGGTCTGTAATTTTTATAACAAACTGACACTAGAAGGTTCTCTTTTTTAACTATTTATGTTAACTAATGTTGAAAGTTATAAGAATGTAGAGGTTTTTTATAAGTTTGACACGAAAAAAGTTAAACATTTCTCCTTAACATAAAAATCAACATTATGAATGCCGGATGCACCCAATTTCGAGCTTTGGCCCGGCCCGGCCCGAAGCCCGGCCCGATTTCGAGTCAATTTTCGAGCCGGGCTAGCTAATTTTTTTGTCGAGTCGATCTTCGAGTGGGGCCGGTAATTTTTATTTTCGGGCCGAGTCGATCCAAACCTCAAAGCCCGGCCCGGCCCGCCCGAATGCATCTCTAGGCCTGTGGTTGGTAAGAGTGTAACGATGGTATCTGTAACACAGTATGATATATGTTCAATTACATCCCTTAAAAAGAAGTATTACCTCTCGCTAAGAGAGGTATTGGAATTATGCTAACAATCGCATATCCAGATTTTAATGGATAAGCACGTTTTAAGGTCCCTAGAATCCGATTATAACATTTTTACGATGATGTCCGTATGTGTGTGTATGTCTGGTTGTTTTAGGGACGATTTCTCAAAAACTATAAGACTTATGAATTCCTCCCATGGGGTCCCGTGGCCGCGTGCCTGAGTGTCTGGTCGCGAACCTGGGGGGACCGGGTTCGATCCCGACAGACGCCAAATATTTCCAATTTTAAATAGCACAAAAGTGACCCCTGTGGTGCACTCTCCACACCACCTATGAACGCCCGTGAGGTGACGCCTGGTAAGCGCCCACACGGTAAAATATATCGTCATCATTACCGATGTCTACATGTGTTGTAGATACTGGCACACCCAGAAATGGGTAATATGCCGTGATGATATATTTATTTATATATTTCTGGAAAGAGCTGAAATTAAAATGTATTGTTGCCATTTTGATAAATTTAAACTCTAATTCGGTCGATACAGATTAAAATACCATATTGTAAATAATGTACACCGACACAAACTTTTAACTCTTTACTGCGGAAGCCATCACCGGGATATGAACCCAGTTTCCTTTGCTTGAGGCATCGCGGGCACGCGTTGCACCTTCACTTGTCTTTCATCCTGGATCTCTCTGCTCTGTAGCAGTTGTCTGTCCACAGCACACTGCAAAGCAGTGGCAAGGCGTGGGTTTAATTGTCATTTTATGTAAATAGATCCATAGATATACTGAGCAACTTAAACGCTTTATATCTATGTTGAAACTTCTATCACAAAAAGGATGATAAAAGTTTAATAGAGGAAAACTGGGCTTTCTAACGCATCGTTCAAATCGCTAGGTTTACATGCGGTTTAATACAGAAATCAAAATGAACTAACATAAAAAATTTCAATTTGGGATATTATTTAATAAGACTTTAATAGTAAATATATATATCACGGATATCGGTATGATGATGACATATTTGTACCGTGCGGGCGCTTACCAGACGTCCCCTCACGGGCACTCATTGCTGGTGTGGAGACTGTAGCACAGGGGTCACTTTTGTGCCATTTAAAATTCGAAAAAATTGGTTTCGGTCGGGATCCCGGTTTCCCAGATCCGCGACCACTCACGCATGCGGCCACGGGACCCTATTATAATATATATATACAGGATGTAAATTTTAAAACGGGTCATAGGGCTATAACATAGAAAGACAGTTTTTTAGACGCCAAAAGTTTTTATATTAATTTATTGAAAAAAGAATTAGTGCATATTATAAAGAAAAAAATTACGATATTTTTAATACCAAACATATTACATTTCTGTTTCATATAAAGCCAGAAAATAAATTTAAAAATTTGTACAATTAAGAAAAAATAACAATAGCCATGAAACTGACTGTAACAAAACATTGTCATCTTTTAAAAACATGATAGGGGACAATTAAAGATTAAAGTTATTAATTTATGAACTAATATAAAATAACATAAAATAAAGAAAACACTGGGATATTTATTTAAGAATTAATAATGTTTATTGTAATAGGTATTTATGAATTAAAGATGATCTACATGTAATAAGAAATAAGTTATAAGAAACGAGAAAAACTGCAAAGGGAAAAATATTATGTAATTTTTCTTCATGGGACAAATTATCCATGATTTCCTGTTAATAAAACGAAAATAATAATAATTAAACAAATAATGTCCAAAAAAGTTTATCAATGACAGTCTTAACTGAAATATAGTTAGGTTTTGTTTCTGTCAGTTTCAAGGCTAATAATATTTTTTCTTAATTGTGCAGATTTTTAAATTTGTTTTCTGGCTTTATATGAAACAAAAATCTAATGTGTTTGGTATCAAAAAAATTGTAATTTTTTTCTTTATAACTAATTATTTTTTCAGTAAATTAATATAGAAACTTTTGGCGCCTAAAAAACGGTTTTTCTATGTTATAGCCCTATGACCCGTTTTAAGATTTACACCCTGTATATATATATATATATATATATATATATATATATATATATATATATATATATATAAGGTTGCCTTTGGCTTTAACGCAAGCCTTAAGATGATCTAGCCATTCTATCGCTAGTTCCCTCACTGCCTTCTTCAAACTTCTCTTTCGCTAATCCAAATTTTGATAGATTTTTAGCTCATTCCTTCTCTTCTAACACTGACCACAATTTGTAGTCCAAAGAGTTGAGGTTTGGACTGCCAAAGAGCCAGTCTTTGACCGCTATGAAGGCTGAAACATTAGCCCGCAGCTAGGCCTTCGTCGTTCTGGTCTTGTGTACCGGGGCTAAATCCTGCTGGAAGGCCCGGTGTTTGCCAGGAAAAAATATGTTGTTCAGGGGTTCTACAACTTCTTCTAGAACGTTCTCTTGGTACACCTGCGTAAGGGAACTACCGATAGATACGGTTCCTGCTGCCAAAGCAAGATGGTGTCAGACTGTCTTAAGGCGTTAAAGAATAAATATATACAAAATTTATTATTATTTTCATAAATTTTTAATGGTTTATAAAGTAATAAACAATTACTTCCACAATCCAACTGTTCGTTGGAACAAAGTAGCATTCGCGCATAAAAACATCTGAAGCTACTCTTCTCTTGTCTTTTCTAATTAGTCACTCACACATTACGTGAACAATCAGCCATATAAAGAGTGACGTAAACGGTCCCCCTGGGAAAACAAAATGGCTGCCATTGTCCGCCTGAGAACTGAGATTTAAGGTTAAGGTGAAGTTATGTAAAACGCGGGAATCGCACTTTGAAAACAATATGGAAGAGATTCGCTTTCTTCAAGAATCTAGAAGGTGAAGTTTAACTTGAGAAATATACGAGTATTGTTAAGAGATGAGGAGTTTTATCATGTATAGTATTTATGCAGATGCATTGTTTTGTTAAACGTGTATTATTTCATCAAATGGCGTGTGCTTATATCTATTATAAACAATGTAAATTACACTTTTGTTGTTTACCTTTAAATGACCATCTAAAATGTACAAAATAATGTTTCAATTATGGTAGTACTAGTAAGTAAATACTTATTTTAGTTACAAAAACCTTTTTTTGAATCATCAAGTGTGCCGCGATGTCAGATGAGCATTCAAAACTCTGAATATAATAAAAAAATCTGATGTGGTCAACACAAAACCTCCCGCTATTTAATTTTTACATACATACATACATAAAATCATGCGTTTCCCACTTAGTGGGTTAGCAAAAACCCGGAAACAATAGTAACAATAAGAAAAGGGATAAGAGTCAGAGCTCAGCTGACTCACTTCACTCTTTAACAACATTTATCTTTCGCCTTGTCCACAATCATCATAGCATTCATACATAAGAACATATTAAAGTGACCGATTTTCGGTAGCGAATAACCGCATCCGGACCACAATAATAGTTACGCAACAATCATCCTTCGCCACACATTCCTATCCTATTTTTATTAATTTAAATACATACTTACGTATTTACTAACGCTGCAAACTGTTCCATTGCATAAAACTATTGCTTTATTTACTATTTTCTTTTTAAAATGTCACTATTATTAATTTGAAGTGATTAATTTTTTGACAGTGACATTTACTGTCAGTTACATTCCTTTGAAATGTGAACTGTGTAACAAAAATTTATTCTTAAAACAACGTGACATACTTTTACAATTTGTACAAAAGTTGAAATAAGAAACTTCTTATTTGGTGACGTTTTTAACTAATTTTTTTTTTCTTTTACAGGTGAGTGCTCCAAATTTCATTTAAACTTGGTCAGTTTTTCGCTTCGCTTGGTAAGCAAATACAAAACATATTTTTACCTTATTTCTTACTTTGTTCTATATAAATTAATAAGGTGTTAATAATAAGAAAGAAAATTAAATGTTTAAATGAGAATGTTTTTCTGGTTTAGAAGAGATATAGTTTTAAGTAAATTAAAAGAAATAAATAGGTACTTTCTCCATTACAGCTTTAAAAGCTTGTGAAAAGTCAAGTAGATTTAATAATGTCACGGTCTTAACTGACGATTAATTTAACAGACATTTTAACCAGCCCCTAAGAGAACAACTTTCGTATTGTTTTATAGAATGCTTTAATTTTTATTAAATACGAGGTGTGGCAATTAAATAACGATATTTATTTTGTCCGGCTTCCCTGTAAATTTGGCAACATTGCAGGCTATGTCATATTAATTTGTCATCTTCCCTCCATCCACTGTTAAAATTTCAAGATAACTAGGCAAACCGTTCGGCAGTAGCCTTTGATTGAAGTTAACTACTTTCTCGTACTCTGCCGGAATTATGTTAGTGTCAATATGAAATTCTGTGTGAAACTTAAAATATCGCTACAGAAATGTACGAATTGTTGAAGAATATTAATGAGGGTCTCAAGTTTTTGAGCAGTTTAGAAGATTTAAAAAAGGAAGAAAATATATTGGAAACGATTAGCGTCTCTGCCGTGCACTGATATTGTTTTCAAAATGCGAGTGATACACATATTACAAGAAGGTTTTGTTAACTCTTCATGCACGGGTGAGAAGAAAAAGAGCTGAAATGTGATGGATTCTCCATGAAGACAACGCGCCGGAACAAATCGCCTTGTCCGGCAAGACATTTTTGACGAAATAAAAAATCACCGTGTTGGTACTCACTTGACCTACTACCATATGCCTTGCTTTTATTCTCAAATTGTATTCTGTGTTAAAACGCACCAAATTTGGGGCCGATGTGTAGTTATAGAAAAGCGGCAGAGCTTATGAACAACCTAACAAAAAGGGCCTGCAGGTATTTCTTCCAACAATGGAATATTCGCATCGGCCGGTGTAGGGTTCGGGGAGAAGAGTACATTGAAGGTGGCAATATTTGTTCTGTGTAATTTTATACATTGTCAATGTTCTAAGATCAATCTTGTTATTTAATTGCCACACCTCGTAGATGCCGTGCGTACAACTATCGTGTGCTCTAACATAGTTATCCTCCACTTTTAATTATCTTAATGCTGTAATGAAAAATTTCCAACAATCATAATTACTACATAACAGTCTTCATAGCCTAGGGCGGCATCTTCTGAAGAAGTGAAGAAGCGTCGCGTGGATTTGGGCACGTGATCTTTAACTCACGTGATATTACACGTGTTTTTGTTAGTCGGCTAATTTGATTTTGATGGCTCTAGTAGTGTGTGTACTAGTCACCCATGTAATTTACAATGACTACTATGTAGTAATCAGCTTGTTTAAGGAAGTAGTGTACAGAAGAATGTCGGATGAATTTGGGTTCAATATAGTCATTATAATAAATGGAAAGAATCATAACAATGTGGTTTGGAGTCAAATCAGTTTGGTCACAGTGACATATAATATTATTACATAGGCCTGACTCAATTTTCTAAAAGCAGTTTCAGAATTTTCATGAAGCTTTATTGACAACAATAGAAAACTTTGGTTTGTACAATTGATGCTGACTGCATGGTAATTGAAATGTACCTTTTGAATTAAAAAACATTGTGCTCTACCAATTTTATATAGATGGTATTTCAAAAGACATTGACTAGTAAAGATATGCCATAATTTTAAGCAGGGCATCGAATCCGAATCTGAACTGAACCACAACCAGAAACAAACCGAAATATTTAAAGGAGCCCAAACCCAGGACAAACAACTATGAAACTATTTATTTGATTTCATAAATTAATTTGGGGAATACTGCAATTTTCCAAAATGTTGTTGCCTCCTCCATCAACTGCTGACACAGTTCTTTGTCGACTATCTGCACAAATTCAGGATCCATATTCTAAAGAAAGTGAACAGTTTTAATATAAACAGCATTATTGGTTATTTACTTCACTTACTTGTTTTTCTAAAAGATTCTTCAAAAAACTAACAGGAAATTCAGTAAAAAATTTTTGTAACCTTAAATTTCGTCAAAATATCACTTGTTCTGGCTCGCTCAAATGTCATGTCAGAACCAGCGCGAACATGATCTGCGCGCTCGAAAAGCCATTAGCTAAACAGAATTTTCAGAGTGCCGTTGACGTCACAAAGATGGCCGATACTGAATTTTATGCACTCAATTTAAATGCATTACATTTTAATTTTGATTTTAGAGTAATAAAAATAAGCAAATTAACGATTTTATTCAACTTAATATTACTTATACATGATGAACTCTGATATCCAATAAGTATTTCTTAAAAAGCTGTAGCCTTGGAAACCCCTATCGGAATATAGCCAATAATCAACGCGTTAGGCGTCTGCGTCGCTGTCTGTGTTGGTTTTTCTTGAAAATGATGGTCGTTTCTTTTTTGCGTATATTCTGATATTCATTTTAAATTATTTTTATATAAAGATTGTCATTCAAAAAACATTAATTCAATTTTCATTAATTTTATTAATGCTTAAACCGGAACCACATCCGAACCCATCTCTCAAAAAAAAAAACAAATTAATCTGGACCGAACCCAGTTTTTGGCGTGTTCAATGCTCTGATTCTAAGGCCCTTTTTGTTGAGAGTTTGGCGTTTTACGACGAAGGTAAAATGTATATACTTCTTTTTCATTGAGGTCGAAGACGTCTATGGCTGATTCCTCCAGTTTTTGATGTCTCTTTAAATGGATGGTGTGAACTGGTGCATTTGGATTCCATTATTTGATAAGATGAAATACCCCTATTTTAGTTCCTCTTGACTCTAGTTTTGAACCACCCGTAAATCAGCTCACAGATTCTTAGTACTCACTGTGCTTTAGGCTGTGTCTGATGTTGCACTTTTATCACCCTAATATCTAAATCCTAACTTTATAAATGTCATTATTTGGGACTTAGGAATTAGATTTTAGGGTTTTGCAGGAGCACACTATGCTTTGAAGTTGACGCGCACTAATTAAACAAATCAAGTTCGTTGCTATAATTTGTACAAAACGTCAAATTTACTATCAAAATATAGCTTCTTATTTTATGAAATATAATATTAGCATTTAATCTGAAGCATCAAATTAAATCAAATTGTATAATTCATTATTGTTGTTCTAAAGTGTTGCCAAATAAACCAATGGATGTCATTAGTGTGCCATTCGGAGTTGTATTTATGTGAACAAGACCTAAATCCTAAATTTTAAATGCCAAAATGCGACTTCGGACTAATTTCCTACCCTGTATCGTCGTCTATTTGGTATCCCTACATAACACTTAACATTACCAACTCCTTCGAAGCGTGTTAGAGCATTAGATCAGTGTTACACCAACAGTGTTAACCATTTTATTCTCAGACAGAATGGGTTGTTAGCAGTAACTTTCACGACCAGAACAACCTCTGACCCCAGCACGCCTTGTGTTGGTCACTGTAACATGGAAAGACGCCTACAGACACACAGTAATTAAAGCAAGAATTAGAATTGTTTTTAAATAACAGTTGGTCTATATTATGGCTGTGTCCGATGTTGCACTTTTAACACCCTAATATCTAAATCCTAAATTTATATACCCTGAATCTAGTGATTATTTAGGATTTTAGGAATTAGATTTTAGGGTTTTGCAGGAGCTCGCTATGCCTTGAAGTTGACTCGCACTAATTAAACAAATTATGTTTGTTGCTATAATTGTACAAAACATCAAAGTTACTGTCAAAGAATAGCTTCTTAGCTTCTATTTTATGAAATATAATATTAACAATTATTCTGAAGCATCAAATTAAATCAAATTGTATAATTCATTTTTGTAGTTCTAAAGTGTAGTCATATGAACCAATGGATGTCATTAGTGTGCCATTCGGAGTTGTATTTATGTGAAGAAGACCTAAATCCCAAATGCCAAATACGATTCAACCATGATCAACTTTGTTGATACTTCATATAGAATAATGACATATTTCTAAATTCTTCTGGTATCTCTCCGTTCGCGTATAAATTCCTGCGCGTTGACCGGCTATAACTCTATCATAGTGTTGGGCATATTAATTAAGTGCTATAATTAACAGTACAAACAACTACATATCTCATTCTTGCTGTACATGTAAGCCACCTACAGGCTGTAGGGAACTCAACATGAAGTATACGGCACTGCTATGTCTACAAGACATGTGTGAGTGTTGAACAAGACACCCTGTATTCGAGCCAGTCACATTTGTTACTCAAACAGAGGCTTGGACACTGTTTTGTAGGATGTTTCACGAAACAGTACAGCAGTATGAATTTTAGATAACAAAACGAGAAAAAATTCCAATGAATATTGGTACCATAACGCTTCCTAACAGAGACAATTAGGATTTCATAAAAAATACAGGAAATAGTAGGTTTTTTACATTATTACCTCTAGCTAAGAACAAAACTGAAATGGCGAGAGGTATTGTGCTGGCTACAACATATATATAAAGTGAAATAACTTTGTTGTTTCTACGTTTAAACTATTCAAACAAAAGAAAACCCCACAAAAACAAAACTATTATTTCCTTTTACAATCAAATTTCCCTGTAATCAAGATTTGACAGTACATGCATTTCAATTGTTTTCCCTGACACCTACAGTTGACAAAAACGAACATTATTTATATTCTGACACAATAAAACTAAAAAGAAATCACTGTATGAACAAAACACATTCGCTTCAGCGCAAAATAGAAATCTATTTTGAAACAAAGAAACATCATTTCATATTTCATGTTCGATATGGTCTGTAGTTCTGCAACAATTGTGGCGTGCTAGTATTGGACTGGAAGTCTTCCTCTTCTATGGAGTAATTAGTTGTTATATAAATTCACGCTTTTACGCTTCGGAGAAATTGGTGCGGTCTTACGAATACGCAAACCAGACTTTCTAGATTCGTAGATAATTGTGATGTTTACTTATTTATTCCATTTATTTGCATAATACGTTATTTTTTATTCCTTTCCTACTTTTAGTAATTATTTACTCAGTATATATTAATAAAAACTCTGCACCGAATTTTTTGACCAAAGACAATACCTTCCTTACCTAAAGGTGATGCAAGGTAAAAAAAAAATTCTCAACAGAAAGTTATCGAAATAATATCACCATCAACAGAATTAATTTTGTCAAAGTCTTTGTTCCAGTCAGGTTACAAGGCATCAAAACCGAAATGCCCCATTTCTCCAAAATCTTCAAAATTTTCGAAATTCCAATTTTTATACATTTAGGCACATCTCAACCCACTGATTCCAAATTTTCAAACCGCAGGTCCATATCTCTTTTTATTCTCGAGATATTTGCATTTCAAATTTTACCCATTTTTGGGCCATAACCCTAAAATGGATACAAGGTTGGCGACTTTACCATTCGATTCTATGGGCAAAACTACATAAGTATACAAATTTTTAATTTTTTTGAGCAATGATTACAATTTCTAGAGTAAAATAACTGAAAATTACCAAAATCTGAAAAAATGGCAAGGGGTACACCTTAGATTTTTGCGATTTTTGGCCATTTTCAGTTATATTGCTGTAGAGATTGTATGCGGTGTTCAAAAATTATGAAAATTGGTATACTTATGTAATTTTGCCCGTAGAATCGAATGGTGAAGTCGCCGGGGTTGTACCTCCACCCATTTTGGGGTTATGGCCCAAAAATGGGTAAAATTTTAAATGTAAATATCTTGAGAATGAAAAGAGATATCGACCTGCGGTTTTAAAATTCGAAGTCAGCGCGTTGAGGTGTACCTACATGTATAAAAATTGGATTTTTCAAAATTTTGAAGATTTTGGAGAAAATGCGGAATATGGGTTTTGAAGCCTTATCACCTGACTGGTGTAAAATTGTAACACGAACGTAACTATTTTCTACAAATTCCATACCGAAACTTAGAAAAGATTCTATAAATACAATAATACTGTTGACACTGACATCTGTCTACGTTACTTTTCATTATAAATCAGCAAATAGCTAATACCATGGGTTCATGTTTTGCATTACCTTACTGCAATTGCATTGCCGCTTGTGTTACTTCATTATAAATAGGCCTTAAGTGATTCACATCACCTAACGATCAGTAATTTGTATATAAAGCCTACTGTTTTGGAAACTTTATCGGTAAACTTAAAAAAAAGATCGTGCAAAAATAATTAAGAACCACATTTTTCCCTCAAGAACAAATTTTATTATTTTTATTTGATAGCGAGTTGTAATTGCTAGTCAGTTTTATCAACAACCTGTTAAAGCTATTGTAACCTGTCCCTATTTTACTTTTCTGGAAGCAGTATCACAGTTTCCAAGAAGTCAGTTACTGCTCCAGGAATCAGTTTCCCGATCTCATTTGCCGTGAGGTATCTTTTAACTAGATGGTTAAGTCTTCTTACGGCCTCAGCTAGACATTCACAAAAATTGTGTTTCAAAGTTTCTTCGTCCTTTTCGTAGAGACGACAAATATTGCTTTTTTGCTATAAGTACCATTCTTACATTAGATGGTATTTCAGAGTCAATAACTGCCTGTCTGTAGTTTCCTTTATCAAGTTTCTCCTGACTCTAGTTTTGAACAATCCGTAAACCAAAACACTCTTTGAAAACTTAAGATCAAAACCATATAGTCAAATTTTCCATATAGTTGTCACTGTAATACGCATGCGATACACAATATTCTCTTTTCTGTCTGTATGATAATGGATGTGGTGCTTATATCTGGAACGGAAACGTGTATGTCCGGTGTTCGCGTCACCTTTGCAGTGACAGAGGCCGAGAAGAAAATGCAACTCGTACTAGCACCAGAGATGCAAGCAGCTAAATACAAGCGCGCTTTCAATTAAATACCACTAGATACTTGCATATCCTTAATGTACCGCACTTCATACAGTCGTTATATGGCGGATGGAGAATTTCTTATATGGATTCTTTAGAATTATGTATTGAATTATAATATGATTGCCGTTAATAAGGTAAAATGAAACAGTTAAGAATATACTCCTTTTTAATAATTTGTAAACATGGATGGCTTAAAGGGTCAAGAAGAATTTAAATAAATGAAGAAAGATGTTATGGAAAATTCAATGACACCGCAGGAGTTTAAACCCCGGACCTTCTCATACGGGGGTTGTACAGTATTTATTGTTCCTAACATAGTAGGCTTTAAAATATTGTCTTAATAACAACAGCAATTGTTTATTGTTTATCTGTCAAAGGAAGTGCAAAATTTGATTATTCTAGTGTTATTTTACAAGTCTTTATAAGATAGCAGCTTGAGTAAAACATATCTCTACCTACTTTTGAATTATTGCCCCAAAAGTCAATATACCCCATATTTAGATAAAAACTTCAAAATTTTAAAAAATCTAATTTTTATGTATCTAGATACTTCTTAATGCGCTGATTCCAAATTTTGAAACCGCAGGTCGATATCTCTTTTCGTTCTCGAGATATTTACATTCAAAATTTTTCTCAAAACTGCCCATTTTTAGGTAATAACCCAAAAATGGGTCGGGATATGAAATTGGCGACAACACCATTCGATTCAACGGGCAAAATTACATAAGTACACCAATTTTCATAATTTTTGAACACCGCATACAATCTCTAAAGCAAAATAACTGCAAATGGCCAAAAATCGCAAAAATCTAAGGTGTACCCCTTAGGATTTTTTCAGATTTTGCCCATTTTCGGGGGTTTTCAAACTTTTATTCATAAAAACTGAACCGGTTGGACAAAAATTATGAAAATTGGTACATTTATGTAATTTTGCCCGTAGAATCGAATGGTTTTGTCGCCAAAGTCAAATCTCGACCCATTTTAGGGTTATTACCCAAAAATGGGCAGTTTTGAGCAAAACTTTGAATCTAAATATTTCGAGAGCGAAAAGAGATATCGACCTGCGGTTTCAAAATTTGGAATCAGCGCGTTAAGAAGTATCTAGATACATAAAAATTAGATTTTTGAAAATTTTGAAGTTTTTATCTAAATTTGGGGTATATTGACTTTTGGGGCAATAATTCAAAAATGGGTAGTTATATAAACTTGGTAGTAATATTATTTGCTTGTTACGTAAGTGTACTCCGTATGGAAGCCAGTTGAAAAATTAAAATGTTTGTAATTGACAGAAAAATGTCAGTTACAAAAATCTATTTACATTACTGAAGGTTTTTTTCTGGGAAGTACATTTAATATTTCTTATTTTATTATTAATTAAAAATTTAAAATTATAATTATAAAACTAAAATGGGGTCTTAAGGTAAAGTTAGAACTAAAGAAAAAACCCCTTAACCTTAACAATAAATTTAAAAACTATACACGTATTTCGAGAACTAAGTTCTCATCATCAGTTACTGTTTTTACTTTGTAGTTTCTACTGATGATGAGAACTTAGTTCTCGAAATACGTATATAGTTTTTAAATTTATTGTTAAGGTTAAGGGGTTTTTTCTTTAGTTTTAAAATTATAGGTTCAAATATACATATATAAACATCAGAAATATCGCCAAACTCTTCAATGAATTTGAAGAATCTCGAACATTTAGAAGAGTAGGAGAAAACTTATTATAGAATGATTTAAAAAATATGAAAATATATTAATAATTAGAATTTTTGTGTATGTACCAGAAATGTTAAACACATAGGGTGGAATTCAATGGGTTATATTAAGGTCTGTATTAAATCTTGTATTAAGTATATGGCAACATTGTAATATTTTCCTCATGTATCAATGAGATTCAATTGTGATTTAGAAATTTTACCACAAGATATCCTTTAGTCAAATGAGGAAGTATTATTGTAAATGGAAGGTGTAAAAGAAAACTCATTATTGCAAAATTAGGTTAGAAATATGTCAAATTTTATGTGTCAAATATTTCATACCTGAATGTTAATGAATTTTAAAATATGTCAACCCCCGTTTTGATTAGTTTTGACATTTGTCCTTTTTTCTTACTTCTGTTAATAATATTTTTTTCTTTATTTGATCCTTTGGTCTCTCACTTTTTTCTGACAGGTATTACAAAGTTGCCAAAATATTTTTGACAAAGGACTGTTTTAGCTTAAAACACGCTAATACAACCCACTGAATCTCACCCATTATGTTCTTATATAGCCTAATATGGAAATGGCGAGAGGTCTTGTGTTAGCCCCAACAGATTTTTTCTTAGTGTGGCACTGTTTGTCAACTCACCTTTACTAATTAATTTTCTCTGAATTAATGATCGCGCTAATTATTTCTGAAGACGTCACTAACAAGAACTAGAGCATAACCTTCTGGTTCCAGTAAAGTACCTAATAATTACAGTGTAACATGCTATAAAATTTCTAAAAATTACCATTCTGTTTATAACTGTTCATAGACAAAGACAGAATGAGAGAAATCAAATGTGGGAAGAAGAAGGAAGTATTAAACTATGATATTGACTGTTTAACTACAAGAATAAAATATCGTACAATGTCTGTGTTTAATGTCCAACTTGTGGAACGAAATTTACATACAGTTTTCCCTACCGTAGCTATTATTTTAATAAATTATTAATGTGACGGAGTAATCGTAAATGTAGTAATTTATAAGCGATTTGAACAATGCGGTAAGGAAAAAATTAAATAGCTTAATATTGCAAAATGCTGGCTCTTTAGTGTAGATTGTATCATATACAAGTGGTTTGCTGTGATTGCATATATCATATTGCACTCATGTAAAGATAGCAATCATTGCCTTATTAGGAAAGTACAGAAAATCCGGTGCACTGTTTGAATATTTGCAAATTAATTAGTAATAATTGTACAACTAGGTTGTTATGCATTACATAAATCATAAATAAAATACATGAAAAAGCTCAGGAAGAATAACTGGATGGTGTTATTGGAAAATGATCCAGGCGCCATTTTTAGTTTTGAGCAAATGCGTTCCAAAGTCTTCGTATCTTTAAAATTCTAATTTAAGTTTCTCGACAAATTTGATGATGAATTATGATCAATTACCTTTTCATCTAGCTAATTCCTATGCGGCAATAAATAGCTTTTCGAAAAAAATCTATTTTTTGATTAATTTGGCGGTTGGATCTTTTTAGTTTTATAAGAGAAATTTATTTGGTTCTTTTCAGAAGAATTGTCTCAGTACTTGGTTCTATATTGATTAATAAATCATAAAATATGGTTCTTTATAGACAATTCTATAATTAAATCAGACTTGTAACTACAAGAAAAAAATAAACTTTGCAATTTATATTGACAATAATTCTTAAACAAAATATAATTCTTACTATGAAAATTATAAAGGCATATGAGGTTATTCCGCATTATGTTCAGTTTTAGTTCACCAAACCCTTCTATATCATAATCAAAATCGCTTGACGAGATATTTTGATAAAAGTCCTTTGCATCTTTAGGAATCAACGGTAACAAGCTTTTGATATCTGTCAACTTTCTATTGATATTTTTTCATTATTAAAATAAAGAAAAAGAAATAAACATAAACTAAGAAATGTTTACCTGCCTGTTGAATTAAGTTAACTTCTTTACGATTTAGGTCTTCTTCACATAAATACAACTCCGAATGGCACACTAGTGATATCCATTGGTTTGTATGGCAACACTTTAGAACAACAAAAATGAATTATACAATTCGATTCAATTTGATGCTTCAGAGTAAATGTTAATATTATATTTCATAAAATAGAAGCCAAGAAGCTATTTTTGACAGTAAATTTGACATTTTGCACAAATTGTAGCAACGAACATGATGTGTTTAATTAGTGCGCGTCAACTTCAAGGCATAGTTTGCTCCTGCAAAACCCTAAAATCTAATTCCTAAAATTCTAAATAATGACGTTATTTAGGGCATATAAATTTGAGATTTAGTTATTAGGGTGATAAAAGTGCAACATCAGATACAGCAAATAGACTTTTATTTTCTACCGTCCGAAAATTCTTATGTTTTTCTCCATGAAAACAAAAGCACAGAAGCCTCATATAGCACAGCGATGTTCTATTGTTTCGCTCATCACGTGATGATGCTGTGACGTCGCTGTTACGCTTGCTGACTGCAGATGTAACCTAGAATATGTCCATGGCCTCTATTGTTAACCGTAAAAATTGTAGTAGTTATTTACCGTTATGATTGTGGATTTCAGTAAAAATTATTAAAATTTGTTCTTGATAGGTACCGAATCAAACTTTCAAATAAAGTTGTCAAAAATTTTCATTACGATAATTCACGTCCTTATAGTAAAGCTGGCTTAAGACGATCCTATAACATAATATACATATTATGAAAGAAGAAAGCGTAATCTACAATTTAATCGTATACTTTTTGAAAATTTTTTAGGGGCCAAGTTATGACAACTCGAAAAACAGCTATTTTTGATAGCTAATATCATCAGTCCTTTCCAAAATTTCGAAATTTCTTTTGACACATATTCTTTATTGATTTTGTTTTAATAACATACTAAAAGTTTAT
The DNA here is from genome assembly GCA_943142095.1 of Ophonus ardosiacus. NCBI lineage: Eukaryota > Metazoa > Arthropoda > Insecta > Coleoptera > Carabidae > Ophonus > Ophonus ardosiacus. The sequence goes on from OW964836.1 coordinate 39,523,646, forward strand.
ATTAAAATTCCTAGAAATAGAGGATTATGAGTTTCGCGCGATAAACACTATTTTCTAGAATTCTTATTAATTTGCTCTCATAGTTCAGTGGTACAGTCTTAGCTACTGACTATCTTTACTTCGTTACGCTTCTCTACCTCAGATATACAGTAGGAGAATAGTGGTGGGATCCGGATCCGGATAGTTTCAGTTTCGGATCCAAAAATATCCGGATATCCAGATAATTGAATGTTGAACTATCCGGATCTCGGATCCAAATCTCAGTATCGGATTTTGGATCCGGATCTGAGTATCGGGTTTTGGATCCGAATCTTGAGTATTAGATTTTGGATCCGGATCCGAATATGAGTATGAGTATCGGATTTTAGATATGGAATTTCAGTATGCGCATCGGTTCTCGGATTCGAGTACCTATTCTCAGTATTGAACCAAATGATAATATTTGAATGTATATTATCATGGAGTCACAAAACCAAATAAATTTGATTATGAAATAATCTACTATACATTTTTGTTTGATGTAGTTAATAGTCGGTATATTTTCAATGTTAAACTTTTAGCATCCGCTAAGAAGGAAATTCCTCGATTCCACAGAACTATAAGTAGGTAACAAAAACAATCCCTTTTATGTGAAACACATACACGATATAAATAAATAGGTATTTCGACACCTGCAATGAACCTGTAACCATTATTTCTCAAATTTAATCTTAATTTCGTTTTCTTTGAAGTATTTGTTATATTGAATGTTAAAATTTTAGAACTACAGAATTTTCAATATTCTAAGAAATATCCTTGTATTTGCACCAACTACCTGGCTATTTTAGAGGGGTATTATAAAATTTATTGCTGATTACCGCTGTCTCTATAAACGTCTATATTTAAATATTTGCCTTTATATTCAAAATGATGAAACGGATCCAGAATTAAAATTCGGATCCGGATCCGTAAACAACACATCGAATTCGGATGCGAATGGGATATGGTCCAAAACCAGGATCCGGGTCCAAAACCGAATTAAATTTACGGATATCCAGTTCAATATCCGAACATCGGATATCCGAGGAACCGGATATTTTAAAATCCGCGTACTCGGATCCATGTTTTGTCGAATCTTCACAGCATTATAGGAGACGTAGGAATACTGTGTCTTCAGGACTGTAGTTGAATCATTTGCATATTTTTGAGCACAGCAATTGCCTTGTCGTTATAGAATCGACTTAATGAAGTACATACTGTAAGTTTCAGTAAACAGTTATTTTGTGGAACAACCAAACAAAATAATCCGATGTCCACTGCAGTGTAATATATCATGCATTTATACAGATATATTGGCGAGTATTCGATACGATATAACGTCGGGATATCGAACGATCAGTGATCGGAAATGCATATGAATGCGGCGGGTCCACCAAACACAAATCAACTCAAACCGGAAGTGTCACATACTCAGCCAAACCTTTGTTAGATTCATATATCGACTCTGTCCTTGGCATATACAAATATATGTATAATACCAGATAGATACATGATAAACAATTTTTAAAAAATAATTGAAATTGGTGTAGGTATTAAATTGGCGCCCAACGTGGGGCCATCATATTTAATACAGCTGCTATTCTTGCACCAATTACAAATTGTCACTCACTGATTCATTGTTTTACAACTAAACCACTAATGATTATAGTTAGGAAGTAAATGACATAAAATAAAAAGTTCACACTGCTTTTCAGACGGAAGAAGCTAATCATCCATATAAAAAATACAATCAATACAATAATAAAATTATAATTGATTTCGCTAATAAAACATAGGGAACTACTTAGGTCTCAAGGAAGTTGAGACCACCAATATTTGGTCTGCGGTTTATAACAGGAAGTTGATTTTGTTTCGAGGAAATAGTCCCAATAAAATTATAAATCACTTTAGAATTTAAAGGTATCTGAATCTGTGTTGACACAGAAACACTGTGGTCTCGTTAGCTATTAAATTAGCTATATCTATTTCGTTAAACAATAAAATTTATCTTCTTGTTTTTAACACAGCCTAATAAATACCAATATATCATCACGGCATATTACCCATTTCTGGGTGTGCCAGTCTGTTTTCACATATCGGTAATGATGATGACATATTTGTACCGTGCGGGCGCTTACCAGCGTCACCTTACAGGCACTCATTCCTAGCGTGGAGAGTGCACCATAGGGGTCACTTTTGTGCCATTTAAAATTCGAAATATTTGGCGTCGGTCGGGATCGAATCCGGTTCCCCAGATCCGCGACCAGACGCACAGCTATTAAATTAGCTATATCTATTTCTTTAAACAATAAAATTTATCTTTTTGCTTTTAACACAGCCTAATAAATATCAATATATCATCACGGCATATTACCCATTTCTGGGTGTGCCAGTTTTCACAAATATCGGTAATAATGATGACATATTTGTACCGTGCGGGCGCTTACCAGCATCACCTTACGGACACTCATTCCTAGCGTGGAGAGTGCAGGGATCACTTTTGTGCCATTTAAAATTCGAAATATTTGGCGTCGGTCGGGATCGAACACGGTTCCCCAGTTCGCGACCAGACATACAGTCTCGTTATTCTAAATAAATATATGATCACGGCATATTATTCATTGCTGGATGTACCGATCCGTCTGTAACTCTCGCTAAGAGAGGTATTGAATTCATGCTAAAAATCGCATATCCAGATTCTATAAGTACGTTTTAAGGTCCCTATAATCCAATAATAACATTTTTACGATGATGTCTGCGTGTGTCTGGATATTGGAAGGACGATTTCTCAAAAACTATAATACTTAAGACGTGTTTAGCTACGTATTCCTTAATCAGACATTAATGGGAAGAGCTGAAAAGGTTTTGTTAACAATTGGACAACCGCAATTAGTAGTTTCTTAAAAATATCTTCTAAATATTATTTTTTGAATTTTTTTGTTATTACAAATAATGAAGAACATAAAATTCTTTATCTAATACACTTACTAATTTATTACCTACAACTTCTAAAGATTTGGAGATAAAACAAATATATAAGAAAACTAGTTGTCAAATTCAAAGATTTGTATGTGACAGAAAAATTTCAGTATCAAAAATCAACAGTTTTACTGAAAACTTTTTCTGGGAAGTACATCCTTAAGAAATATCGCCAAGAGTAGGACAAGATTCCTTATAGAATGAAAGAACAGCTATAATTAGAATTATTTGTGTGTACAAGAAATATTAAATTCGATACCTATGTAACCAAACGGAAATGACGGGAAATGTCGAGAGGTATTTTGCTGGCCATAACAGATTTTTTTTAGACAGATATCAATAATATCGTGCGGGAATCGCTACACGGACACTGTTTGCTGGCGTGGAGAGTGGTAAAATATTTTTAAAAGCAGTTATTTCTTATTAATTATATGTATTTATGCCATAAGTAGTGCTTTAAAAATTATCAACCTCCGAAAGCCATAAAATATGAGCTCGCTACGTATCAAATTAAAAATCTATTTTAAAATGACTACTTGCATAATTTTAAGTGGTGAAAAATCTTATTTCCTCTGTGTACGCCTAATCTATACCGTTATTGCACTTTAAATATTATAATTAAAGTTTGCATATATTATACAGCCATTATCTAACACGCGTAGATTTGGTTCAGTGCTTAACATCGCGATTCTTTCTCTTGTAAGTGCATAATAAAATGGATCAACTCCCGGAACAAACAAGTATATGGAAATTGTATTTCATTATTTATTATAATTCTCTAATACATCTAGTATTTATTATATATGTATATATATATATATATATATATATATATATATATATATACACAAACGATTTATATTTATTCGAAAAACAAAAGCCGATCGAACTGTCAAATTTTTGACATTTCTGCATGGCAGCCCTCGACGATACCTCTCATTAGATACCAAACACGACATGGTTCTACCAACATTAAACAAAAAACAATCTACATATTATTTAACACTAAATTGTGGTACTACATCATAAATTAACCCCCCGTTTCTGGATGACTTCCTTCATCCAATCTTGTCCCGACCCTATATCTTCTATATATATAGGGTGTTATAAGTGTACAACGCTTAACCTATGGTAGAACTGACCCCATAGATAGACCGAAACGAAAAAAGGGTTAAACAAGTGTGAACAACTGAAATTAACTTAATGAGATCCTATGTTAATTGATTGATTTGTGAGTTCTGTTAGGCAAAAACCATATCTAGTATCTTTATCAGCAGTAATTCAGTACAAGTCAGTGTCTTCCTGTAATTAGCTAGTCAGTAGCATACGGCAATCACTTTTTTCTAGTTGGCTATGGAAAAAGTGAAACGGAAGCGCCTTCATCACTGTATTAACAAATTAATTAGCGCAGATAAAAACCGCCACGTTCTCTGCTGTGCCGTATGTTGCTAGACGAGTTACTGAGGATGTCGCAGAGACGGCGAAAGCGATTGGAAAAAGGGGGCACTTGTAAGATTGATACTTTATTGGCTTTAGTGAAGTCTTCGTTACAATATCGATTTTCCACTAAATTTACTAAAATTATCGATGTTTCTGGATTTAAACTTGTACCCTCATCCCCTGAATATATCCATAATTTATACATTTTTGAATTCGGCGGTATGTGTAGGATTAACTGTGGTTAATATAGTTCTGTCATGGCTTCTAGTTATTTTAACGTATACAGGGTGTTACGTAAATAAGTGTACAACGCTTAACCTATGGTAAAACTGACCCCATGTATAGTAAATCTTTCCATAATTTTTGTTTAACATGCTTCCTGCAAGAACTGGCCTATAAAACTGACCAATTACGTCATAGTTCAAAATTTTGTAAAAAAGTAAAAAATCAATGACCACCTGCCTTATAGTCCAGTTTTAGCCCCTTGTGACTATTTTTTGTTTCCAAATCTCAAAAAAATACTAAGGGCCAGTTGTACAATCTCCGGTTAGAATTTTAACTGTCAGTTAAATAAACAAAATTGAAACGAAATGAGCTGTCAAATGACAAATTGATCATTGCTGTCAATAACCCGATTCAATATTGTTTACTTAACTTCCAGTTAAAATTCTAACCGGAGATTGTACAACTGGCCCTAAGAGGTACACAATTCAGAGAACCACCACCCACTGAATCAAGAAAGAGTTCTCAATCTGTCAATCCTTCCAGTGTCTGGACCTGGTGAGATTTCTCGTGTTGAGTAAAATTAAGCCGCAAGCTCCACTCCTCGTGGTGCTCTTCCGTCAATTCCTTTAAATTTCAGCTTTGAAACCATACTTCCCCCGGAAATAACGAACTTACAGCGGCTGTTGAAAAGCATTTTGCGGACAATCAAAGGAATATTACTATAATGGAGAAATCATACATTACGAACTACACCAGAGAGATTAGGACATACAGCGGCAAGAACAACAAAGTAAGATAAACATCTCAAATTACAACAAGAGATATAAACTAATAAACACGACGTCAATACCAAAGTATTTATTGGATGAAAAGAAAAACATCCAGATGATTGCCAGGTTCAGATGTGGTAATGAAAAGAGGAACAATAAATACTGGCTATCAAGTGATGAGAGGAATTGCAGGCTATGAGGGAGAGAAGAGGAAACTATCAGGCATTTAAGGATTTCATGCAGGGAAGTTACGAGAGAAGGAAGAAAAGAAACGGTTCTGTTAGACGATATAGGGTCGGGACAAGATTGGATGAAGGAAGTCATCCAGAAACGGGGGTTAATTTATGACGTAGTACCACAATTCAGTGTTATATATATATATAATATAGATTGTTTTTTGTTGTTGTTGTTGTTAGAACCATGTCGTGTTTGGTATCTAATGAGAGGTATCGTCGAGGGCTGCCATACAGAAATGTCAAAAATTTACCAGCTCGATCGGCTTTTGTTTTTCGAATAAATATAAATAGACGGATTGGACGTACGTAAAACTATTCTAAAACACTATCGGCGGAGTCCTAGGGAATACCCGGCGTAGCCGAGTTTTCGCTAGTGTAGATTCTAAGCCGGTTAGGCAAGAATAAATATAATAATAATAATAATAATAATAATAATAATAATAATAATAATAATATAATGGATTAAAAATGTTATTGAAACGATGTAATGTATTCCAAAAGCCAGGAGTCTATATTAAAAAAAATAAATGTTTTTATAAGTCAAAGGGTTTATAAAATTGATTAAACATGAGAAGAATTTTTTTTAAAAAATAACTAACTATAAATTTTTAATAACCATATCCTTATTTATGAAATGATCTAATATTAATTAATATCGTATCTATAACGCATCTATAATATTTGTACATTAACTTTTTAGTTATGTCGTATACGATATAAATACAGCGTCCAATAAAAACCAGTGAGGATGTAACTATCATAAATTTATTTGGAGTAAATGTTTTATGATTTATTTAAATAGATTTGTAATGATTATGGTTTCCGTTCCCAATATAAATCACGATTACCTTTATTCACTTAACCTCAACAATGTATGTGAGTGCTCTTTACGTTTTTAACAGCCATTTTATCTTTTTTAGTTTGTAATTACTGAAGATATTAATAATTATTGTTTGCAAAAATTACTCTTTTAATGCTAATATTAATAAAGAATGCAAAATGAATAAAACTTAGAGCATAAAGAATAATTATTGCAAAAAGTTATTTACGTTGATAAAACAATGTTCATTAATTTTATACGCGTAAGAATTCTGTTGTTACTTAGCAAAAGCAAAGTCTGCAAGCCTAGCATTTTGATTCCATCCACAAAACCCACATTCTTAAATAGTTATTGCTAGAAATTAGTCACACAGTTTCTCTGCATTTCTGAATATTTTACTAAGGCCCGGTTTTCCATCTCTGGATAAAATGTCACTTAAACAGATAAAATGAAAATATCGAATCGATATTGGAACGTAAATTGACAAAATTATATACACGTCAAATATACGATATTTTTCTTTCAACTAACAATAAGTTAAATCACACTTAATAAAGAGGTGGCAAAATCTGGCTTAAAATGAATTTCTGTCTAACTTTAAGGATGGTTCAAAACTAGTCAGAAGAATGGGTGTATTTAATCCACGAAATAAAGAATCTATAGACACCAGTTCCACCATATTTAAAGCAGAGATATACATGAGTTTTTCCACTATTTATTTATTTATTTATTTATTTATTTATTTATGAAAAATGGCCGTACAACAGGACAAGGTCCCAATAACAGTACAGTACAGCACGATTACAATACAATCAATTATCTGTTAAGACACAACAAATATGGTGAAAAATAACAATCTTAAGTGATTCAAACTTAGAAAGAGGTGGACACATGAGTACAAATATTTTTTATGAATTTCTTAAATACATACAAAGTACAACTAAAAATATCAGGTACATCAGTAAGACATAATAAATTATTAAAACAACACAACAGGCGATTTAACGGAGAAAACATTGCAAAATTAGTTCTAGTAAAATAAGACGGTACACGTAAAGATATTTTACTCAAGAGTGTTGGACAGTCAATATGACCATTTATAATTTTATAAAGAAAGATTAAGTCTAACATCTCTCTACGCTTTTGTAAGGATATGAAAGAACTTGTATAATTAGGAAATTTTAATTTAAGCACAGAAATAAATTTACACTGAATACCCTCAACTCTATTTACATATATCTGATAATGTGGAGACCAACATACAGCAGCAAATTCCAGTTGAGACCTGACAAGTGTATTGTATAAATGTACAAGGGTTGTGGGATTTTTAAAATTTGATCCCACACGCAGTATAAAACCTAACATTTTATAAGCCTTTTTAACAACGCTATCAATATGAATATCATAAATTAGCTTATTATCTAAGATTATTCCAAGATCCTTGACATGAGATACACGACTGATGTCATTTCCATTAATATTGTAATTATATTCAAATATACTTCTGCAACGTGAAAATGAAATAATGGAACATTTTCTGTAGTTTATAGATAAATCATTCTGCTTTAGATAAATGCTCAATCTATCTAGATCTTCTCGAAGACTAAGACAATCATTCATGGAAACAATTTTTTTATATAACTTGAGGTCATCTGTATACATTATCAATTTGGAATTTTTAAAGCAAGAATTTATGTCATTAATAAACAATAGAAAAAGGAGAGGTCCTAGATGGGAGCCCTGAGGTACTCCAGAGGTTACAGGATAGATGTCAGAGTTAAAACCATTAACTGTAACGTATTGTTGTCTGTGGCTAAGATATGATGTGAACCACTATAAATAAAAAGTATAAATCTCAAAGAATGTTCGTTTCCATATATATATATATATATATATATATATATATATATATATATATATATATATATATATATATATATATATACACACACATACATATATTGTGAGCGTAAAGTTATAAAAACTAGAAAAATGTTGTTCCAAGGTATATCCAAGAAAATCTGAAGCCAAAAATGTATCTCAAAGCTTTAGTTAAATGCGTTAACATCATGCATTGAAACTTGTATTTCACTTAAGCACCATTTCATTTGATATTCATTACTTCTCAGCACATATCCTTTTGCACTTCATTCATTATTCTTATTGGTTCCAGTATGCAAATGCCCGATCCTAATTGGTATGAGTTAATTACGTGCTGCGGACCGTTGTACGAACACTTAGAGGAACTTGTAAATATCACGACTGTATAATACTCGCATTTATGTTATGAGTGTTTAATTTATAAGTGCAAACAGATATACGCGTACACTTGCAGACTGGACTGCGATATTGAAATGCAAAGATGTGTTATCGGTAATTAGTTAATGGAAGATGAGAATTAATGTACAACAAATTTAAATTTATTTTTAATGGACTCATTTGCATGGAGATCAGTGTTTTATTTCTAAGGGGTAATTGAAACATATATATATATATATATATATATATATATATATATATATATATATTAGTGCTGTGAGGATCCGGCAAAACTTAGATCCGAGTACCCGGATCTCAAAATATCCGGTTCCTCGGATATCCGATGTTCGGATATTGAAGTGGATATCCGTAAATTTAATTCGGATTTGGATCCGGATCCAGATTTGAGTCCGGATCCCTTTTGGATTCGGATCTGGACTTGAATCTGGATCCGGATTCGATGTTTTGTTTACGGATTCGGATTCGAATTTTAATTCTGGATCCAATTCTATTAACTATATCAAACAAAAATTTATTTTTTTATTATTTCATAATCAGATTTATTTGGTTTTGAAACTCCATGATAATATTATCATCGGGTTCAATACTGAGAATATTCGAATCCGAGAACCGATGTGGATTCTGAAATTCCATATCTAAAATCTAATACTCATATTCATATTCGGATCCGGATCCAAAATCCAATACTCAGATTTGGATCCACAATCCGATTCTCAGAACCGGATCCAAAATCCGATACTCAGATCTGGATCCAAAATCCGATACTTAGATCCGGATAGTTCAACAATCAATTATCCGGATATCCGGATATTTTTGAATCCGAAACCGATAATATTTCTACAATTTTGTGTATTTCTTGAAACAAAAAACGTCATTTCTTATCAAATTATTAATAAAATATTAATCGGTTAATTTTTTTCTAGCAAATTTACATTGCCACCTGTTGGGAGTACAAAAAAAGTTTCCGAATAAAACCAACATATTTTTTACGCTCTTTCCGAATCTGCAATAAAAAATATGGGGTCCCAATTAAGATTTTTAAGTTGACCCCCTTTCCCGCCTCCCCTGGGGGGGGGGGGTTGGGGGGCCATTTTGTCAGAATCTGATGTCCCCCCAAAAACTATGAAGGTTTTACTTTTTGTTACGATGCATTGTTTTCGAGATATTCAAGAACGTATTGTTATGTGGGACACCCGGTATATATATATATATATATATATATATATATATACAAATTAGTGTGACACACCCTGCAATATTGCCAAAAAATAAATCTCGTTATTTTATTGCCTCGTATATTTTTATTATTTTAACTCAAACATTTTCCAAGAAAACTTTTAAAGTTTAACCCCCTAAATCCTCCAATCTGGCTTTCTCATCTAACCCTGTTTTTATTCAAATTTCTTTCCTAATCTTTTGATCCCGTGCGAACATCCCCGTAACGCCGTCACTGATCCTTGCGCGCGCTGTGTAGAGAGAAACAGATATAGATTGTTGGAGAGAGTGACGAGATGAAACAGCTACTCATATTTCACGGGTAGATGGTTCGGCCGACCGCCACTAGGGACCGGCAGCAGTCACGATGCTGAATAAGCAGTCCGCCAGACAAATTGTGGACTTTGATTGGAGATAGACGAAAAATCGTAGATGAGAATTTAATAAGTAATTAGTAGGATGATTTGACGCAAAATATTTAAGTGTCTCCTTGTGGCAGTAAATAACCACGACTTATTAAGTTCAAAGCCCTAACTTAAATTTGAATTATTTGGGAATGTTTTTATTTCGGTTGCTTCTCTAATTTGTCTTCTCCTCCAATGATTTTCTTTTGCTAGAATCTTTATATTTTCATAATCAATTCATTGTAATTCTTGAATTACATGTTAAATTACTATAGATTTATTTAATATGCCATTTGTGTTTCTTTAATCTCGTTCTAAAGTTCTATCTGTTTGACCAATGTATAGTTCATCACACTAGCATAGAAACTTATAAATACTATATATCTTTTTTATGGGGAACCTGGGGAACTGGGTTCGATTCCGACCGATGCCAAATATTTCGAATTTTAAATGGCACAAAAGTGGTGCACTCTCCAAGCCAGCAATGAGTGCCCGTGAGATAACGCCTGGTAAATGCCCGCACGGTTACCGATATCTGTGGCAAAGCAGATTGACACACCTAGAAATGGGATATATACCGTGATGATATAATTATTTTATTTACGTATCCTTAAAAATGAATATACAATTTTTACCTTGCTTCACCTTTAGGTAAGGAAGGTATTGTCTTTGGTCAAAAAATTCGGTAGTGAGTTATTAATGAATAAGCACGTTTTAGGGTCCCTACAATACGAATATACAATTTTTAAGATGATGTCTGTATGTGTGTGTGTGTGTGTGTGTGTGTGTGTGTGTGTCTGTATGTGTGTCCGTGTGTGACAAATTTTTCTCCAACGATAACTCCAATACTACAATTCTAAAAATTATAATTTTTTCGTATTCCTCTTCTGTACAACCATATGAAGAGTTGATTAGATTTTGGTTATAATTGATCCATCGGAAGTACCCTAAATTGAAGTTTTTAACAGTTTTTCATAAAAAAACGCAGTTAAATATTATTTTTTGACATTTTATTATAATACATATTAAAGAAAATATTCTTCTCTATACGGTTTGATTATACATTTTCCTTCATATTCAATAGCTGTAGATTTAAAGCGTTATAAAGAAATTATTTTTTAAAAATTAGTCAGCTTTGCTATTTATCATGGAAACAGCTGATAATTTTAAAAAATCTATTGTGGCCAGCACAAAACCTTCCGTCAATTCGATTTATTTTGTACAAATCCCATACCAAAAGGTCCTTGGAACAGATTCTATATACTATCATGTAAAATCAAAAACGAACACATACTATTTCTATTCTATAAATCAAATAAAATTATAACATAAACACTATATATACTAAGTAAAATGCACTTGACACTTCTTCTTATTCTTCAGCTTCCCCTATTTTATTAGAGGTAGCTGTTTCCTCTTTTCTTCTACTCATTCCTAGCATAGAATATGTTCCAAGGACCTTTTGGTATGGGATTTGTACAAAATACATCGAATTGACGGAAGGTCTTGTGCTGGCCACAACAGATTTTTTTAAAATCGCACTTGACACGTATCACAAGATTCCAGTCTTTGTCTTTGAATCAACCTCTCGTTCATTTATCAGAGGCTGGGCTCACTCAACCAGAACCACAGACGCGTTTCGCTCTTATTAGAGCTCATCAGTGTGATGCACTGAAGCCTCTAGGAGGCACTGACTATGTTGAGTGGACTGTTTCAATCATTTATCTGAAATTGACCAAAGGTTTGTAAAACGTGTCGAGTATTGTACATTTATTTTTATTTATTGCTAGCCAAGCTTACGGCATTCTCGATAGATGGCTCTGCATACCATCTTTGGATGGTCTTCATCCTGC